>CM035436.1:101267498-101814998 GCA_020310875.1 Ceratopteris richardii
TAGATGGTTATTAACCCAAGGCTTGGAATTTTTCACTTAGAACATATGAACATTCCTTTTCAACAAAAAAGAAAAAATTCATTTGAGTTTAAGCATCTAAAAATCCATTTTGTTGAGAGATTGTCACCCATCTTAATAGGATTAAAAATACCTCTCCCACATTCCTATTTAGACAAGAAATAGATGTGCCAAGAAACCTCAAGAATTTTATAAGACTCCTAAAAACCTCCCCAAAAAAAATCTTTTGGCAAGTACAATGACTTGAGAGGCATCCTTTTTTTAAGGCATCCAATAGGATAAGAAATATATGATACAAGGAAGTAAATAATGCTTGCGCACAAAAGACCTATGAGTGAAGGAAGAATAAAAATTATGCCAATTTAAAACTTGTGTCATGAATTTTTCCTCATCCAATCCCACCTTTGCTGGACGAAAACTTTGAAACCAATAGGGATTCCCAAAAGTTGTAAAAAGCTTTAAAACTAGTTTTTCTTTAATTAATTTACAAACCACTGGTTAAACAAAAGAAACAATGAAGGAAGAAAGCAGCAAAATTAGGGTCAACATTAGTAAACCTATTAGTATCATCAGCAAACATCTGTAATATTAGTTGGATATCAATATTAGGGATGTGAATACCTTCAATATTACCTTTATCCATCTTGTGCTTAGCAAGCCACCCAAGAGCATCACTAGCAATAGCAAAGAGTAGGGGAGCAAGGGGATAGTGGTCTCTAATTAATGTACATAGTTTGAAGGGGCCAAAAAGCTGGCCATTCATGGAAACCCAAAAAAAGGCATTCATAAACAAGATAATCACATAATTAATGAAATTTCTCCCAATCCCAATGTTGTGAAGAGATTGAAGAATGAAATCCCACTCTACTCTATCATACACTTTATCAAAATCCACTTTGAATAAGTAATAGTCTTGGTTCCTTTCACTAGCATGGTTTAAACCTTCCCTGATAGAGATGATATCATCAATGATAAATCTTCCCTTCATAAAACCTTTTTGCTCAGGGAGAATCATTATATCCATGAGGGAACTCCGTCTTCTACCTAAAGTGGAGGAAAAAAAATCTTATAGACAATGTTAAGGCAAGTAATGGGTCTCCAATTATTTATGTCCTCCTTGGCTCCTTTTTTTATGAATAAGTTTAATAACTCTAGTATTAATATGGATAGGAAAAGTAATCTCACTAGTAGCCTCTCTCCAAATCAAGAGAGGTTCACAAATTATTTTAGTTCTAAGAAAAATTCATTATGAATCCCATCAATATGAGGAGATTTATAGGTTTTCAATTTACCGATGGTTTCGTTAATCTGAGCTATAGTGAGGGGCAAGTCCACTAAAGAGTCTAGGTTGGGAGGAATCATTTTCATCCTCTTTAAGGCTCTACAGGGAATAGTACTTAGATGGCTGAAATCCTCGGAAGTACTAGGAACCTCTGTATTCCTTGATCATTGAGGTCCTCCCCCGTGTGTAGCCAACAACAACAACGGTGACTTCAATGACTCGGATGACAAGGTATGCCAATGACTATGAATTGGTCGTCACCTTAGTTGAAAGCTTTGGATGGGTGGGTGGGTTCACGAGAGCTCCATGAAAATATCCTCAATGTAGAAAACCGATCTCCAAGCACTGCACACAATACTCCACACAGAGGCTACAAAATACACAAAAAAAAAAACACAGTATACAGGGAGCACAAACACAGGCTTCTTAGGTGTTACAAATGTGGTCAAACTTAGAGTCTATGGCTGACCAGCCCACTATATGTTTTATTAAAGAGCATATACAAAAGTGTTGATTGGCCATTTGGCCTTTCACATGGACACTAATGGTAACAAAATTCTTATACCTCATTAAGAGATTTATTTTATCTCCTCTAACCTTAAACTAGGCCTTCAAATAGTCTTACCATGTCTTCAATCATTGAGTTTCCACATTAGAGTATAGAGAGGAAGATGTTCCGAGAGAGACTAGTTAGTTGATACTAGATTGATAGAGAAAAAAATGATGAATGTAACATAGTTAAAATTGAATGTTAACTTAGTTAACTTAGTTAACTTAGTTAATTGCCTAGTCAACTCCATAGACTAACAATGGAGTGAGCTATGGTGACAACATCTCAATCAAGTATGATCAAGTATGATGCTTGCTTAAGATCTCAACAAGCAGTCATACAACAAGATATGATTCATGTATTCAAACATGCTTGAGTTAATCCAAATAGATGTGTGGGGTCTGATGGAGAGTGTTAATCTCCAAAAGAACAAGTTAATCTTGAATTTAGATCACCTCTATATCAAGATTAACCTTAGACTCCACCAAATTTAGAGATCATTCACCAATTTATCAGAAAATTGATTATTATGAAAAATTCAACTTCTTCAGAAAAGTCTGCTGCAGATTAATCACTCATTGACTAATCAATTCTGTAAAGTTTTTGACAAAACTTTGCACAACACTTCGCCTTGAGATTGCGCAACTTTACCAAGTTAAATTTCTCTAAATGATTGAATACACACTGAGAAATGTGTGAAACACTTTACCTATGTCTGAAACAGCTTCTCTGCAATGGCGACTTTGACACCTGTAACTTCTTAACACTGGTTCTCCCAAAGTAAATCCCGTTTGATCAAGATCTTTTAGCCATAGATGGCTTACCTTCCAACTTAGATTTTGAGCCCTCACTTGTGTAAAACTTTACACTGTGGACTGAGCAATGACCATTTCTTTGAAGATGAAATGTGCGCCAGTTCTGACGACTCTTAGAACATTTTCACATATGAATGTTCCTAAACAAAATTCTCTCAGCCTGATTGCAATTAACCTCTCAAATTCTAGCCATAGATAGATTAGCTATGGACTTAGATATGTGCAGAAGGATTTCTCAAAAGATTAAACACAGAAGGAGCAGACAGCAAAACATCGGGCGCAAGTTTTCTCGATTTCTTCAGAAAAATTACATCTAAGTGAGGATAGACAATTCACTCACTTTCCATGTGTCTAATGACACTCTCTACAACTGATTTCTCTCTTCCTATTCTCTATTCTTCTTCTGCTCTATTTGCCCGACATTTTCCAACATATTTATAGATGAATATATACAAGTGTATGACTAGACAAAGGTATAAGTCAGCTAATGTACATATGTGTACATATCTTTGGATTTTCTGAATATGTCCTTCCTTCAACCTTCTGAATTTATTCTCTTCTTGACTCCTTGACTTCATTTCTTCATAATCCTTCAATTGATGATTGTCATACACCAACAGGGTCATTCAAAGGGCTATAGTATTAATGGATCCAAATATTTTGTTTTATTTGTAGATGATCCAACAAAATGGATTACACTTTATGTGATCAAAGATAAATATAAAGTGTTTAAGACATTTAAATAATATCATGCTTATGTAGAAAGGATTATAGGTCAAAAGCTCAAGAGGTTGAGATTAGATGGAGGGGGAGAGTATTTTTCTAAAGAATTTGATGACTACTTTTGGAATACTGGTATAAAAATATAAGTAACATGCAGGTGCTCTCCACAACAAAATGGAGTTCCAAAAAGAACAAATAGAACCCTTTTGGAATTTGCTAGATGCATGATGAAATAAAAGAATTATCCTAATTATATGTGGGTAGAAGCTATTAATACTGCAACTTATCTTATGAATAGGTTACCTTATAAAGTTGCAGAGGGCATGACTCCTTATGAAGCATGGTGGGGTAAGAAACCTTCTCTTAATCATTGCAAAATATTTGGATGTTTGGCATATGCTTATGTTCAATCTCAATTGAGACATAAGCTAGAACCCAAGGTAGAGAAGTATGTCTTTATAGGGTATGATGATAAACAAATGGGCTATAGATTGTGGAATCCATCCACAAAACAATTTCTTGTCTCAAAAGATGTGACATTTGATGAGCAAAGTACATGATATATAGGATCATTCATGCTGATTTTGAAGAAAACATGAAGACAAGGAAAGGAAAAATCAAAGATACAAGTATATGAAGATGAAAGTGATGATAGATATTCAAATGAAATGCAAATTGAAGATGAAGATAGACCAAGATTTGATCTAGAACATAATGAGGCAGAGACCTCAAGAAATGCAAAAGTAAGAAGCTCATCACGAGAAAGAAAGCAACATATCACGTATAGCTATGCCACTTCTTATATAACAACAAATGATTATGCATACATGATGAAGACAGATCAAGATCCATCAACATATGCAAAATCTGAAGGTAAAGAGAACTGAGAAAAAGAAATACGAGAAGAGTATGATGCTCTACTTAAGAATGATACATGAGACTTGGTACCTAGACCAAGTAATCAAAAGGTAATTAGTTGTAGATGGGTATATAAAACAAAAAGATTTGCAGATGGTAAAATGTCTAGATATAAAGCTAGACTTGTAGTCAAAGGGTATGCTCAAACACAAGGAGTGGACTATGATGAAACTTTTAGTCCACTTGCTAAAATGTCTACAATAAAAACCTTGATAGTTATTGGAGCTTGTAAAGGTTGGAAATTGTCATAATTGGATGTCAAGAACGCACTTTTGAATGGATATATTACCAATGAAGTGTACATGGAGCAACGAGAAGGATTCAAAGATATAAATGCATCAGATTATGTGTGTCAGTCTGAAAGAGCTTTGTATGGATTGAAATAAGCCCCAAGGGCTTGGAAGTATAGACTTCTCAAGTTCTTGAATGAACATGATATCAAGCTTCAAAAGGAGATAGTAGTTTGCTAGTGAAAGCAAGTGAAGTTGGATATATATATATGTTTGCATCTATGTTGATGTCATTATAATCATAGGTATAGATACTCAAGGAATCAGAGAACTCAAAAAGTAAATGGAAAAGGAGTTCAAGATAAGTGACTTGGGAGACTTATCTTATTTTCTAGGAATGGAGATTCTTTATACTCAACATGGAGTATATGTTATACAAGAGAGGTACTTGAAGAATCTTCTAGTGAAATTCAACATGAAGATTTTTAGATCTTCAATAACCCCATTGGAGGTAAAACATAAATTAAGCAAGTATAGAGGTTAAGAATTCAAGGACATGAAGATTTATCAAAGTTTGGTAGGTAGCTTAATATATGCTACTTTGACAAGACCAGATCTTTCATATGGAATTGGTGTTTTATCACAATTCAGGCATTGCCCAAGAAAAACTCATTGGATTGCAGCTCAAAGAGTACTAAGATATATCAAAGGGACTCCTAATGCACGTATGTACTATAATTTTACTTCTAACACTAGACTTTAATTTTTTTAGTGATGTCGATTGGGTAGGTAGTATAGATGATAGAACATCTACTCATGGATACTTATGCTATATTAGAGATAAACTAGTATCATGGTGCTCAAATAAGCAACACATGTTGGAAGTTCAGTAGGCCCATAACTAATATCACAGGTCCAAGTTCCATATGTCCAGGATCTACAACACAGAATCCAGCAATCTTCCAATATTGACAAAACATGAACATACCACATTTAATCATACAAATGATGAGACAAAGATAGAGAGAGGTTAGACAACATTTGTAAAGTGTTACATAAGCCACTACTTACTTACACTATCATATATACAAATGTCAATTTACAATGTGGGAGCAAAATTCTCAACCACTCTATGTGAACAAAAATAGATGGATGAGTGAATATACAAATGTAACAAACATATTCAGATGTATGGACAGAAATCTGATAGGTTGTGAAGAGTGAATATGACCTAATATATATGAGATGTATGACCTAATAGGTTGTAGAAGAGTGAATATGAGTGACAGAAAGAGGAAGGATCAATCTAAAATTGATAATCAGAAAACCCTCATCTAAACTTAGGCTATGGAAGACCCTAAGTAAGATACGTGTGTGAAAGATCACACACATATAAAATTAGCAAAGAGTGTTAACAAGTTTGCTGTCAGAAATCCTCAAACTCATATGGACATACCTTCTCGAACACCTCATCCAAATATGCATAAAGCATACATGTACTGATTCTCTTGTACCTATGCCGAATAGGAATCCTCCTGATATGAATGCCACTGCCTCCATAAACTCCAAGTAGTACCTATGTGCATAAAGAGCACATGTACCAGAATTCTTAACATAAGATGAAAATCTTATGTTAACCACCATCCAATGTCTTTGAAGTAACCCGAAATCTTCATGTAGAAGACAATCTTCAAATACATCATGTGGATAACTGATCCACACCATCAAGCTACTGCAGGGTAAATCCTCTTCATAAGCAAGAGTGTGAGCACACTCTTCTCCTCCAAGAAGAACTCTATAGCCACTTCTCAACATGCTCCAAGATAGCACCATGGTTGCCCCATGTGCTAAGAGCACCACCTCTATTGAGGTACCAAACATGGCATTGAACTAGGTGTAGGATAACTCAAAAGTGGCCCAAGGCCTTTCTTATATAGCCCTCATAATGTCTAACGATCAAAATAAAGCTTGGATGATTTTTTTCAATGAAAATCTTCTTTTTAAACTTAAATCACTATTTTAAAGTGAGTTTTCTTTATTTTAAAGTTGCTTTTAGATAACTTTAAAAATAGCTTCTTGAACTATTTTTTTACACTTCTACCTGATGAATGATTTGACAACATTTTGATGATCCTCATGCCGAGAGCTATCATATGAGGTCAAAACCCTAAATGAGCAGAAAAGTAGGGTTAGGGTTTTCTCCCAAATCTGATTTCTTATGACTGCATATCATATACCATTGGAAAGCTCTCTTCAAGCTCTACAAGATAGGCTCATAAAAATTTTACCCATTTTTGTGCCAAAAATGACTAAGTACCAAAATTAGGGTTTCTACCCTAAATGGATTTTGGAGTGATGTGACAATGTTTTCCAACAATCCCCCCTGCAATGTCATATTGGTACAAATTGAACTCGATATGTAAGTTCATTCATCTGCAAATTGTCATAAACTTCAAACTTGTACTCCCAAATTGACCTTCTTCATTTGACTTTCTTCAAACTTCAAAAAACTGAACTTGTTGAATATGAACCATAATACCTGAGAAAATATGCAAACTAGATATCCAATAGTGTACACATTAAGCAATCACTGCTTGAGAACATATGTAGCATGTACTGACTATGAACCTCCTATCTCCTATCTTCTCAAACATGTAAGCATACACTAGGATCCACATATTTGCATTCACCTTACAAAAGGTTTCTCAATGTACTTTTTTTGTTGTGTCATGTAGATATACTAAACAAAATCAGGAATTGAATCTTGGGACTTGTGACTGATAACTCACAACTTAGTGTATTATGAACACTAGCGGGTTCATCTCTAACTATACTCAACTCAACTCAACTCATGAGTCTCACCAAAATTTCATATCTATGATGTCATCTTATCTTCATCCTTATTCTATCTATAAGTTTTCATACCTCTTTCCTTTAGAGTCCGGTATAAACATAAATGTGCGCACCTCTGAAACATACCCCTCTGAAATATCAAGTTTCTCTGCAATAGAATTCTAGAACTTTCTCCTGAACAGGAACACCTAACAGGAACTTTCTCCAGACATTATCCTTCTTCCTTCTTCTTTCAAAGTTGGAACATAAATAGAAACTGACAAATAAAATATAGGAATACCTAGAATTCTTATAGGTATAACTCTGCATTCTTTCACATATGGCTAAAAAATAAGTCTTCATGTTTCATTACTCCCCTGGATGATTTAACACTAGTATCCAGAATTCTTCAAATATATCAGGCTTTACAAAATCTAGAACGTCTTCCTTCATAAATCTGATTTTTCATAACATTAATACCTGTGTCTAAAACATAACTTTTGAACCCTTTTTATTAGCATTGTGCACATGCCAATAGCTTTCCCTGTCATTCCTCAACTCCCCAAAAATCTAGAATAAGGTTAGTTGATCTATCATAAAAACCTTGCTGAAAGCATTTCAGGATTCATAAGCTTCTGCAACATAAAAAGTATCTTCTTCTATTCCTCTACAACACAAATCTGATAGAATCTGAACCTTTGACTTACTTCCTCCAATGTTAAAGAACTTTCACGAACAAAGGATAGATATCTGACTCATAAATACTCAAGATCTTCATGATCGTTCAAGATCATTCAAGATCATCCAAGATCATACAAGATCTATCAAGATCTTACAAGATCATATGAGATCATCCAAGATCAATGATTTTTCCAAAAAAATACCTATGTAGAATCTGCTCTCATCAAACCTTCATGATTGAATGTTTGATTTGCTACCTGAATGTCTCAAAGTGTCCATGCTTCTCACAAAGTTGTCAAACTTTTCTTCAAACAAATCCTTCCCAAGAATCTACAACTCCTACTTGAAATATAAGTGGACAAACTCTCACCTTGAGAAATCCAAAAGTTGCAAGTTTGATACTTCATATCTTCATATTCTTCCCGGGTGAAATGTGATAGTACCTGCTTGAATTTCTTTTGGCTAACTCCACTTCTCAATCAAGTGATAGGATCTGAATTGGAACACCGTTTTGAATACAAACATGTATCCAAAAGTCTAGACAATTGTAGAAAGTAGATTCTCCAATTGACTGGTACAACAAAAATCTGAATTTTATGAAGTTTTCTGAAACTACTGAATATGAGGTAACTTTTCCAAACACAAAACCTCAACTCAAGTCTCCAACATCTGCTACAAATACTATTTTACCTCAAGAGTTAGGTCAAGAAGAAAAATACTTCTCTGCAACTTGTCATATACCAAGTAGCTATGTATTGACACTCCAAGAATTCTTTGAGGGAACATCTTAGCTACTTGCTCAAAAAATTTTCAACTATAACATAAGTCATACACATATGAGTCAAAACATATAAGCTAATATTCTTTCTTTCAATGTAATTCTTTGTCAAAACCTACTAAAACATGACCAAGTGTAATGCAAAACAAGAAACTGCTTCTTCTTTACACAAGATGTTCTCATAGACTTGTCTTTGGATGTAGAGGATAAAATTAGGAAAATATAAGAGAAAAGGAAGTCTTAATTTCCCTTTGGAAATGTTGGACTTTCTTCTTCTGCATCTTTCTTCCACCTGATGATGTCAACATCTTCAAACTTCTCTTCTATACCTTTTGTTCTCTTCATTTTGAAGTAGCAAGTACTCTTGACTTCTTCAAATCAACTTTTCTCTTCCTTTAGTGCTAAGAGTAAGAGAAAAAAAAAATATGGTATATAAATGGAAGTGAACATAGAATTATGTTTTACCATCTCCTCATATCTCTGAAAAACTCTACTTAATGTCACTGATGTGACTGAATTCACCAACTTTTTGGCTAAATGCTGAATTACCTCTCTAGTGTACCTAGATCAAATTCTGTACCTAGATAAAAAACTTTCAACCAACTTACAACATAAGGTTGGCTGAAAACAAAACTCATCTCATCTCCAAATTTGTCTTCTTAGATGAGCTTTCTTGCCATGAAAGAGATTTATCAAAACTATCAAGAACAACCTCTAGATACCTGTTTTGATGTAGCTAATGCTTTTACTTTCAAAGAATGAAAGTGTATGAAAGCACTTCTTCAATCCTTCAAATCTCTTCATAACTGCTCTTCTAAGATATGACTTGCAAATGATAATCTGATAGTAGAAACTAATACTTGCGATCTGATGTTGATCTGGTTCCTTCATCTTCTCCAAACCATTGTTTTTCCTTCAATTTGAAGTAGCCTTCTCTTCATCAAGTCTTGGTCTTCAAACAATACTTCTTCTAAAGTATTTTCATACTCTTCCAAAAGTATTCGGCTGCTAACAGATCATCAATTTCATACTCCACATTGATGAATAAACATGTGACTGAGTTGTCTAATTCTCAAATCTCTACTCATCTAGATCAAGTGTGTATGTCAAATGTTAGAAGATGCTCTTAAATCATATGTTGTAAACCTGGAAGTCTAGGAACCTGGGAATCTGAGAGCCTAGATGCTCTGATACCAAATGTTGGAAATTTAATAGGCCCATAGCTAATATCACAGGTCCAAGTTCCATATGTCCAGGATCTACAACAAAGAATCCAACAATCTTCCAATATTGACAAAACATGAACATACCACATTTAATCATACAAATGATGAGACAAAGATAGAGAAAGATTAAGCAACATGTGTAAAGTGTTACATAAGCCATTGCTTACTCACATTATCATATATACAAATGTCAATTTACGATGTGGGAGCAACACTCTCAACCACTCTATGTGAACAAAAATAGATGGATGACTGAATATACAAATGTAACAAACATATTCTGATGTATGGACAGAAATCTGAATATATATGAGATGTATGACCTGATAGGTTGTAGAAGAGTGAATATGAGTTATAGAAAGAGGAAGGATCAATCTAAAACTGATAATCAGCAAACCCTCATCTGAACTTAGGCTATGGAAGACCCTAGGTCAGATACATGTGTGAAAGATCACATACTTATAAAATTAGCAAAGAATGCTAACAAGTTTGTTGTCAGAAATCCTCAAACTCATATGAACATACCTTCTCAAACACATCATCCAAATATGCATAAAGCATACATGTATTGATTCTCTTGTACCTATGCCAAATATGACTCCTCCTGATATGGATGCCACTGCCTCCATAAACTCCAAGTAGTACCTGTGTGCCTAAAGAGAAAATGTACATGATTTCTTAACATAAAATGCAAATCTTATGTTAACCACCATCCAATGTCTTTGAAGTAACCCAAAATTTTCATGTAGAAGACAATCTTCAAATACATACCAAACATACATTTGAGCGTCTTTAGATCTCCACTCAAATGCCACTCAACTTGAAAGTTCCCCTAGTCTTTGACATTCAACAATTCTCCTGCATGATGACTTTGGATAACATTTGGAATTTTTGTTTGTGAGAATAACCGTTTAAGTGTTTTATGGCTCTCAAATGGAACTTGAGCATAGCCAACCCACCATAACTCCATTTCTGATTGTACTTTGAGAGATGGAGTATCTAATTTCCCAAGGCTATATTCCAAAGCTTTGTTCATCGGTGCAATACTTATTCTCTCCATCTTTTGATGTTTTTTAAGCTCAACTTCATCAAGTTCGATTACAAATTTCAACAAACCAAAACATTCATGTTCTTTTATATTATAGAACTGAACCATGTATGCTTGAAGTTTTATAATACCTATCCATACGTTGTTAAATGCATTGTAAGTGAAATGTAACTTTTGTCTGCCCAAACATTGGCTCACAAAACCTGCAAGTGTCTATCAACTCTATTCTTTAAACTCCAAAAACCTACATAGACTTGCAATGGTTGCTGCCACCACAACTAAAACCTTTCAAGAAACTTGTAGATTAAGTAGTGTGGCTGAAAACATAGCCCCCGAAGGTGAACATTCATTGTCAAAGAAGTACCAAAAAAACTCTTCTTGATGTTCTTGGACCTCTATGAAGAGAACTATGCATGAAAGTACTCCAAAATGGCTCCAAAAATCACCCCAACAATTCTTTAAAAATAGGCTTTGAAAGCAAAGAATGAAGCTTTGAGGGTCCAAAACTTGTTGAAAATAATGTGAACCTTAGTCTTTCCTCTTCTTCAAGCACCAGAAGAGTGTAGCTTAGTGGCAAGAGATTTTCATGGTTAAGGGAGCTCTAGGGGGAATAGTACTTGGATGGGTGACCTCCCTGAAAGTACTAGGAACCTCCGTATTCCTTGATCGTTGAGGTCCTCCCTCATGTGTAGCCAATTGCACCAACGGTGAGTTCAGTGACTTGGATGACAAGGTATGCCAAGGATTATGCCTTGGTCGTCATCTTAGTCGAAAGCTTTGGGTGGGTGCGTAGGTTCTCAAGAGCTCCAAGAGAATATCCTCAGAGTAGAAAATCGAGCTCCAAGCACTACACACGGTACTCCACAAAGAGGCTATAGCATACACAGAAAAACATAGTACACAGGGAGCACAAACACAAACTTCTTAGGTGTTACACATGTGGTCGAACTTACAGTTTTTGGTTGACTAGGCCACTATATGTTTTATTAAAGAGCATACACAAAAGTGTTTGTTGGCCATTTGGCCTTTCACATGGACACTAATGGTAACAAATTTCTTATACCTCATTAAGAATTTCTTTTATCTCATCCGAGCTTAAATTAGACCTACAAATAGTCTTACCATGTCTTGAATCATTGAGTTTCCACATTGGAGTATAGAGAGGAAGATATTCCAAGATAGACTAGTAACTTGACTCTTCTTAAACAATGTCTGGAGACCAAAGGTGAGTGTTTTACATAATGCTTTGTGATTGTGAAAATAATCAACTCAACACGTTTCTCACACATATTAGATTGATAAAAAAAATGATAATGTAACGTGGTTAAAATTGAATGTTAGCTTAGTTAGCTGATTGCCTAGTCAGCTCCATATACTAACAATGGAGTGAGCTATGGTGACAACATCTCAATCAAGTACGGTGCTTGCTTAAGATCTCAATTCCTGACATGCAAACACGTGACATCTTCTATTGAGGTGAGTTTGTGAATCTTGTATACACTCTTCTAATACACGTGTGAGTGGTGATAGTTTGGCTAAGATAGAGCAAACAAAGAGGAGAACAAAAAGGGGAATGTGTTTCTGTTCTCTTTTGTTTTTCCTTTTTCAAAGTGAAATATATGATAGGAAGCAATAACTCTGAACTCTGAAGCCAACAAAATCAAACGGAAGGAGATGAATGCAGATGTTCGATTACTGTTTGTTGATGTTCTTTGTTTGCAATGGAAGGCGATGTGTGAATGAAAAAGGGGGAGTGTGAATGAATGCATTTCGAATGGATAAAAGTGTTGGAAAATAGACAATCGAGTGAACTCGGAAGGGGAAGACACCGACCAAGCAGCTCAAGCTCATAAGAAAGTACATAACACCATGAACAGACAAAAATGGGTTCTTTAAAACCGTTAAAGAGATTTTGGCACTCCCTCTTTGCTTAATTTTGGGTGAAGTGCTTATATTTGGTGGCTTCCTAAGTTCATCCACAAGAAAAATTATAAGAATAGAACTGCAAAACTATAAGAAACATTATATAGAATTGCAAAATTATAAGAAAAATTATATAGAAGTGCACGATGCACCACATAGATTACAAGATTCTACTGCTTCTCATATCTACTCGTGGGAGAACATATAGAAACATCCTCTAGATGATACAATGAGATGCACACGTTGGAGAGAATATATAGAAACATCCTCTAGATGATGGATCCCTACATAAGAGGGCTACCAAAACTCAAATGAAAATTTTTCTCTAGCTGAAAAGATAAGACCAAACAAGGAATTTTACATGTGGAGATCATGGCCAACAAGATGGTGACCAAATGGATGATTAAATTTTTGAAAAATAACTAATCTTGATCTTTTCACTCTTGTTTTTTCCCCTATCCTTGTTAGCCCTCTACACCATAAGTTGTGGAAGAGTTAGAACAAGATGAATCCCTTCTTCACATAAGTTGTGATCGTGGGCTATGTGTATCATACAATAGGACATTATTTGGTTCTCGATTGCTCAAATCACGAGAGTTGAAGGAGAGCCCTCTAGAAACATCTATGACAAAATTGACTACAATGACTAGCGGCTTTTAAGACAACTAATCAATGTGTGGTACAAGTCAAAGTTCCACCTTTTGGATTGCTAGGACATTCCCATTCAAAAGCTTGAGGTTAAAAGATGGTAAGAAAATGAGGATACTCCAAAAAACAAAGGAAAACTAGACTTTTATCATGTCATGTGCTTAACAAGAAGCAATGTGTGAATTGGTCTTGGAATGGGAATTCAAGCTCAAGGACCTTTGGCATCTCCTTATAGAAAATAAGAAAGCAGTCCTTATGTGCAAAAACCTCTAGAAAGGGATATGGCTCATTGTCAAACTAAGTGAAATATGGAATTCCCCAAACCCCTATATGGTGCAAGTGATGTTATTGGGGTAGGGAAGACTTGGGTCACCTTTTCTTTTTTTTTTACTAAAAGCATCTAAACTTGGAAGTGCGTGAGTGAGCTCCTAATGTTGCCTCAATAAGTTAATTTGGAACACGCCTTGCTTCATGAAGCGATCAACTACTCCTCTACTTAGTGGAATGCTATCAGTAGTGAAGTGTCTTTGAAGAGGTGAAATCGAGAGGTGAAATCTTGTATACATTATGGTTAAGATAGAGCAAACAAAAACAAAAAGGAGAACAAAAAGTGGAATGCATTTCTTTTCTCTTTTGTTTTCCTTTTTCACTGCGAAATATATGATAAGAGCAAGTGGTATGAGAGGGTGTCCTACAAATACAAAGCCAATGAAAAACAAAAAAGGAAGGAAATGAATACACATGTCCGATTGCTGTTTGTTGTTGTTCTTTTTTTGCAATGGAAGGCGATGTGTGCCCTGCAACACATTCAATCAGAGTCCATGTCAATGAGGACGGAAATGAAAAAGGAGAAGTGTGAATGAATGCATTATGAGTGGACAAAAGTGTTAGAACTCTGAAGGGGAAGATACCGACCGCTTCTCCAAGCAGCCGAAGCTCTCATAAACAATAAACATAAAACATCATAAAAATATATACAAATATACATACTCATATTTGGATGTTTATGGACTTCTTAATCTCAGATATCATCCTTTGTGGAGCCTTTAATATGACCGAAGTCCTCTCTAACAGGTGGGAGCATTTCCAATTATTGAAGGGTTGTAGAGAAGTTACTTCGATCAATTTGAAGCTTCATCATGATTCACTTAAGGTTAAGGACTCTCAAAGCTTTATTAGAATCATCTATCGAGACTCTCTCAAAGCTTTATTAGATTCATCTATCGAGACTGATGGCACATTTGATCTTCCCAACTTACTGATTCCTAAATAGTAGGGTTTTCTTTATGTATTGTTCCTTATATATTCACTACAAGGAATACGGGTGTATGGCAATGGTTAATGCGACACAATTTCATCATTATATAATTGCATTAAGCACCGCAACAAGCGTCGAGTGCGCAACACCGGTTAAACGATGAAAACTTCAACGTTCTTATCGACCTGTGGAACGATGGACATTGCAACAGTTACATTGAGCATCGCTAAAGCAATGGTATAAAAAGCATCACATAAGCGATGCTAAATTGCATTGCATAAAGAACACTAATTAGTGTTGCTTATGCGACACTATTTGGAGATGAATTTACAATGGTTTAGCATTGGTTACACGACCTTTTTTTGATGAAAAAAATAAAAATGTTGGAGGCTCTTTGATCGGCATCTACACACTTTTGATCAAAGACCTCTCCAACGTTCACAATTACACTGTGCTTATGAGTTGAAACAATCGCTTGCTGAATTATTGTTTTGTCTAATCTCTATCTTATTGTCTATCTCTCTCTTTCTCTCCTTTTCACCTCTTTCTCTCTTTGAATTATATCTCTTTCTTTATCTTTCTATCTCTCTCTCTCTCTCTCTCTTTCTCTCTCTCTCTCTCTTTATTGTAGGTTATCCAAGAAGTTAACCAAGAAAATATGGCTAACTATTGTAAGTACAATTTCCATTCTTTGTATAAAATTTGAATTGTGGTATTTTCATTAATTATCATACTCACACGTATTGATATGCACATATACACTTATATACGAAGATGCACGTTCACACGTATACACATGCACATACACCCACATATAGACACACACATACACATGCACATACACTTACACATACACACACATACACATGCATATGCACAAACATTTCTACAAACACATATAAAGACTTGCATGCATGCATTATTGCATATATACATACACATACACACATTAACACATACTTAAATACATGTATATGCACATCCACATGCATGCACATTCACATGCATGCATATACACATGGATGCAAATGGAAATGCATCCACATGCACATGCATGTTTCATACATATACATACACTTGTATATGTTTATACACTGAGAGGGGCACTAAAGAAATGGCCTCTAACACTCTTTTAGCATTCAGGCTCATAAGCAGGGATGGATATGATGGAAAGGAAGGGTTCTTAACTCCTTACACATTCACTTCACACATATGCACACAACATAAAGAGCACTCTTAGGGTACGGGTGTTCCACACTACCCTCTTAGCACTCACACAAAAAATGAAAATACTCTTAGGATACGGGTGTTCTGCACTGCCCTCTTAGCATTTCACAGGTAACACATACACATGTACATACACTGTTACACCAAATGCTCTTAGGACACGGGTGTTCCACATTGCCCTCTTAGCATTCACACAACAATCATTCACATACACAAACACAAGGAGCAAGATAACCTCACTTCCCAATGGATAAAGGTTGAAGTAAAATGATGAGGGTTTGGAAATGAGGGGGAATGTAGAGAAGGAATTAGAAGAAATAGAAAGGGTGAAGATAGAAGAGAAAAGAAGAGATAGTTGGATTCAAAATGAAATAAAGCTCATATTACAAGATATGGATACAAAAATAAGGAGTACATAAAGGAAGAGAGTATAGCACCTCTCTTGTAGCCAAGATCTCCACCTCCAAAGGGGTAGCACTATGATCACCGAAGTGCTGATAGCATGTACCCGCACACCACTTGCTTATTTTGAGGGCACCCAAGTGTTGGAGAATTCCTCTCCTAATCGCAACGGAAAGTGTAGAAGACCTTCTCAGGATCAAGACTCTTGACAACACCTGAAGCTTCAAATGAAAACTGGTACCAACTGAAACATGCAATGAACTTGAAACTTTGGTCACTCAAACTAGACACCTAGAGCTTTCAAATGAGCTATCAAAAACTCAATTTGGAGTAGATTTGGGTTGGAAACTCTTTGATACAGATTATGCTTCCTATCCACTCAGTTAGGCTGAAAATTGGACTTCACTAAAACCTGAATAACTCACAGATGTGAAGAGATGGATAGTTATGTGCTTGAAGATGAAGAGGTGTTGCAAAATCCTTGATCTAAACCAGTTAATTGAACTCTATGAGTATATGGTGGGCCCTTTTAGCTTTCCAATGGATGTATTAGACACCCTATGTACCTTGGAAGATCACTCTCAAAAAGATAGATCAAAACAGATAAGTTGGAGTTAGCTCAGAGGTGAAAACTTGCTATTCTTCGTTCATACACCTGTCAAGTGTTTTACATAATTCTCTGCGCACAGCAGCAATTAGCTTAATTCCTCTTGGGGAAGTCTAAGTAGCTTAAAGAGCTAACTTTCAAGAGTAATCTCATCAAAAATAATAAACCACACACTGAGAATGAGTTTTAACAATTGATGACATCATCCTGATTTTCATGGGCTGCTACATTTTGAGACCAGTGAGTAGAAAAATGAAAATAACTCAAAATATAGGAATCCAATGATTATCAAAAATTTGTATGGTTATACTAGACAGTAAGCTGAATCCAACAAGCTTTAAATCACTGAATTTGGATAAGTAAACACTGCGAAATGGCTCTGCCAAGGTGAGTAAAAAAATCGGGTACCTGACAGAGAAGTGAAGATGAACAGACCCTATTGACTTCAAATGAGCATAACTGAAGATTGCAACATCTAAATGACATGAAAATTTGTGAGCATATAGTAGACTTATAGAGCTAACTTTACCAAGTTAAATCACTAAAAATGATGCACCAAGCTTAGAGAAACAATCTCTGCAATCTGACTGAGAAAACTGAGAGTAATGGCAGTGAGTAGTACACTTCACAAGAACATGGACATATGAACTCAAATAATCATGAAAATGAAAGTATATTGCTTATACAATACAATGAGTTACTGATACATATGTGTGCCTTGTAATCATACCTTGATATGGCATAAAGCTCAGCTCTTGGAGGTCTTCACATAGGTCTCTCTAACCACGACTAAAACTGCCTTCTATTTATAGTTGAGTTTGGGAGGCTAACTTCCCTCAATCACTCTCCAATCAATCAGTGATTGATTTGATTCTCTACCTACCACAAATCACGAATTCGTGGCTCCTCTTTCCCTTTTTGATCATGTGGACTCAACCACTTAAGATTCTCTTACTTTTACATTAAGTAAACTCTTCAAAAGTTACAAGAGGTAGTTCACAAGTGAACTTTACATAGTCTTCATTTTAAAGCTTCTTTTATGACTTTGTGGGACTCAAGCCAATAGTTAAGCTTGTCATAGACTTTCTCCAACAACTCCCCCTCAAGCCAAGTATGCTTGAGGTCTTCAATCTTCCAAGATTACCTACAAACCAATCATAGCCTTGAATTTGCAAAGCTTTGTACCATCCAATGCTTTGGTTAGAATATCTGCACATTGTTGATGAGTGGACACATATGATATTTGAATCTCTTTGCTTAGAACCTTCTCTCTTACATAGTGATAACGAACTTCAATATGTTTAGTCCTTGCATGAAAAATAGGATTAGCAGCCAAATTAATAGAACTCGTATTGTCACCAAAAATAGTTGGAGTTCCAAACCCCAATCCAAGATCTTTGAACAATGTCTTCATCCACATAGCTTCCTGAGTAGCTATGGCAAGACCTGTGTATTCAGCTTCAGTAGAAGAGAAAGCAACTATGGGTTGCTTCTTGGATGACCATGAAATAAGCTTTGAACCTGCAAAGGTAAGATAACCCGAAGTGCTCCTTCTATCTTCCTTGGAGCCAGCCCAATCTGCATAAGAAAATAGCTTCAAACCTAAATCAGATACATAAGGATAATAAAGTCCTTCATTTATGGTTCCCTTGAGATACTTGAGATTCCTTTTGGCAGCATCCATATGTGGTTTCCTTGGTGTGTGCATAAATTGACTTAGCACACTCACATTGTAACATATATCTACTCTTGTCAATGTGGCATAGTTGAGACTACCCACTAGACTTTGATATGATGTGATATCCTCTATGAGTTCACCTTCATGTGAGCTCAATTTGTGATTGACCTCCATTGGAGTACCTACAATTTTACAATCTTGCATCTTGAATTTTGCCAACATGTCCTTAATGTACTTTCTTTGAGTGAGAAACAAACCATGATCTTTGTAGACAACTTCCAAACCTAGGAAGTAGGTAAGTGAACCCAAATCACTTATCTTGAACTCTTCTCTCATCTGATCTTTGATCTTCTTCATACCATCTGCATCATTTCCTGTCAATATAATATCATCTACATATACACATAAGTAGATGACCTCCGAATTACTCCTTTTAATAAAGAGTGAAGGATCTGCCTTGCTTGGTTGAAATCCTTTGTCCTGCAAGAATGAAACAAGCCTGAAATTCCAAGCTCTTAGAGCTTGCTTGAGACCATACAATGCTTTGTTAAGTTTACACACATAATCAGGATAAACTTGATTCTCAAAACTAGGTGGTTGTGCCATATATACCTCTTCTGTTATCCAACCATTCAAGAATGCATTCTTTACATCTAGTTGAAGTATCTTCCAATTCTTGGAAGAGGCAATACTAAGCAAAACCCTAATAGTAGGCATCTTTGCCACAGGAGAGAAAGTCTCCTCATAATCAATTCCCTGAGTTTGTGCAAAGCCTTTTGCTACAAGCCTTGCCTTATACCTGTTAATGGAACCATCAGAATTCTTCTTGAGTTTATAGACCCATCTTGAGCCTATTACCTTCATGGATGAAGTCTTGGGCACCAAATCCCAAGTGTTGTTTTCCTCAAGTGCTTCAATCTCTTCCTTCATTGCATGCTTCCATTCTGATTTTGCTTTGGCCTCTTCAAATGATGATGGCTCCTCTTGGTTTATGTCCTGTGCTATGTAGATAGAATGTTTAGTTACTAATGAGGTGTCAAACCCATACCTTTCTGGTTTTTTCTTTTCCCTCATAGATCTTCTTAGGCCATGATGTGATGATTCTGCCTCATGTCCAAGTTCCTACAATTTTGCTTTACCTTTAGACTTCCATGCTTTGATCTTTTCCATCTGAGATTCTTCATCATCCTCTGAGGTGTCTTGTTCTTCAATCTTTGGTTGTTCTCTACAAAGCTTTGGAAAATCTTCTTCAAGATCATATGGTAAATTGACCTTCCTGCATGAATCTTCATACCATGAATTGTTCTCATCAAAAACTACATCTCTGCTTACCAAGAATCCTTTGTTGGTAGGGTTGTATAACCTGTAGCCCTTTTGATTGTTGTCATATCCAATAAATACACACCTTTCTGCCTTTAGATCCATCTTGTCTCTAACCTGTGAAGGAACATGAGCAAAAGTAATACATCCAAAAATTTTACAATGATCTAAGCTTGGTCTTCTTCCATTCCAAGCCTCATATGCAGTCATCCCATCAAGGGATTTTGAAGGCAACCTATTAATCAAGTAAGTGGCTGTAGATACAGCCTCCGCCCATAAGTAATTAGGTAAATGCTTTTCATTTAACATAGACCTTGCAGCTTCAACAATTGTCCTATTCCTCCTTTCTGCCACTCCATTTTGCTCAGGAGTGTACCTTGTAGTTACCTCTCTTTTGATTCCTCTTTCTTGAAGAAAAGAATCAAACTCATGGGAGAGGTATTCTCCCCCTCCATCTGACCTTAGCCTTTTTATTGATTTACCTGTTTGATTCTCCACAAGAGCCAAATATCTTTTGAAACATGAAAAAACTTCATCTTTGTGTTTCATAAAGAATAGGATAGTACATCTACTGCAATCATCAATAAAGGAGACATAATACCTTGATCCATATATTGAAGCTTCCTTGCTAGGTCCCCATACATCTGTATGAACCAACTCCAAGATATCTCCATGCATATAGCCTTTCTTCATGAATGGTAACCTGTGAGACTTTCCAAATTGACATGCACTACACTTATAAATCATATGTTGTTTTGACAAGTACACTTTGGTCCCTGTAGATTTGCTTTAATGACCTTTCACCAATATGTGCTAACCTTTTGTGCCATACTTCCAATTCTGTGAGTGTCTGACTACCATAATTAAAGAGAGCAATGTTTCTAGTGTCCTGTAATTCAAATGTGAACAATCTACCTGTCTTTTCACCTTTTGCAATTTTTCTGAATCCTTGACTTGGATCTTCAACAAATGCTCCTGCTTTTGTGAACCTGACTTGCAACCCTTTCTCTACTATCTGCCCAACACTTATCAAATTCTTTGTAATGGTAGGGACATAGAGTACCTTACAGAGTAGGTTGATGTTTCCATCAGGTGCTTTGACATTGGCTATTTTCTCCACAGGATGTCTTGTGTCATCTCCTGTTTGTACCTCATGCTTATTCCTTGGATCTTCTAAATCTGATAGGAGTGCCACATTTCTTGCCACATGATTTGAACAACCTGAATCTATGTAGAAAACGTGCTCATTAGATTTACCTTGTGGCATAGCTATGTTCATGATCAATAATGAATCCTCTTTGTTTGAGTCTTCTGTGTAGTTATTGTAGTCTCTCCTTCCTTTGTAGCCTCCTTGATAGTTTGAATGATCGTAGTTGTTGTAGTTGCCATGGTAATTGTTCAACCTTCCTCTTGAGTAGCCATAACTTCCTCTATTGTATCCTCTGCCTCTTTGATTCCTGGAATTCCTAAAGCAATTTTCAGTTGTATGATTAGTTAATCCACAAATAGAACATGAGTTGGAGTCTTGGGATCTCCCCCTACCTTGTCTACCTCCTCTTCCTCTACCTCTGCCATGTCTTCCTCTACCTGCATAGTTAGCTTGATATATACCTGCTTCATCATCCACTTTCTTTGCCTTTCCTTTGTTATCTTTGGACTTGCTTTTATCAGTGTATAAAGCTGAAGATTGATTAGCTTTAGAGCTTTCTCCATTTTTGATAAGCTTTGCCTCTTGAGTAAGTAGTTGTCCAATGAGTGTATTGAAATCAGGTACATGCATGTCCATGTACAAATCCATAGCTGTGGTGAATGCTTCGCACTGGTCATCTGCCTTCAAGCCATTGATGACCTGCCTTACAATTTGCTCTTCATCTATTACCTCTCCAATGCTTCCCAACTGATCTGCTATGTCCTTGAGCTTTGTGACAAAATCAGTCACATTTTGTTTGGGAGCCTTCTTGAGAGTTGTGAAATCAAGCCATAGTTGATGCTTCCTAGCTTTAGTATTTGAAGAAAAGAAAGCTTCAAGTGCATCCCACACTTCCTGAGATGTTTTACAACTTCTAATGTGAGGCAACAAAAAATCTGAGATAGAGTTGAGGAGATAAGACCTTGCAAGTGCATCCTTGGAGCATCATGTGCTCAATCTTTCTTGCTCTCCTTGTGTTGGTTGACTTTTGTTCCTGAAACTTGGCATAACTTGATCTCCAGCCACATAACCATATAAACTTCTACCTTGGAGATAAGCTTCCATTCTTAATGACCAGCCTTGGAGATAAGCTTCCATTCTTGATGACCAAGCTGAGTAATTACCTCTATCCAATTTATCAATTGATGAAGGAAATCCATCTGCCATGTTGTCCAACCTTGCTCTGATACCACTGTGAAGAGATGGATAGGTATGTGCTTGAAGATGAAGAGGGGTTGCAAAATCCTTGATCTACACCAGCCAATTGAACTCTATGAGTATATGGTGGGCCCTTTTAGCTTGCCAATGGATGTATTAGACACCCTATGTACCTTGGAAGATCACTCTCAAAAAGATAGATCAAAACAGATAAGTTGGAGTTAGCTCAGAGGTGAAAACTTGCTATTCTTGGTTCATACACCTGTCCAGTGTTTTACATAATTCTCTGAGCACAACAGCAATTAGCTTAATTCCTCTTGGGGAAGTCTATGTAGCTTAAAGAGCTAACTTTCAAGAGTAATCTCATCTAAAATAATAAACCACACACTGAGAATGAGTTTTAACAATTGATGACATCATCCCGATTTTCACGGGCTGCTACAGCAGAAAAATAAAAATAACTCAAAATATAGGAATCCAATGATTATGAAAATTTGTGTGGTTATACTATACAGCAAGATGAAGAAATTAACAAGCTTTAAATCACTGAATTTGGATAAGTAACCACTGAGAAATGGCTCTGACAAGGTGAGTGAAGAAATCGGGTACCTGATAGAGAAGTGAAGATGAACAAACCCTATTGACTTCAAATGAACATAACTGAAGATTGCAACATCCAAATGACATGAAAACTTGTGAGCATATAGTAGACTTATAGAGCTAACTTTACCAAGTCAAATCACTGAAAATGATGCACCAAGCTCAGAGAAACAATCTCTGCAATCTGACTGAGAAAACTGAGAGTAATGGCAGTGAGTAGTACACTTCACAAGAACATGGACATATGAACTCAAATAATCATGAAAATGAAATTATATTGCTTATACAATACAATGACTTACTGATACATATGTGTGCCTTGTAATCACACCTTGATATGGCATAAAGCTCAGCTCTTGGAGGTCTTCACATAGGTCTCTCTAACCAGGACTAAAACTGCCATCTATTTATAGTTGAGTTTGGGAGGCTAACTTCCCTCAATCACTCTCCAATCAATCATCCCAAGCTCAAGGACATGAGCAACCATGAAGTGGTAAGAGGTCTTCCAAGATTCAATGGTGCTGGACTACATGAGTTTTGTGAAGCATGCCAACTAGGAAAGCAAACTCGACAACCATTCAAGAAGAGCAACTATGTGGCAAGGAATGTCCTCGACTTGATACACACAGATGTATGGGGACCATCACAACAACCATCAGTGGCTGGTAATAGATATTTTGTCACTTTTATCGATGATCATTCAAGAAAAGTATGGATGTTTTGCATAAAACAAAAATCAGATGTGTTCTCCATGTTCAAGAGATTTAAAACACAGGTAGAAAAGGAAACAAGACGCTACATAAAGACCTTGAGGTCTGATGGAGGAGGAGAATATTTCTCCAAAGAATTTTCAGATTTTCTTTATGAAAATGGCATCAAGAGACAATTTACATGTAGGTACACACCTCAACAAAATGGAATAGCTGAAAGGAAAAATCGACATATTATAGAAGTTGCAAGATGCATGCTCAACGAGATGAAGATGCCACTAAACTATTGGGCTGAAGCAGCTAGTACGGCCGTTTATTTGATGAACAAGTGCATGTTGGTGCAAAACAAGCCTACACACATTGGCTTGGAACATTGGAGCCTTGGAATACTTGGCTTTGATATCAACTTTGAAGACTTCACATAGAGCTTGGACACTTGAAGGATGTATTCACATTGAACAAGAACCATAGGAACCTAGTCTTATTGTTCTTACCATTTATCTCATGTAAAAGTCTATATGACTTTACCACTCATGTAATCACACCTACTAGTCTAAGTCGTGGAAAAAGCAGATGGTATGATTGAGGGAATATCTCCCTAAGTTTAGTGGAGAGATTCAAGGGAGCTTCAATTTGAATTTCAAATTCAAATGACCAATCAAATCTTATAAAAGCTATGAAGAAAACTCGCGGGTTAGTCTCACTCATTGAGCTCATCTCCTGAGGCATTTTACTACTGTATCTGTGTGTGTGTTAGTGCTACATCTTAGCCTACACCACAATACCTCATTTAGCTATGCTTGGCATGCTAATGAGTTTGTACATCTACATTAATCAATAGATATATTCACACTTCTCAACTCTGGTTTCTCTGAGTCATCTACCTCAAGTCTGTCAACTTCAACAGGGCATATCTCAAGATCTACTGAACCAATTTGGATGATTCAAAGTGCATTGGATTTAGCTCAAAGTCTACTATACTCCTACAAAGTTTCAAGGCTATTGGATCAACCATCACAGAGAAATCGCAGTCGGGGTGCTCACTGGTCTGTGACTGTAAGTCTCCTTAAAAGTCGGGGGTACACCTTATTTTGCTAAAGTGATTTCTCTGAGTGTGGTTTGTCATTTCCTTTCATTCCACTTGCAAATGAAAGCTTACTAAGCTAATTGAATATCCCTAGAAGGAATTTTGCTAATTGTAACTACACTGGTCTCATTGAGCATAACACTAAGCAGGGATCAAGACCAAAATAGAAAGTTTTCAAGTCTTGTGATTTACAAAGTAGTCTGTTTTGATCAAGTCATTACTCAAACCTTTTCCAAAGTACATATAGCATATTTTGGTGTTATTTGGAAGCTCAGGGAGTCTACTAAGCATATCTAAAGAGAAGAGAGGGCAGGTGTGAAGCAGGATTTGCAGCATCAACTCAACTTCTGAGTGCATCCAGCCATCACATCCAACAGTGGTATCAGAGCAAATAAGGTAATCATGGGTGATGGTTTTCCTTCCTTCATTGACAAATTGGACAGAAATAATTACCAGGCTTGGTCATTGAGAATGAAGACCTATCTACAAGGGAGAAGCTTGTATGGATACATTTCAGGAGATGAGAAGTTGCCCTCATTCAAGACTAGAGGCCTACCAACAAAGGATGAACATGAGAGGCTCAACCAATGGTGTGCAAAAGATGCTCTGGCAAGGTCATATCTTCTAAACTCTATTTCTGATTTCCTTCTACCTCATGTAAGGAATTGTAAGACTTCCCAAGAGACTTGGGAAACCTTGTCAACTTACTTCTCATCAGGCACAAGGGCCAGAAAGAACCAGCTATGGATTGAGTTTACAACTCTTAGGAAGCAATCAAAACAATGTGTCTCAGATTTTGTCACCAAATTCAAAGACATTGCAGATCAACTTGCAAGTGTTGGAGAAGAAATTGAGGAAGAGCAAATAGTCAGACAAGTGATCAATGGACTAAAGGCAGATGACAAGTGGGAGAGCTTTACCACTGCAATGGACTTGTACATGGACATCCAAGCACCTGATCTAACAACTCTTATTGGACAACTTTTTACACATGAAGCAAAGATCACAAAGAATGGAGAGCAATCAAAAGGTAACAATCCCTCTGCCCTATATACTGATAAGAAGACCAAAGACAAGGGTAAAAGCAAGAAGATTGATGAAGAAGGCTCTACCTCCCAAGCAAACTATGCAGGGAGAGGTAGATCATCTAGAGGTAGGGGCAGAGGAGGTAAGTCAGGTAGGGGGAGACCCTATAACCAATCTCCATGCAATATATGTGGCTTGTCTAACCATACTACAGATGAATGCTACAAAAACTACAAGAACCAAAGAGGAAGAGGTCACCAAAGAGGAGGATACTCTCAAGGCAGAGGCAGATTCAATCAATCTCAAGGCTACCATGGCTACAACAATAATTACAACAATAGCTACAATCACAATGGCAATTATCAAGGTGGATACAGGAATAGGAAGGATTACAACAATTATGCAGAGGATCAAGATGATTCCTTGTTGATCATGAACATGACATCTAAATCAGGTATCAATGATGATCATTTGTTCTATATTGATTCAGGTTGCTCTAACCATGTAGCTGGAAATGTTGCCTTACTCTCTGATTTGGAAGAACCCAAAGGCAAGCATCAAGTGCAGACAGGTGATGACACTAAACATTCAGTTGTTAAAGTAGGCAATGTCAAAACAAGTGATGGTAATCAGAATTTATTAAGCAGAGTGTTGTATGTTCTAACAATCACCAAGAATCTGATGAGTGTAGGTCAGATTGTTGAAAAAGGTCTACAGGTCAGGTTCACTCAACATGGTGCATATGTGGAGGATCCAAGACATGGATTCAGAAGGATAGCCAAGGGAGAGAAATCAGGTAGATTGTTTACCTTTGAACTTGAAGACACTAAGAGTATTGCTTTGTACAACTATAAAGATCAAACCCTATCAGAATTGGAGATTTGGCACAAAAGATTAGGTCACATTGGAGAGAGGACCTTAAAGCAAATGAGTAGGGATCAATGTGTGCTTGGGATACCTAATGTATCCAAGCAACACATGATATACAAGTGTGGGGCTTGTCAATTTGGTAAGTCACACAGATTGCCATATACAAAGAAAGGTTTTATGCATGAAGATTATCTGGAATTGGTGCATACAGATGTTTGGGGACCTAGCAAGGAGCCATCCATATCTGGATCAAGGTACTATGTGTCCTTTATTGATGACTATAGCAGGTGGACTGTCTTATACTTCATGAAACATAAGGATGAAGTATTTAATTGTTTCAAAAGGTATCTTGCATTAGCTGAAAATCAAACAGGTAGACATTTGAAGAAGCTAAGGTCAGATGGTGGTGGAGAATACTTCTCCAATGACTTTGAAGATTTCTTGCAGGAAAGAGGCATCAAGAGGGAGATTACTACAAGGTACTCACCTGAACAAAATGGGGTAGCTGAAAGGAGGAATAGACTCATTGTAGAGACAGCTAGGTCTATGCTAAATGAAAAGAAATTGCCAAATTATCTTTGGGCAGAGAGTGTATCTACTGCCACATATTTAATTAACAGGTTGCCATCAAAGACACTTGATGGAATGACACCCTATGAGGCTTGGCATGGTAAGAGACCATCTCTAGATCATTGCAAAATCTTTGGGTGTGTTGCATATGTGCATATTCCCTCACAGGTAAGGGGAAAGCTAGACCCTAAGGCTGAAAAATGTATCTTCATTGGTTATGATTTGAATCAAAAAGGATACAGGTTTTATAACCCCTCAAACAAAGGCTTCAAGGTAAGCAGAGATGTCATCTTTCATGAAAATGATTCATGGTATGAAAATGAGTGCAGGAAAGTTAGCCTACCTTATGACATGGAAGAAGATTTTCCAAAACTTATCAGGCAAGAACCTATTCAGAAAGAGGACACAAGCTCAGATGATGAAGACACCATCAACATTGAAGAATTCAAAGCTTGGAAATCAAAAGGGAAGATGAAGATGAAGCAACTAGAAGACAATCCAGAATCCTCAACTCAAGCTATGAGGAGATCTCAAAGAGAAAAGAAGAAACCTATTAGGTATGGGTATGATACTTCACTTGTAACCAAGCACTCTGTATATCTTGCAAAGGATATCTTGAATGAAGAACCAGGTACATTTGAAGAAGCAATTACAAAACCAGAATGGAAGGAAGCAATGGATGAAGAAATGGATGCTCTCAAGGAGAGTGATACTTGGGACTTGGTACCCAAGAAGGACTCCATGAAGGTGATAGGATCCAGATGGATCTACAAACTCAAGAGGAACTCAGATGGTACAATAAACAGGTATAAAGCTAGGTTGGTAGCCAAGGGTTTTGCACAAACCCAAGGCATTCATTATGAGGAGACATTTTCTCCTGTGGCCAAGATGCCAACTATCAGAGTTATGGTGAGTGTAGCTGCATCCAAGAATTGGAACATGTACCAATTGGATGTGAAGAATGCATTCTTGAATGGATGGATATCTGAAGAGGTCTACATGTCACAACCACCTGGCTATGAAGATCCCAATAAGGTAAATCATGTTTGTAAATTGAAGAAGGCTCTGTATGGATTGAAGCAGGCACCTAGAGCATGGAATTACAGGTTGACAACCTATCTCCTAGATCAAGGATTTGTGATGAGTAAAGCAGATACTTCATTGTTTATAAAGAGGAACAATTCAGAGGTAATATACTTGTGTGTCTATGTTGATGACATCATTATTACAGGAAATGATGTTCAGGGAATTAGACACATCAAAGGACAGATGATGAAGGAATTCAAGATCAATGATCTTGGATTATTAAAGTATTTCCTAGGACTTGAATTAGTCTACACAAATTCAGGTATCTTTATTACTCAGAAGAAGTATATTCAGGACATGGTCAAGAAGTTTAATTTGCAGGAAGCTAAAGTCTCAAACATTCCTATGGAGGTCAACCACAAACTCAGTGCACATGAAGGAGAAGAACTCAAGGATATTACAGGTTACCAAAGTTTGGTAGGTAGTCTTAATTATGCTACCTTAACCAGGATTGATATATCATATGGTGTTAGTGTACTTAGCCAATTTATGCATAAACCAAGAGTACCACATTTGGAGGCAGCCAAGAAGATAGTAAAGTACCTAAAGGGAACACAAAATCATGGTTTGTACTTTCCATATTCATCAGACATTGATATTAAGGTATACTCAGATGCAGATTGGGCAGGTTGCAAGGATGAGAGGAGGAGTACATCTGGTTACATTTGCTTTGCAGGTGATAAACCAATTTCTTGGTCATCCAAGAAACAACCCACAGTAGCTTTGTCATCTACTGAGGCAGAGTACAGAGGGCTAGCCAATGCCACTCAAGAAGCCATATGGTTGAAGCTATTATATTCAGAATTGGGCCTATACACAAGGCCACCAATCATATTTGGGGATAACACAAGTTCTCTTCACCTAGCAGCTAATCCAATTTATCATGCTAGGACAAAACACATAGAGGTTCATTACCACTATGTGAAGGAGAAGTTACTTAGCAAAGAAATTCAATTATCATATGTGTCTACTAATATACAATGTGCAGATTTGCTTACTAAAGCTCTGGATGGAAGCAAGCTATGCAGATTTAAATCCATGATTGGATTGCAGGAAATAATTGAAGATTAGAGATGAAGACTTGAGCCAAAGTGTTTGGCTTGAGGGGGAGCTATTGGTGCAAAACAAGCCTACACACATTGGCTTGGAACATTGGAGCCTTGGAATACTTGGCTTGGATATCAACTTTGAAGACTTCACATAGAGCTTGGACACTTGAAGGATGTATTCACATTGAACAAGAACCATAGGAACCTAGTCTTATTGTTCTTACCATTTATCTCATGTAAAAGTCTATATGACTTTACCACTCATGTAATCACACCTACTAGTCTAAGTCGTGGAAAACGCAGATGGTATGATTGAGGTAATATCTCCCTAAGTTTAGTGGAGAGATTCAAGGGAGCTTCAATTTGAATTTCAAATTCAAATGACCAATCAAATCTTATAAAAGCTATGAAGAAAACTCGCGGGTTAGTCTCACTCATTGAGCTCATCTCCCGAGGCATTTTACTACTGTATCTGTGTGTGTGTTAGTGCTACATCTTAGCCTACACCACAATACCTCATTTAGCTATGCTTGGCATGCTAATGAGTTTGTACATCTACATTAATCAATAGATATATTCACACTTCTCAACTCTGGTTTCTCTGAGTCATCTACCTCAAGTCTGTCAACTTCAACAGGGCATATCTCAAGATCTACTGAACCAAATTAGATGATTCAAAGTGCATTGGATTTAGCTCAAAGTCTACTATACTCCTACAAAGTTTCAAGGCTATTGGATCAACCATCACAGAGAAATCTCAGTCGGGGTGCTCACTGGTCTGTGACTGTAAGTCTCCTAAAAAGTCGGGGGTACACCTTATTTTGCTGAAGTGATTTCTCTGAGTGTGGTTTGTCATTTCCTTTCATTCCACTTGCAAATGAAATCTTACTAAGCTAATTGAATATCCCTAGAAGGAATTTTGCTAATTGTAACTACACTGGTCTCACTGAGCATAACACTAAGCAGGGATCAAGACCAAAATAGAAAGTTTTCAAGTCTTGTGATTTACAAAGTAGTCTGTTTTGATCAAGTCATTACTCAAACCTTTTCCAAAGTACATATAGCATATTTTGGTGTTATTTGGAAGCTCAAGGAGTCTACTAAGCATATCTGAAGAGAAGAGAGGGCAGGTGTGAAGCAGGATTTGCAGCATCAACTCAACTTCTGAGTGCATCCAGCCATCACATCCAACAGTGCACAACAACTGGAGTGCATAATCTAACTCCCAAGGAGGTTTATTCCGGTAAGAAACCTGACCTTACACATCTCAAAGTTTTTGGATGTGTGTGTTATGTTCACATCCCTCAAGAACTAAGGACAAAGATGGAGGCAAAGTCCGAAAAATGTATTTTTATTGGATATTCATCGGAGCAAAAGGGATATAGGTGCTACAATCTGGTGACAAAGGAGCTACGAGTCTCACGAGATGTGGTATTTGATGAGCTAAGACCATGGTTTGGAGACAAAGGGAAAGAGAAGATTCTTGAAGAAGATTACGAAATTGATGGAGGTGCTGTCCAAGAAGAATTTAGCAAACAAGCACTCAAATGTCACGTCCAGAAGCTTCTACATCACTTGGAGAAAGCTCAACATGGGAGGGGAGGCTAAGGAGTCATTCCTCATCACCAACATCAGCTTATGAAAGATGTAAAGCTGAAAGTGCTGCCCAAAATAGTGATTCAAATGCAAGTGAAGAAGAGTATGAAGAAGTGATCACACCAAAGGTAAAGTTGAACTGGTTGAAGAAGCAATGTTCAAAAGGAAATGAAAGGAGGTCTTCAAGAGAAAGGTATCTAATTGAAAGGCTGAGCTATGATAGTTTTATTGCAAAGCATTTTGCATATATGACACAGGTGGTCAAAGACAAAGAACCGGATGCATATGAAGAAGCATGTACACAAAAAGAATGGCAAGAAGCTATGCAAGTGTTCTAAATAAATGGGTGTTTAAAATAAAGAGAAATGCTGATGGTTCTCTAGCAAGGCATAAAGCTAGACTAGTAGCAAAAGGATTCAGGCAAACTCACGGCATCGACTATGAAGAGACTTTCAGCCCGGTTGCAAAGATGGGAACAATTAGAACCTTGATTGGACTGAGTGCACCAAGGAGATGGCCATTGTACCAACTTGACATAAAAAATGCTTTTCTCAATGGTGAACTTCAAGAAGAGGTATACATGAGTCAACTGATTGGATTTGAAGATAGAAAGAATCCAGACTTTGTTTGTAGATTGAAGAAAGCTTTGTATGGGCTGAGGCAAGCACCATGTGCTTGGAATCAAAGATTGGTCGAGTACCTCACAAGGTGTGGGTATACTCCAAGTAATGCAGATCCCTCTCTCTACATGAAGAAAGAAGAAGGCAAGAAGGTATATATTTGCATATACGTTGATGATCTCATCATAACAGGAAGTATTGTTACAGGAATACAAGAGATCAAAAGGAAACTCGGTAAGGAGTTTAAAATTTTAGATCTTGGTGAGCTGAAATACTTTTTAGGCATTGAGATAGTCTATGGGAAAGATGGCATCTACTTGATGCAAAGAAAGTACTTGTTGGATGTTCTTTTCAGATTTGGAATGAGTGAATGCAAACCACTCATTCAACCTATGGACACAAATGTGAAGCTATGCTCAAATGATGGAGAGAAGTTACATGATGTAACTACAAATAGGAGTATTATAGGTTCCTTAATCTATGCTACGATCACAAGACCAGATTTGTGTTATATTGTTGGAGTTCTTTCTCAATTTATGCAAGCTCCTACAAGTGAACATTTAAATTCAGCCAAACGAGTGCTAAGATATGTGAAGCACACTGTCAATCATGCATTGTTTTATAGATATGATGAAGAATTGCAGGTAAAGGGCTTCAGTGATGCTGATTGGGCTGGTTCGAAGGAAGGTAGAAGATCCACTTCAGGTTATGTGTTTATGATAGGTAGCAAACCTATCACATGGAGCTCAACGAAGCAACCTACTGTTGCACTATCATCTACAGAAGCTGAATATAGAGGTTTAGCCTTTGCAACTTGTGAAGCTATGTGGATTAAGAAGCTCTTGGCTGATCTTGATGTGCAGGTGGAGACCATTCCAATTTATGGTGACAACATGTCAAGCATTCACTTGACAAACAATCCAATGTTTCATGCACGAAGCAAGCACATAGAAGTGCATTATCATTATGTTCAAGAAAAAGTTTTGAGCAAGGATGTGGATATAAAGTTCATTAGAACTAATGGCCAGGTTGCAGACATGCTTACAAAGTCCCTAGATGCTTCTAAGCTAAAGAGGTTCAAGGACGACATCAACTTGCAGGATATGGCTGAAGGTGCAAGCTCACATGTGAGCTTGAGGGGGAGTGTTAAAAATAAAGAAGTAAGCTCGCATATATTTTTGCAAAAAGGATTTTCTTCAAGTAGAAGGAAAATACAAAAATGAAAAATAGAAGCATTTACTTCAGCAAGTAGTGGAGGCCAAAAGAGAACCATTTAAAAGAGAATCAAATCCAAAAACTGAATTGTAAGAGGAGTGGCTGTCCAAAGTAGTGGAGAAATGATGGAGAAGAGCTCTCAAACTCATCATGAGAGTTTTTTGTCACTTGGCTATAAAAGAGGCAAGGGAGGACACTCAAGAATAGAGGAAGAAGACGTGGAAGCCCCCTTGTAGCTACTTCATTTGTTTTGAGTCATTTTGTTCAGTTCACTCTCATAGAGTATGTCCAGCCGCACACCCATTTCTAGGTAGTCTACTTGTGAGAGTCATATCTCTCAACATATGTATCCAATTTTAGTGTTTAAACATTCGTTGGAAAGCTTATCTTGAGTACGTCCTCTGTCTAGAACAATTTTATCAAATTCTTTATGATCTGTTGTTGGAGCAAGTCTATGACAAGCCTAAGTATTGGCTTGAGTCCCACAAAGTCATAAAAGAAGCTTTAAAATGAAGACTATGTAAAGTTCACTTGTGAACTACCTCTTGTAACTTTTGAAGAGCTTACTTAATGTAAAAGTAAGAGAATCTTAAGTGGTTGAGTCCACATGATCAAAAAGGGAAAGAGGAGCCACGAATTTATGATTTGTGGTAGGTAGAGAATCAAATCAATTCATTGGTCGTGCAATGGTTCTCAATAAGTTCCTCATATCATTGACCCTTTACTTCCTTTCTTGTTGGAGACCAAAAGAGCAAGATATATCCAAACTAGAAAGTATTTGCAGAAACTTCCTTTGGACAAGCAATCACAATAGGAGGGGGTACCCAAAATCAAGTGATCCATTTGCACCAGCCAAAGAGATAGTGGGGGCCTTCGCATTCTCGACATTGGGCAAACGTCTTGCTTGGGACCGCTCTACAGTTCGCCTTCTCATGGGGCATGACTCACCAAGCTCACTTGGTCTCAGATTGCACAATGATAATGGCCTATAAAAAATCCCGAACATCAAAGAAACAGTTTATTCTCACATTAACATCAACAAGAAGTGGTGTCTGTCGTGGAAGCGGCTTCGGTGGGGCATGAAGTTCATGGCTATCTGGCACCCCCTCATAGAAATCAAAAAGTCTATCCTCTTATGGAAAATTCTTCATCGTGGAATCTGGATCAAGCTTAAGGCTAGCTAAATCTATGGGATACCTCCCTAGTGCAAACATTGCTACCGCTCCATCAAAGATGTTTCTCACATCTTCTTTACTTGTCCCAACTCCAACAGACTTTGGCAAATTGTTGGAAAGAAAATGAGACTTTGGAAACATATCATTTGGAAGCAATCTCTACTCAGAGAAGCGATCCACTACTCCGTGACTCTCTAGAATGCCATCAGAGGGGAGGTCCTTCAGAAGATCTGGTGGGAAAGATGTGCTTTTAACATTGGCGAATCCACCAAAGAGTGGGCGATTGCGAAATCGTTGTTCCTCCTTGGCAACAGGATCATTAACTATAAGAAACCCCACCCTTCAGGCATCATCAAGTGCTCCTTTTGATCAACAAGCTTAAACCCATGTGCGCCCTGTATGAGGGTGATGAGAGGGTGATTAACCTTCTTTGTAATGCCATCTAGACTCTGTAAAAGCTTCCCCTGCTCTGTGGGATTCGGGGGATCCTGTGGGCACTAGTCCCCTTCTCTTGTACTTTTCTTTCAATTAATTCAAGTCTGGGAGCGTAGGCTAAGGCCAAACTTCCTTTATATATATATATATATATATATATATATATATATATATATATATATATATATATATATATATATATATATATATATATATATGTATATATATGTATATATATGTATATATAACATCATCAGAGAACTAGCTTCTTGTTATTCCAAGGGAATACAATTCTCGTCTTTAACTTAAAAAAAAAGAACCATTAATAGAGGAAATGTTAAGTCAACTCAAGATAGTGTAAAAACACAAAGAAGAAGACATATATATATATATATATATATATATATATATATATATATATATATATATATATATATATATATATATATATATATATATATATATATATATATATATATATATATATATATATATATATATATATATATATATATGTGTGTGTGTGTGTGTGTGTGTGTGTGTGTGTGTGTGTGTATGTTGGGATAGGCGTTTATGAATGTTATCCTAACTGATAGTATGTGTGTGTAACCTTAAGTGAAATATGTCTATGTCAATATTATATGAATATTTGATTTTGCGGGGTCTAATATGTTGGTGCAATTCAACCACCAACTGATGTTTTGGATGAAGGATTGAAGTCAAAGATTGAAGAAAATATTAGTTTATGAAGCTTGAAGATAGTGCACATTCAGAAAATGAAGACTTGTATACATATGTACATTAAACGTATAGTTAGATCACTTATACCTTTTGTATGGTCATGAGCTTGTACATATATGCCTATATATACAAGTAGAAAGTTGGGATATGTATGAGAGAGCATGAGATGAGAAAAAAATTAGAAGTCATTAGATACTTTAGAAGTAAGGAAGATCTCTCTCTCATCTAGATGTAAAATTTTCATAGAAGAAGAAATATTGCACCCGATCTTTTGCTAAGTACTCCTTTTGTGTTTAATCTTTTGTGTATTGCTTATGTAAAAGTCTAATTCGATAGTTGATTGACCTGTGTACAAGTTTTCAGATCCTAATTGTGATCAGGCTGAGAGAATTGAGAGTAGGAACATTTACATGTGTAAAAGAAGTGAAGTTGTAACAGGCACAAAATTTGAAGCTAATGTTTTGGTCAATTCTCCTTCCACAATGTAAATTTTTTATCAAGAAAGCACTCATTCTTTACGTTGTAAGGTAAGCTACCTATGGCTAAAAGCATTTGAATAAATAGGTTGTAGTTTGAGAGAACCATGCTTTAGAAATTATAGGTATCAAAGTCGACTATAGAAAAGTACAGTTTTAGACATAGGTGAATTGTAAGGATCATTTCTCAAGATATACTTAATCTTTTGAGATGATTTAACTTGGAGAAGGTGCAAAAACTATAGACAACACCTTATGCAAAGTTTTATAAAAAACTTTACACATTTGATCAGTCAATGAGTTAGTTATGTGCAGCAGACTTTCTTAGTAATGACTGTCTTCATAGTTAGTTCAAGATTTTGATAATTGAGTATTGATCCACCAAATTGGTAAAGGTTTTGAGTTTTTCTTGATATAGAGGTGCTCTAACATCAAGAATAGCTTGTTCTTTTTGAGATTAACACTCTCCATCAGTGGTATCAGAGTAGGAATCATCAAAATTGAAGAAAGGAGGACCCCGACTGCTGCAGTCATACAAAAATCAACACTTGAAGGTTCAAAAGGTGAAACCTTGGAGAGAAAGCTTGAGAAGGAGGCCAAAAGCTATCAAGAAGATCAAAAGGAACTTTATTCGAAGTAAAGGTACACTTATTCCTCATAAAGTTTGAAGAATTTAATACACAAGTGAAGAAAGGATGGGAGATTCTCTTCAGATAGAGAAAACTATCCAGCATGGTCAATGAGAATGGAGGCTCATCTCATGAGCAAAGACTTAACAGGCTACATCACAAGTGAAGAAGAAAAACCACAATTCAGAGATCCTAGTGTTCCAACTAGGGATGAACTAGCAGATTTGAAGACTTGGACGAAGAGAGATGCTCAAGTAAGGAGCATTATCTACATGGGAGTCAATGAATACTTGTTACCTCATATTAGAGGTCTTGAAAGTGCAAGTGATATATGGAATGCTTTGGAGGAAAACTTCCAAAACACTACAAAGTCAAGGAAGGCATCTTTGTGAGTAGAGTTTACCACATTCAAGAAGAGGGCCTCTGAATCCATTTCTGATTATGTAACAAGGATGAAGGACATTGCAGATGCGTTGGGAGAAGTTGATGAGGATATTGAGGAGGATAAATTGGTAAGGCAAATCCTCACAGGTTTGAGAGGAGATGACAAATGAAAGCCATTCATTTTGTCTACTGAATTGTCACTAGATCATTTTACTCCTGATTTAAATCAGTTGCTAGGACACATGCTAACTTTTGAGCAGGATGTCAAAGCTGATGGTGATAAGAGTGCAGGTCAAGCAATGTATTCAAAGGATAAGAAGAAGAATAGCAAAGGCAAGCACCAAACAAATGAAGAAGAAGGCACAATTATCCAAGCCAACTTCCTAAGAGGAAGAGGAGGCGGCAAAGGTAGAAGAAGAGGCATAAGAAATAAAGATGGAGCCAAAGCTCGATGGATTTATGGTAAGACAAATCATTTCGCTCATGATTGTTGGCATAATAATCAGAATAATGGAGGATATAATCAGAATATTAATTCAAGAGGAAGAGGTGGCAGAAATGAAAGAGGTAATTTCAAAGGTAGAGGTAGTAGAGGTTACTTTGGAAGAACTACAGGTAGAGGCTTCCAAGGTCAATCCTACAACAATACCTACTACAATTATGCTTCAGATCTGAAGGAAGATTCAACCTTAATCATGAATGCAACTTGTGAAAGGCAAAGTGAATACCAAAGAGTCTTCTACATTCACTTAGGGTGTAGCAATCACCTGAGTGGTAATATAGCCTTGATGACTGATTTGGAAAATAAGGTAACTAATCATGTAGTTCAAATAGGTAATGATACAAAGCACAATGTGAAGTCAATTGGATTAGTGAAGGCCAAGGATGGAAGTAATCTTCTAAGTAAGGTCTTGTATGTTCCTACAATTCCAAAGAATCTGATGTGTAGGACAAATTGTTGAAAAAGGTTATGAAGTAAGGTTCACTAATGATAGAGTTTTTGTGGAAGACCCTAGCAATGGGTATAAACAACTTGTTTTAGGGAAGAACCAAGGAAGACTCTTCACATTGAAGATTCAAGGTAATGTTAGTCATGTGTTGTTCACTTATGGAGGACATAAGATCTATGAGTTAGATCTTTCGCATGAAAGGCTTGGACATTTCAATGAAAGAGGTATTAAGGATATGGTTAACAATGGTTCAGTGCTTGGATTGCCTAATGTTGCAATTCAACATATGACATAAAGATGTGAGGCATGTCAATTAGGTATGGCTCATAAGAAATCATACAATAAGCATGGATTTATCTATTCAGAGAAGCTTGAATTGGTACACACAGATGTGTGGGGACCATTAAAGGATTTCGGTATAAATGGTTCAAGATATTATGTGATTTATGTTGATGATGCTACCATGTGGATCACTATCTATATGATCAAAGATAAATCAGAGATATTTAATACATTCAAACATTATCATGTGTATGCACTAAGAATTACAGGTCAAAAGTTGAATAGACTAAGGTGAGATGGAGGGGGAGAGTATTTCTCTAATGAGTTCAGTGATTACTTATGGAATTCAGGTATAAAAAGAGAAGTTACTTGCAGATACTCTCCTCAACAAAATGGTTTCGCAGAAAAGAGAAATAGAACTCGTGTTGAGTTTGCAAGATCAATGATGAAGGAGAAAAATTGTCCAAATTATTTGTGGGCTGAGGCTGTAAATACAACTACATATTTGGCCAATAGGTTATCATGTAAAGCTTTGTAGGGTATGAGACTATATGAGGCATGGTGGGGTAAGAGACCTACCTTAGATCATTGCAAAGTATTTGGATGTTTGGCTTATGCATATGTGCCATCTCAATTCAGGCATAAATTGGAACCTAAAGCTAAAAAGTATGTGTTCATTGGATATGATGACAAGCAGATGGATTATAGGTTATGGAGTCCATCCACAAAATAATTCCTTGTATCAAAGGATGCTACATTTGATGAGCAAGGTACTTGGTATGCAGGTACAATCAATAATCATGCACGTGATGAAGAAGTTGTGCATCAGAAGAAAGGTAAATCAAAGGTTCAAATATTTGATGAAGAAGAGAACAATGAAGTACAAGTTGAAGTTGAAGAGGTGCCAAGATTTGATCCAGAATGTGATGAACTAGAAACCTCAAGGAGTGGAGAACTCAGAAGGTCATCAAGACAAGACACAAATGGCAACCTACAAGGTATAGTTATGAAACTTCTTTTTTTACTACTAAAGATTATGCTATATGATGAAAGCAGATGAAGACCCTTCTACATATGAAGAGGCAAAATGTAAGGAAAATTGGGAGAAATCTATGTAGGAAGAGTATGATGCATTGATGGAGAATGAGACTTGGGATTTGGTTCCTAAACCAAATAGTCAAAAGATCATTGGATGCAAATGGGTCTACAAGTAAAAGAGGTATGTAGATGGAAGTGTGTCTAGGTATAAAGCTAGACTTGTTGTGAAAGGTTATACTCAAACATATGGTATAGATTATGATGAGACCTATAGTCCTATGGCAAAGATGACAACCATCATGACACTCATAGCCATTGCTACATGTAAAGGTTAGAGATTATGTCAATTAGATCTGAAGAATGCTTTTCTTAATGGCTATATTTTAGATGATATTTTCATGGAACAACCAGAAGGATTCAGAGATAAAAGGTATTCAGAATATGCATGTAAGCTTACGAGAGCTTTGTATGGTTTGAAGCAGGCCCCAAGGGCATGGAATTATAGAGTTGTGAAGTTTTTGAAGGAACTTGGTTTCCAAGTATCTAAAGCAAATAGTAGCTTGCTTGTCAAAGCAAGTGATGATGGGTTTATTTACATATGCAAATATGTTGATGACATAATTCTTATAGGTACAAATAAAAAGGGCATACAAAGCCTAAAGAAGCAAATGGAAAAAGAGTTCAAGATTAGTTACTTGGGAGACTTGTCATATTTCTTGGGCATGGAGATCTCATATACTCAACATGGAGTGTATGTTACTCAAGAAAGGTATTTGAAGAACTTGTTGATCAAGTTTAAAATGGATGATTGCAGGATAGCTCCTACTCCAATAGAGGTGAATCACAAATTGAGTAGATATGGAGGAGAAGAATTCAAGGACATGAATCTATATCAAAGTTTGGTTGGTAGTCTAATCCATGCAACTCTAACTAGGCCTAATTTGTCATATGTAGTTGGAGTGTTGTCTCAATTCATGCATTGTCCTAGGAAACAACATTGGGTTGCAGGACAAAGAGTGTTGAGATATATTAAGGGTACACTCAAGGAAGATTTGTATTATGGTTTTACATCAGATACAAACATCAAGATATATAGGGATACAGATTGGGCAAGTAATCCTGATGATAGGAGATCAACATATGGATACTCATGTTATGTGGGAGATAAGTTAATCTCTTGGTGTTCTAAGAAGAAACACACAATTGCTTTATCATCTACAGAGGCAGAGTACAAAGGTATGGTTGAAGCTGCAAAGGAAGTTATATGGTTAAAGACTCTCATGAAGAGTTTTGACATCCTTCAGAGTACACCCACTATTCATGGAGATAACATGAGTTCATTGTATCTAGCTGCTAACCCTGTTTTTCATGCTAGGACTAAACACATTGAGATTCAGTATCACTTTCTAAGAGAGAAGGTGATTGAAGTTGCTAAACATGTGAGTGGATGTAACATGTGAGTGGATGTAACATGTGAGTATGTGTGGATATGATTGTGTCTATATGTGCTTCTTTCTATGATGTGAACATATGGTTTTGTGCATGTGACCCTAAACCTTGTGGTGCAGAGCCTTTGAACATTGAAATAATGAATGAAACAAAACATAAAAAAAGAAAACAAATAAAAGTAAAAGAAAAATAAAATAAGACGTGAGTAAGTGTGGGATACGTGTGTGGCTTGAGTGAGGTTGCATGAAGAATTAAGTCTGAACATGTGCATGTGTTTGTGCTATTACGCATGTGTGTGCATGACTAAGAGTGTGTGCAATTGTTAGTGAAGTAAGGGAGTGTTGTTCACATGTATGCGTGTTTCTATGTGTATATATACATGTGTTTTTTGTATTTTTCTTTTTTTAATGTCTTCTTCTTGCAGAACATTATAAGAGTTACAAAATACTATGAATCAAGTATGGAGTGTTCAAGTGTTGATATATTTAGGTAGTGATGTGTGTGAACACTCTAGGACTGCCAGGACACTTTTTTCCTTCTTTATAAGGTTTTTTCCCCCAGCTTGTATATACGCCTATTGTCCTAATGGGCTACTTATCTTTGTACATTATCTAGTTATACATTCAGTATTGTGTGTTGTGCTCCAAGGTTCTTCTTCTTCCTTGTGATGTTTGCATGCTTCCGCAAATGTCTAACTCCAACAATTGGTATCAGAGTAGGTCACCACTTCATCTACGGTGTTGTTGACACCTCTCTGATTGCAGTCTCAGAATCGCACGAATTTTGGTGAGCATATTGAGCATGTTTTCGAGATAAAAATTGCTTCGCTTTGTGGTGCGGAAATTGCAATCTGATCTTATTTCGGCCTCCGAACGCACTATCACAATGCTTGTGTAGGCTATTTTGTCTTTTTTTGCCAAAGGTATATACGAGTTTCGGTTCACCAGTATAAGCATCTTGAAGTCTATCACAGGTCTAGCAGAATTTGTCTGGGCAGTTTTGTTCAACGTTTTGAGATACAGTCAATTTTTTGCATCCAGGTATTTTAGTCACTGGCCATGGCTGAAAGCAGTGATGTATTCCATATGTTGGCTGTTGAGGATAAGTTGGATGGTACCAACTACCCTCTATGGGCTTATATGATGCGACATGTATTGGTTGCAAAAGGACTGTGGAACATTATGTAGGGTGTTGAAAAACGTCCTATCACACCTGTAACTGTTACAACTATAGGTATTGAACCTGATGCAGAAGGTGTCTAAGATGATGACATTCTGCATATTCATGTTCGTGGTGCGGTTTTTGCTATAGCTACTACATAGCAAATTCATTGGGATGGCAGAGATACCCAGACACATGCATTGATAGCTTTGTCTTTAAACGTGCTATTATTCCTCACATTCGCTCTTGCAGAACAGCTAAGGATGCTTGGGATACACTTACCACATTGTACCAAGCTAGGAATGCTCATGTTGCTTATGTTAAAGGTTAACTCGTCCTTTACGATTATCGTAAGTGTTAATTTCCTACCGCGGTCGTTAAGTACTACTTCAACGCAACAACCCTTCGGAGACTCCAGAATCTGGTTCCACACCTGCGTACCAGATATTTCCGAGTCTCTCTTTTTCTGTATTTAATCTTACCGTAAAAATAGATTGACTCTAGCCACGTGGGTCCTTGGGAGTGGTAGGGGTCTGTTAGACAGAGGCCCTATACTATTTTCCCAACTTCTCACTCGCTCGTTACTCGGTCAGCGCGTCTTAGCTCAATAGTTGCTTCTGATCAACCAAGGCTATCAACGTCTTAGAATCCCGTACTCCAAGATCTACCTGCTATAACAGTTGAGCAGTAATCCGGATTGAGAATCAATACACAAGGCACACTGCTGGTAACTTAACACGAATTCCTTCTGCACAAGTTACGACTTTACCGAGTACCACATTCAAATGGCAAGACCTACTGACTATAACTTGTCGCGCACTTTATCATCATTCTACTCGCATTCAGAACACTACTGGTACTAATCTGAACATAGATACATTACCTGCTCAGCCATTCACAGAAACTCATAACTCACAACCGGACCATGTTAGTTCTCTATGCGTCCGTGTTCCTCAGAAGGACGATCAGACAAACGCATTCCTGTCGACTAACGCTTAGGAAGTACTTAAATCATTACCGGGTGAAATCTCTGCAACACCGCATCAATTGTAACACTGCGTATAACACACATACGCACACAAGCACATACATAGGAGAGGGGAGGGAGCAGACGAAACAGAGCAGAGTTACTCTTGTTCTCCACACACCACACTTATACGTGCAATTCCCAAAACACAGGGGACTCTTTAACTCATTACCGAACAGACTTCTCACAATCGTAGTGCCGACTCGTAACACACAGTGTATCACACATACACAGTCGAATGATTACACAGAGAAGGTGCACAGGCAGGACGGAACCAAGACACTCTACTCGTTGCACACAGTAGAAGCAGTAAAGTAACCCCAAAACGGGAATTCTCACGATGTATTCGCAACTTCCAAAAAACACGGGGAGTGAGGGGCTCTCTGGGCTCCTTGCCTACCTGCCTACTACTGCTCTCTCTGATCGCTTTAAATAGAGTTTTGTTACAAGGCTTTACGCGAATCTTTCTTTACCGCGTACTGTCAGAAGGGTTCTTTCTACATTAAAACCTCTGTCTAAGTACAATTGTTTCTACATTAAAAACCTCTGTCTAAGTACAATTGTCCTTTGTTCGGCGGCCGTCTAACACTGGCACGCACGGTGGACTCGAACCCGCAAGTGCAGTACTGTAGGTGATATCCTTTTGCCTGGAGTTATGCAGCAGATAGATAGATAGAGAGAGAGATAGATATGTTCTGCAACTATCTTCCAATCCCGAATATGCCGCTGTACGTGGTAGGTCGTCTCTTTCTCCATAATTCCTTCAAACTCGTATGGCTGGTCTAGTTGCCTCAAGGACTCAAAACTTTAGATATTCGCAGCTTTTCCTTTAAATAGTTTTCTGAACATCTAAGTCACCCTGAAAAGCATGTCCATATATACATACAATAGGAGGCCAGACAATGATATGGTTGTTAGCTGCATCGAGAGCAAAAGAAGCTATTCGTGAGTTAGCACAGACAACTTGACCTTGTGAATTGGCCTTGTCATGTGCTTTAATCGCTTCGTCGATGGAATCAAAGTACCCTCTGTGCTGTTGAATCCGTGTCTTTTGCAGAAGTCATGTAGTCATACAGTATCCTATCACCACCTGGCTGAGATATCCATTTCTGTTGTCTGTCGGTCCATGCCAGGAATTTAACTTCCCAATCCTTTCTGATCGCACTTGTTCTAGTGGCGGAACAGGTGCATTGTCCCTAGGGTGACTTAGCAAACTGTAGGAGTCCCATCCTCTGGTGATGTTGCCGAAGTCCTTTGATATTCTCCATTAAATCCTTGTCATTATCCTGTTCGTTTGGCCTGTCGTCTTCCGAATCGCTAGCCATGATCACTTCTCCCGAGTCGCTGGAATTGATCAAGTCTTCCCCGCAGTCGTATTCGTACTTCGTTACTCCCCATCTTGCTTTTGTCTGCATCGGCACCATTCTTGACGCTACCTTGCTTCATCACCTTTTCCGGCCACCATGAAGAGCGTTGTCTTTCAGTCTTGTTCCACACTAAGGCACACAGCGTACGCCTAGTGTCTTGCCAGCTCGATCGAAGCCACTGTGATGTAGTATCGGTGGTAGTCTGAACACCGTTTTGGTGTAAGTGTGCGTTCCCGGGTATTCGTATTTATAAGTGCGAGGCCTTAAGCTGCCAGTTGCTAGAATGATGGTATTCCATTCTGATATGACATTTGATGCTGCTTTCCGAGATTCTCGAATCAAAAATCATCATTCTGGAGAGTGGTGCTGGACTTGGAACGTCTTTTACATGTGTGAAAGTCTTATGCACAAAAAATCGTGACTTCTAATACTAACTTTCGGACTTTAGTATTGTCGGGTCCTCGGGACTCGTACCCGCAAGTTCCTACTGTTCGGATACTATACCTTCTAAATACATGCTTCTGGCCAGTCTAAATGTTCGGGTAATTTTCTTTTTAAGGGTTTCCAACATCTGGACTAAGGTGGTGGGTTCTAATAATTGTGCGTCGGTTCTAACTGCACTGAGGGCTATGGCCTGATTTAACAAAATGTCGGCTTGGGTTTGAAGGAAAGCCTCCTGTAAATAGAAGTCGTTGGCGAGCGCTGCATCTCGGGCGGTCGTAATTTCGGTTAATTTGTTCTGCAGCTCGTGGATACACTCCTTCTGGTTGCGTATTTGGTTATCGTGACGTTCGAATTGTTGGGTTTGGAAATCCAGCGATTTCTTTAATGCGTCTCGTTCTCTGCGGGTAGTGGCGATGTCTTTCTGGTATTGGCCTTCCTTTATTAATTGTTTTTTGAGAATGCTGTTGACCGCGTCAGCACATTCTTCGGCTCGCCGTAATTGTTCTCGAACTTCGGCAGCTTCTTTCTGTTGCTCCTGCAGCTTCTGGGTGGCTTCTTGTAATTGGGTCTTCGAGTCTGCGACCAAATCTTCGAGAGAGGCGTTGATGTCTTCTTGTTCCTGAAGGGCGGTCTTTAGGTTTTGAATTTCTTCATTGGCATCTTGGATGATCAGGTCTTTGGCAGCGAGCTGTTCCAGGGCTGCATCTCGTTGTTGTAGTAAGGTCTGTTCTGTTGAAAACCGTGCTTGGAGTTCGGCTAGCAGTGTCTGCAGGTGATGATTTTCTGCCTTTACGGCGACGATCTCTTCCTGGAGGGGGGTGATGTCGGCTTCTATGGTGTCTACTTTGTGCTGGTATTCAGCCTTCAGGCTGGTTGTAGCGGCTGTAAATTGTGCGGGCAGTTGGTGTGATAGCTGAATGAGGAACTGCCCCATGGCGGCAAGTTCCGAGAATGCGTTGGGGGGCGGTGGTCGTTGGGAGGATGTATCGGAGCGTAGTTGCTGGGAGTTGGGTGGAGAGTAGTTAGGGGAAGAAGAGGAGGATGGTGCTGGTTCGGTGAAGGGTGGAAGGGGTGGTTCCGGTGGGGGTAGGGGTTTGGCAGGAGGTGATGTAGGGAGGACGGTGTCTGAGGGGTTTACCTTGGCGAGTGTTTCTGTCTGGTTGATGGCGTCGATGAGTCGATCTAATGCTTTGGCGGCGGACTCCTGTTCATCTTGGTGGTGCTCAGATTCTTTTTCGGTGGATAGTATTTCTGTTTCGGCTTGCTCCTGCTGGTCTGGTTGCTCCGTCGAGGTTTCGTTATGTATGGAAGTGGCGGTGTCGTGATATGTTTCTTCGTGGTCGTCCGGCTTCGTCTCTTGATCTTTTCCGGTGGATCCTTGGACTTCACTCTCGGAGGAGTTGATTCGAATGCGCTTGGTGCGGAAGAGTTGATTAATTTCTTCGTCTTCGTCTTCGGTGTCTTCGATCGGTTGTGCTGATTCCTCGTGCCTAATTGCGGGGCCTGTGGGTGGGGGTTGTGCGGCGAGAATGGTGGGAAAGAGGAAGGAGATGATGTGGGGAAGGCGAGAGCGTGGGGTGGATCCCTTTTGAAGCTGTTTAACGATAGCTACGCACTCTCTATGGATTCTCAGGAAGAAGTAGGAGGCAAAGTTTACAGGTTCGCGGGCTGCTAACTCTAAGGCGGAGTAGAAAGGGCGAGAGATACCATATGTTCTCTTCTGCAGGTTGAGAATTGCTACAAGGAATTGGAGGGCGGATCGCTCGGGGTCTGGGCGGCATAGGATGGCGTACTCGTTGGATGAGGAGCGAGGAAAAAGTTCGGTCATACGAGCAACAGGGATGCTCGGGCCATTTTCGCGGCCTTGCAGGGTGAGGCGGTAGGCGTCAGCGAAAACTTGGATGGTGATGACGGATCGATGTGGGAGGGAAAGGAAGACCCATTGTCGGTCTGCGTGGGGGCTTTGGGCAATGGCGTGGATGATCTGTGCAGCGAAGGGATGGGCTTTCACTGAGTGCCAAGGCAACTCAGCGAAGTTGGCCAACCCTCTGCATCGCAGGTATTCGCCTACGTCGGCAGGGATACCTTCACTGAAAGCGGTGTAGTTAGCTAGAGCTTCCATGGCGGTCACAGGCACAGAAAACACAGAATACTCGGGTAACACATACAATCACAAAAACACAATAGCGGTTCTGGCGCAACTGAGGAGTTTAAATATGTAAAACACGGTGAGGAGGTGAGGATCATTGTGAGGTGCGGGAACGATATGGTTTGCATGCTGGCGTGCGTACTGAGTGATCGGTAGGGAGAGGCGGCTGGTATCATAAAGATCTGTACAAAAGACGGCTAAAAGCAAAACGTATAAATTTGTACAAAAACGTGGCTCGTCGCCGAATAATTAAGGCGTACTGGTAGTGGGATAATACGGTCGCAACTTCGATCCATTAATTACTTTTGGAAGTGGAATTTCGGTTAATGTGGTCAACCGAAAAGTTGCCGGACCGACTTATGCTGAGATCTTGAAAGGGCCGAACCATCGTAGTTTGAATTTTCCGGCTGCTCTGTCCGATTTTGCATTATAGAAGAGTACAAGTTGTCCTACCGAAAAGACTGGTGTCTTCAAATATCGATCGTGCGTCTTAGCCTGCCTTAGTTGAACTTCACGCATAGTTAAAAAACTGAGCCAGCGGTGCTCATCGAGTTCTCTGAGTGCGTCCATTCGTGTTGTCAGTGACGATTCCGGTAGCATCTTCTGAGCGATTGCTACCCGCAAACTTGGGATGACTATTTCCATGGGAGCGATAGCTTCTAAGCCATAAGCTAACTTGAAAGGTGTCAGGCCTGTGGTTACTTTATATGTAGTTCGGTATGCCCATAATACTGCAGGTAGTAGTTGATCCCACCTTTCCGGTGTTTCCATGATCAATTTCCGGAGGATATTTAACAGTGCTTTGTTGGTACTTTCGGCCAATCCATTGGCACGTGGATAATAAGGAGAGCTAAATTTATGTGTGACTTGGAAGGACTGTGTGAGAGCCTTCATTAAATTGTTTACAAAATGAGTACCTTGATCTGAGACAATTTCCAGTGGTAATCCAAATCGTGGAAAGACATCCGTGAGCAGGCATTTTGCTACCGTAACTGCTGTAGCAGATCGCAAAGCCCAAGCTTCTGCCCATCGAGTTGCGTAATCTGTGCAAGTCAGTATGTATCGATTGTTACTGGATACTGCTGGAGGTGTAATTGGTCCGATAAAATCTAAGCCCCATTTCTGAAAAGGTTCTAATGGTAAGATGGGTTGCAGGGGAAAAAGATGCCGTTGTAAGGGCTGACCAGTTCTTTGACAAGCATCGCATTGTCTAACAAACTATGAGATATCTCTGTACATAGTTGGCCACCAGATTCCTCCTTGTAAAATTTTCCGGTGAGTTAAGTCTGCTGCAAAATGGCCACCGGAAGGAATTGAGTGAGCCAAAGTGATAACTGAGTCAACTTCATGTGGAGGAATACAGCGAAGTAGTATTCCGGTATGATCTGCATAATATAGTTGACCAGCGATTAACCGAAATCGGCGGCTAAAGACCGCAATTTTCCTTCGAACTGCCTTGGCAGTCTCAGCTGGAAAGCATCCTTCGGTGAGAAAAGTTAGAATCTGATCATAGTATGTATGTGGTGTTTGTAAGTTGGCAATCTCATCGGGCAGTGGTTCAGCATTATAAATCGCAGGAGTCGTATCATCTATGCCTACCGGAGCTTCACCGGAATCTAGACGTGATAAGAAATCTGCTAAGGCATGTGCATTTCCGGGTCGGTGAATGATATCATAGTCGAATTCTTGTAAAAGTAGCACCCATCGTGCTAATCGTCCACCTAAATGCTGCTGTCTTACTAGATAAACAAGGGCAGCGTGATCCACATGAAAGGTAAATTTCCGGCCTAGTAGATAATGTCTGAACTTTTTGATTGAATAGATCAATCCTAGACATTCTCTTTCCGTGGTGGAATAGTTCTTTTCTGCAGGTGCAAGCCTTCTACTGGCGTAATAAACAGGGTGAAACCACTTCTCTGTTTGTTGCATCAGAATACTGCCAATTGCAATGTCTGAAGCATCGACAAAAACATGGAACGGATTGTCCCAGTCCGGTGGTTGTAAAATTGGAGCGTGCGTTAGGAGATACTTGAGTCGATCAAATGTAATCTGACATTCTTCAGTCCATTCAAACTGTCGGGGTGTTTTGGTGGTTAGCTTGTTCAGTGGTACTGCTAAGTGGGCAAGCCACCGAAGGTGTCTGCCATGCCATCGTATTTGTCCCATAAAACGCATTACTTCTTTCGGAGTCGTGGGTATCGGGGCTTCTAAAATCGCTGAAATCTTATCTGGGTCTACTCGAATACCTTGAGCAGATACAATATGCCCAAGTAGCTTGCCACAAGAAACTGCAAACACTGATTTATTGGGGTTAAGGCAGAGTCTATATTCTCTACATTTCTGAAAACAGCATCGTAGATGAAACAAATGTGCTACCATCTTCCCAAAGATCGAGAAGTCGTCGAGGTAGACTTGCATGAATGAAGTGAGATAAGGAGAAAATATCTCCTGCATACATCTTTGAAATGTGCTTGGTGCATTTCGCAATCCGAACCACATTACTGTGCAGGCAAAGACACCCCAATTGGTAATGAAGGCTGTTTTTGGTATATCCTCTTCAGCCATTCTAACCTGATTGTACCCACTGTATCCATCTAAAAATGAATACATTTCATGACCTGCGACTCTGTCCAGCATGGTATCCAAAAAGGGGATTGGAAAAGGATCTGGTACTGTTGCTGCATTTAGTTTCCGGTAATCCACACAGATTCGTAACTGCTTGTTTTTCTTTGGCACGATCACAATGGGCGAGATCCATTCAGCGTGCTCTACTGGTACAATGAATCCGACTTTTAACAGTCTATCGATTTCGGCTTTTACTTGTGCTGCATAATGGGGGTTCATTCTGTAGCTGGGTTGTCTGGTTGGTTTCGCTTCTGGTTTCAACGTGACTCTGTGTTGATAGATGCGCGGATCTAAGCCTTTCATGTCCTTGTAATCCCATGCAAAGACGTCTATGAATTCGCGAAGAAGTTCGATCAAATCCTCCTTAAATGGTTCTGGTAAGTTCTGCCTTATTTTCACTGGTCGTGGATGATCTCTATCTCCGAGATCGTGCGTGATCAGCTGGTCTTCTGGGACATAAAATTGTTGAGGTTTCTCTGTATCGTCTGTTGGCTTGAGCAGTGGTTGTAATTCATCGTCATGGGTCGAGGAAGTATCTTCCCGGACCGACTTTCCGGTGATAGCTACTACTGTACATATTGATGTGTTCCAATTATCTATGACGGATTGTAGATCAACAGTTCCTAGGGACATTAAATCGACATTACTATTCAGAAATTGTTCTTCTTCGTCATCTGATAGTCCATCTAACATATGCACTGGTTCAGCAAAATATGGTCTGGCGTGAGGGTCGCAAGATTGCATAGCATCTAGTTTTACGACATAATTGCGATGGGCATCCTTGAACGTAAGCTCTTGTGCAGACCAGTCCTGTATTACCTTCGCATGCTTTAGCCAAGGTCGGCCGAAAAGAAGATTGTAATCCAAAGTGGATTCGGGTAGATCTAGTATGACAAAAGTCATCTTGAAAGTCGTACCTTGTAGAGTGATGGGTACATTCCGCACAAGTCCTACAGGATGGACTCTTGATTGATCTGCCATTCGAACAAAGAATTGAACTGGTTCAATTTCGGTCCAGCCTAGCTTTTTGCATAATGTTGCGGTTGCAATGTTTACTCCTGAACCTCCATCAATCAGTACTTGCGTGATTTTCTGATTTTTATACCATACTGTAATCAAGGGCACTGCATGATCAATTGCTGCCTCAGGTTCCGGTTGAACTGTGGCTGTTGTCGGAATGCAGGAAGGTACTGGGCTGAACTGTCGCTGAAACTGCTGTCGGATTCCAGGTACTAAGGCCAGAAGTTGGCCTAGAGGTAGAGTGATGGATGCCTTGGACAGAATTTCCCAGGTCTGTTGAGCTTGACAGTCTGGTTCTTTTAGATTTGGAGTTTCTACCGACGCAGAAGTGTCTGCTGTTGTTTCTACTGATGATGGTTCTGCTGATGCTTCCTTTTGTGGTGTTTCATCCCTTGATGAAGAAGCCTGAGTCACCGGAATGGGTTCTGGGAACACTGGTGGTTCTGTTGCGGTCCAGTGACTAGCTTTGTTGTACGTCCTTCGTTGTTCTTGTATCCCTGGTTCAAAGATTTCTGCTGCCGGCTGAAGTTGTTTACCGGAACGGGTCTGAATGGTAGCAGTCTGCGTCTCGATCGGTGTAATTTTTACCATGTTGGCCATTGGGTTTTGGCGTTCCTTCTTTCTTTGATCATACTCTATTGCATCTTTACAAAACCTTCTAATGTGGCCGAATTCGCCACAGAAATGACAGCGTGGAGGTGGTAACTCGGGGTTTTCCGGTGGTGGTCCGTTGTGCCATCGGTTGGCATTATAATTGTTGTTTCTCTGTCCTCGGTAGTTCCGATATCCTTGTTGTTGATTGTTTCTCAGTTGCGGAGGCACATAGTGATTTACTGGTTGGCCATGTTCTTGGATGACCGCATTGACGGTTGCTGTTCCTTGTATTCTAGCGTTGTAGATACAGTTTCCGGTGGTGTGTCCGGCAGTGTTACAGATAGCGCAAAACGCTTGATTCAGGGCACAGTTGGCACTTGTGTGCCCCGAATTTTTGCATGTGGTGCAGTATACTTGCCTGGTGATATCCTCAGCCATATTTTTGTTTGTTTTTAACCATTCCAAGTCTTCTGAAAATCCACCAACCTTGGACTCTAGCTGTAGAGCCATTGCAATGACGGCATCCAGGGTCATGGCTCCGACACATCTTATGATCATGATCTGCTTCAGTTGTGGTGTTAATCCATTGATAAACCATTGAGAGATGACATCATCAGGCAGATTAGCGTGAGCCTGTGGTATCTGCCGTAAATGTGTTCGAAAGAGGGTGGCGTACTCCTGGACGGTCTGATTTACCTTCTGTCTGTTGTTCTGTAAATACTCAAAGATTTCGGCAGGATTCTTCTTTAGTCTGAAACGCTGTAAGAAGGCGTCTCGTACTGCCTCGTAAGTACCGAAATGATTGATATCGTATTCCGTGAGCCATCTCGCTGCTTCATTGATCAGTGTGGATTGAAAAACAATGGCCTTATACGCCTGATCGGGTGGATGGTTAAGAACTGCATAACTTATCTCGAAAGTTCGTACGTGGGCGTCTGGGTCATCTCCTGGGAATCCACCGAATTTCGTGTAGGTTACTCCTGTTGGCGGCGGCCTTGGCTGTCCTAGCTGTTGGTGTTGATGTTGTTGTTGCTGGTGTTGCCCGCTCATTGTGAAGGGTTCAGGGTTTCCTTCTGTATCGGATAAACTATCTGGACTTGTATCACCGGATGGTGCGTTTTCCGGTGTACTGTGTCGACTTAGGATGCTTCGGATCTTGGTTTCGAACAGCTTTCCTTCCTTCTGGATGTCTAATATTCGAAATCTTTCTTCCAAACACGAAGGTTGAGCTGATGATTCCGCAAAAAATGCTAAACCTTTGCCGGCGATCGGCGATTCTATCACCGGAATCTCACCGGAATGAACCGAAATTGGGCCAGAACGCCCTGTTTTACTACTTTTGCCGAATGTTCCTAACGTATTTCTGACCGTGGATATCTCTAAATCTTGATCTGATATTGTTAAACTAGGTTCCAACGGCGTTTTGACAGAGTCTGGACTTGCTATATCTTCGATAGGTGGGGTCGAAGTAGCGCCAGAATGTAGCGAAGGCGTTGATCGTTCTACCGGAATATGACCGGAATTGGTTGTATCGTTTCCACTTTTCTTGATCACTGGGTCAGATCTAGTTATGCCTACTTCTCCTGAGGCTATCTTTTGTGATTTCCGTGCTTCATCCTGACGATTCTTAGGATATGTTTCGCCCGATCGAGTGACCGGCATGTATCATTGCCCAGTGATATTATCTGAGCAGTTTGCAACAATCTGGGTCTGTTGCTACTGTCAGTGAATCACTGTCACCGGATGTTTACTTCTTACAGATCGCTGGTGTTCTAATGCCACGGTCTCGCAAGTGACTCGCAATCAACTACTTCTTTACCGCAGGTACTGATAAATAGTTGCCACTTTCCCACAGAGAACTGGCCCGAGAACTGGCAATCGGATGCCACTTTCCCACAGACGGCGCCAAATGTTAAAGGTTAACTCGTCCTTTACGATTATCGTAAGTGTTAATTTCCTACCGCGGTCGTTAAGTACTACTTCAACGCAACAATCCTTCGGAGACTCCAGAATCTGGTTCCACACCTGCGTACCAGATATTTCCGAGTCTCTCTTTTTCTGTATTTAATCTTACCGTAAAAATAGATTGACTCTAGCCACGTGGGTCCTTGGGAGTGGTAGGGGTCTGTTAGACAGAGGCCCTATACTATTTTCCCAACTTCTCACTCGCTCGTTACTCGGTCAGCGCGTCTTAGCTCAGTAGTTGCTTCTGATCAACCAAGGCTATCAACGTCTTAGAATCCCGTACTCCAAGATCTACCTGCTATAACAGTTGAGCAGTAATCCGGATTGAGAATCAATACACAAGGCACACTGCTGGTAACTTAACACGAATTCCTTCTGCACAAGTTACGACTTTACCGAGTACCACATTCAAATGGCAAGACCTACTGACTATAACTTGTCGCGCACTTTATCATCATTCTACTCGCATTCAGAACACTACTGGTACTAATCTGAACATAGATACATTACCTGCTCAGCCATTCACAGAAACTCATAACTCACAACCGGACCATGTTAGTTCTCTATGCGTCCGTGTTCCTCAGAAGGACGATCAGACAAACGCATTCATGTCGACTAACGCTTAGGAAGTACTTAAATCATTACCGGGTGAAATCTCTGCAACACCGCATCAATTGTAACACTGCGTATAACACACATACGCACACAAGCACATACATAGGAGAGGGGAGGGAGCAGACGAAACAGAGCAGAGTTACTCTTGTTCTCCACACACCACACTTATACGTGCAATTCCGAAAACACAGGGGACTCTTTAACTCATTACCGAACAGACTTCTCACAATCGTAGTGCCGACTCGTAACACACAGTGTATCACACATACACAGTCGAATGATTACACAGAGAAGGTGCACAGGCAGGACGGAACCAAGACACTCTACTCGTTGCACACAGTAGAAGCAGTAAAGTAACCCCAAAACGGGAATTCTCACGATGTATTCGCAACTTCCAAAAAACACGGGGAGTGAGGGGCTCTCTGGGCTCCTTGCCTACCTGCCTACTACTGCTCTCTCTGATCGCTTTAAATAGAGTTTTGTTACAAGGCTTTACGCGAATCTTTCTTTACCGCGTACTGTCAGAAGGGTTCTTTCTACATTAAAACCTCTGTCTAAGTACAATTGTTTCTACATTAAAAACCTCTGTCTAAGTACAATTGTCCTTTGTTCGGCGGCCGTCTAACACTTACCTCCGAGAACAGTTGGAGAGTGAGCACATGAATGAAGTTGATTCTATGGATAGTTTTCTAACAAAGATCAAAGACTTGAAGATAGCCCACTTGTGCAGATAGCTCACTTGTGCAGACCGTTTTGAATGGTCTTCCTGATTCATATCAAAGTTTTGCTTCTACTCTTCGGTTGATGATGAAAGGCAATCCAAATGCCTTGTCTTTTGAGGAGTTAGTCTTTGTTTTATTGCAAGAAGATCAGTCCAGGTAGAACAGGTTCATTATGCGTGTTGCAGATCAAGCTTTCCTAGCTAGTTAGAAGGGCAAAGGAAAATGGTTCTCTTCAACTAGTAAGCAGAAATCTGCTAATTCTACACAATCGAAGAGGGAAGACAAAGATGAAAAGAAATAAAAAATGCAAAAATTGTTTTTCATAAAGAACTGTCCAAAACTGGCTGCTGAAAGGTTCTTTTTACAATTCCTGATTCCTTTCTCTAAAATATCGAAGGATTTATCAATTAACATTATTTTGAGATTTCTCCAAAGTAGCATCTGTGCACTTTCAGCTCATCATGGTTGGAATGTACATCAATTGAACATTAAAATAGCATTTCTGAATGGTGATTTGCATGAAGAAGTATATGTGTTTTAGCCTCGTGGCTTTGTGTAGAAAGGGCATGAAAACCAAGTGTGTAGGTTAAAGAAGGCAATATACTGAGACTTCATGAGAAGCTCGGTGGCTGGGAGGAAAGGGACTCGACAATCTCTGTGTGAGTGTGTCGATGGTGGCGCTGTATGTCGGGCAGCAAAAGAATGATGAATGTCATATGATATTCATTGGGATATGATATGCATCAGGGTAGTTCATGCCACATAGCATATTATGGATATCTTTCGTAGAATAAAGAGTATGAACTCTCTCACTCAAGAGGGTAATTTTCAAGAGACTTCATGAGAAGCTCATCGGCTGGGAGGAAAGGGACCGACAATCTCTATGTGAGTGTGTCGATGGTGGTGCTGTATGTCGGGTAGCGAAAGAACGACGGATGCAATCTAATAATGGTATCAGAGCCACATATGATGGTGTTTCTGTGTGCATGCTGAAGACAGGATTTGAACTTGCGATGCCAGCTAGAGAGACTATTCACCTATCCAATTCGCCATCAACTCATTATTGATATGTACTTGTACAAAACAGATATTATTTGCGAACGCCATAGAGCTACCCGTGGCACATGTACTTTTAGATTTATGAGGAGATTTCAAAGCAGTGAAAATCCGGCCAAAGTGATCAGATGAGACTGGAAAAATCGTTGAGATTGACATGTACTAGGTTGCAAGTACTTGTGCTATAGCCAAGGTGCATGTTGAAGATATTGAGAGGAGCATCGTGTTCCCACAAAGCATTGGAAGTGCAAGTATTAGTAGATGGGCTATGAGAGGTATTGAGGTATGAGTCAAAGAAGGATACCGAGAATTCTATTCAAGGTATGTGCAAATTTGAGTTTATTGAAACTCCTACGAGTTAATCTTAGTAATACTCCATTTCTTGGCAAAAGAAAGGATGGCCTTTGGGCAAAGTTTTTGGAGGGAAAATTGTGTATGGAGAGTATGAGATAAATACTCCCATCTTAAGTCAAAGATTCCCTCCAAATAAAAGAAATAAAAAGCTTTAGGCATATTCAAAATAGCCTTGTTGATGATTTTCACATAAATTTGAGGAGCTATTTTGGATAAGTAGCCATTTCGGAGAAGGGAAATAAAGGGGATTTTTCTTATTTTGGTAGGAAAAATCATGCATATCTATATTCTAGTGTATTGAATTCCATATACAATTGAGAAATCCAAAATATACCTCAGTATGATGGGAGTTGGAAGCTCCATAAAAACCCCTTCCATCATTGTTTGAGAAAAAATTTCAGCACCTGAATCTTAAAAATTCCCATTTTGGAAGAGGGAAAAAGAGGTGCATTAGCTAAGGATGGATGGGAAAAAGTATATTTACTGAGAATATGGTGTATGGACTTCATATTGGAATCATTAGATTCATTAAAACAATAAGTTAAGGAGAAATTTTGTATCCTCAAATACCCCCTTCCCGCACTTTTTGGAATGTTAATTTTTGCCAAACTCCACTTTTGGGAGTAAGAAAAGAGATCATTTATGAGGTTTCCCATGGATTAGTGCATACATACATGAGTTATGATGTATGAATTACCTTGGATAAGAGAAAAAACCAAGAGAAATCCACATTTGGGGTGGATTAGAAGCTTGCTAAGAGCTCCCATTTAAGTTTTACATAAAAGCAAAAATCTTGATTTAGGCCTCTTTTGGGGAGCAAATTAGCATGCAACAAGGGAGGATTTGGAAAGGTGAAAATAGGCTTAAGCATCTTCATATACCACTCTCTGAGGTTATGGAGAGAATTTTAGGATTTACTTGATGGAAGGATGCTTTTGGGCATCCCAAAAATCACATTTTCACACTTTTTTCAGCCCCTCCAACAGTCCACTAGTTTGGCATGTCCCACTTGGAAAGGCCATATCTTGGGCTAGAAAACTCTAAATTGGACGTGCTATGGCTCGTTTCGAAGAGCACAAGGTCTAATTTCAGGTTATGAGAAAAAAGTTTGGAAAACAAGTATCTTCACAGGTCTGACCAGGTCTCCAAATTCTGAACAGTTTTGGCGACTACCTTCAGGGAGCCATATCTTTCAAACCAGGAAGGCGATTTGAGTAATTTCAATTCGAACTCTTTGCACATGATATATGTTTCAGTTTTGGATTATTTTCAGGTCCTTAAATGGTTTTTGCAGGTTTAAAGAAGGATTACTAATGCATTTTTTGACTAAATTTGCATTATTTTTGTAATCACCTGACCATGCTTTATGTTTTGGGAAGTGATCCGATGTTTTCGGACACTTCGAAGTTTGTATTAGGATCTAAGGAGAAAGGTGTAGAGATCTCGAAGCTCGTTGAGAAGGATTGGATGCATGCAATTTCAATACTAAACCACTCAGGGACGTATGCTTTATGCTTCAGGCAGTTTACTTTATGTTATGGCATGTTCTGTATCTACATGCATGAATTGGATTGCATACATCAAATGTTGATCATTGATTAAATTCTTAAAGTATGGATCGACAGGCAAGAAGTATACTTTTTGATTGTTTGTAGGAAAGAGGATTGCAGAAACCATATGGCTATGCAACACAGAGAATGGTTGCTAGCAATTGCTTTTATGTTTTTGCAGGTTATGGAGTCCATATATAAGTTTATGGCGTGCATGCCATGGGCTTGTCAAGCCCTATGTTGTTGGGTGGCCTGTGTGCCACTGAGCTTATGGTTAATTTTTTTGGGATTCCATTTCCTGGGAAAATGCTGTCGAAATTTTTCTTACCGAATGGCATTATATACGCAAGAATGTTATGGCATGGAAACATGTCTGTCTGCAAACATCAATAAGATCTAGGCATGCTTGTAAGCATGTATTTGATGGACCTAGGACCATCATAGTAGTATACATAAGGCAACTTCAATAGTAAGAGGATCCCTACACATAATCCTTATGGATTTAGACCATAGGATTGGTAAGGGAAGGAGCTACACCTTCACCATTAGTAATGTGCATAAGCAATCCTATAGGTTTTAGGAAGTTGCATATAGGCACGGGAGATACATTTATGATAATCTCCAAGCTAGTAAAGATTTATTTATCTTCACAAGAGTCTCACAATATGATTATGAGACTATGGGGTATTATTAGAAATACCCAATAAGTGAGTAGTTTCACTCATGCACATCGCTTGACCAAGTAGTGAAGCATTTCTGCTACACTACTAAGGAAACCAATTAGATGTGATCACAGAGATGGATTTCATGGAACAACATCGACGGGTGCTTATGTGATTTGAGTGATGGTTATGAAGGCCACAGGCATGGCACTAGCTCTATGGTATAGAGCATAGAGCCCTTAGTCAGGAATAGTTGGGGTACTCAATACATATATATGTATATCAAGATCTATAGAGAGGTAATTAGAACTAGTCTTTGTACCTAGGAACAAGTTGGTTTGGAACAAAAAGGGATATCCATTGTCACATATTGACTAGAACCAAACTAACTAGTTTGAGGACATGGGACTCATTTGAGTCCACTCACATGATTTTAGGATATGGGATTCATTAGAATCCACCTATATATTCCAGCACATATATATGGAATATATAGTCGGTTTAGTGTAGGTATGACATCGTGAATTGGAAGAAGTTTTCATTGGTATGGGATAATGGAAATGACTTCCCTTTGAGCACTCTTCTTCTATGGCCAGGGAGAAAAGGACTCATCATTCATGGCATCATGTCTCACTAGATCAGAGGAGAGCTCTTAGTAGAAATCTCCTTAGGATAAGGAGTTATCCTTCATTGTTTAGGGAAGATTTATTCTTCTAGTAGAGAATGTGATAGGTGATTTTATCACCATTGGTATCACATACTCATTTTCAGGTTTTTAGGAAGGATAATTCCATGAGTTTGATTGGATCGTATAGATCCATGCACATAGTATGGTTGGCAGAGATAGTTCTTTATTATGGATACACATGTGTTTATGGTATCATGTCACATCATTGCTGACCATTTTTAGTAGAGGGCTTTGACCCTCATTAGGAATTTATTTTCTCCACTCTTCACTACATACACCTTCATTATGTAGGGAAGATCTATTCTCCATCTTTATAGGAATATGTGTAATGAGGGATTATGCATTAGTTATGGAAGAGATGACTAAATAAATTCATGAGTTTCTCTTTCAAGGAAAGTAGAAAGTGGGAATCAGCTCAGAGATCTATGAGAGATCTCACTTTAGTTCAGTGGTCTTACTTTAGCCCTTGCTCTTTGAGAGAGAAAGAAGGAAAGGAAAACATGATTTCTTCATGAGAGAAGAATAGAGTATGTTTTCCTTTAGATAGAAGAGGTGTTTGGGAAACATCTCTTAATCATTATTTCAAAAGGAATTCATTTACTCTACTTTTCAATGTAATTTTCCTTCACATGCGAGTCTCTTTCTCCACTAGTTTTGAAGGAAAACATGGACAACTTATGTACATGTTCTCAGTTATGAGTAGAGTAAATGGATTCAACAGAATCTCTTTCAAAGGGAAATGAAAAGTGGAATAGGTTCCATGGCTAGAGCTCTTTTCCTTAGAAGAGATTGAATAGAGAGAGAGAGAGAGAGTTTCACTTTCTCACTTTTAGGTTGTCTAGATAGAAGTGACACTCTTCTATCAAAGACAAGAGGGAGATCAGTTAATCATGAGGGTTAGATTGAGTCTCACATGGAGACTCAAGAGAGGAGAAATTATGTTACTCTAGTGATGGTCCTTGACTAGATGAGATGATCTAATTATTGACCTTAGTTAGACTGGGAGTAGAGTTATGACTTCTCTCTTTAGGGTTTCTAGGAGATAGGGAGATATCTAACCTATTAGGGTACCAAACTCTTAGTTGGTGTTACATCATGATTACGAAGAGTAAACATCATTTAGGAGGATGGGTACTTAGGGATTATCTGAATCTCAAAGGGAATGCTTTTTGCATTCATATGGCAAACTACAGGGAAGAGAAATATTAGAGTTTGCACAAGTGCCAATAGATGCTCTTCCAATAGGATTTAGTCCACAGGTAACGGATAAAAACCCACAGACTTCTTGGTTGGTGAAATGTAGACATTGCATTTTACTACCATGAGCTACATGATGGAATTTCATAGTCACAAGGTAGTTTAGAGGAAACTATTACTTGTGAGCACACTCAAGGTTAGCAAGGCCTGGAGTGTTATGAGGGCAATCTATCATTTATTCTTAGATGGGTTTCGAGTCACTTGATATGGGACTTTGTTCTATATTTCATAGCATTCTATGGTTTACTATCTCCATTATGGTACGGTCAAGCATATACGCTTGGCACTTTACACTTGCTTCTCATACTATTACTCCATAAAGGATACATCATATGGACTTAGGTCATTTGGATGATGTCGTATGTTATGGGAGTGATATTTTGGAGGTGGAGTGTATATGGGAGATAGTAAGCACCATTCAGATGGTTTCCCACCTTTGAGATGATCTCATATGAGACTTCTTAAGGGGAAGGATACGGTAAAACAACACACAAAGATGACCATGTACATAGAGTACATGGGGTTCTGGGGAGTCCGAGCACTTTCTTCTACCATTACGGACATTTCATCTACATTTTTGAGGACAAAAATGGTTTCAAGGGGAAGGAAATGTCATATGATATTCATAGGGATATGATATACATCAGGGGAGTTCATGCCACATAGCATATTATGGATATCATTACATATCTTTGGTAAAATAAAGAGTATGAACGCTCTCACTCAAGAGGGTAATTTTCAAGAGACTTCATGAGAAGCTCCACGACTGGGAGGAAAGGGACTCGACAATCTCTATGTGAGTGTGTCGATGGTGGCACTGTATTTTGGGCAGCAAAAGAATGATGAATGTCATATGATATTCATTGGGATATGATATGCATCAGGGCAGTTCATGTCACATAGCATATTATGGATATCATTACATATCTTTGGTAGAATAAAGAGTATGAAATCTCTCACTCAAGAGGGTAATTTTCAAGAGACTTCATGAGAAGCTCGGCAGCTGGGAGGAAAGGGACTCGACAATCTCTGTGTGAGTGTGTCGATGGTGGCGTTGTATGTCAGGCTACAAAAGAATGAGGGATGCAATCTAATAAAGCACCTTATACGTTAAGTGTGCTAATGATGTACTTTTGATCATTGTGGTTTATGTTGATGACATGTTGCTCACTAGTCCTCATGAGAGGCATATAGCTGATTTTAAGGCTGATTTGCATGCCTCATTTGAGATGACTTTGGGTAGATAGAATGACATGCATCTGTTCCACAGGTGTCACTCTAGCACAATGGTAAGTACCAACGTGAGGAGATTCACCTCATAAATTTCAATCCACGGAGACGTGAGGACCAGTATGAAGACTGTGAGCAAGTGATGGCACAAGTGCATGAGTGAAAGCACACAAGCCTGCACGCACATACACACACACACGTGCACAAGGTAACAGCAAAGAGTGGAACAATGGAAGATCTTGGATTAAAAGAGAACTCTCTTACAAAGCTCAATTCTACAACAAGCTAACCTCAAAAATGAGCTCTCCAGCCCTTTTTATAGTTTTTTGAGTGGTTTTGGCCCTCTCCAGACCCAGTGTCCGGCCTAGTTAAAAATTAGGTTCCAGCGCTTATTTGGGGGCTCAAACAGAATCTAAAAATTATGAAAATTGTAGGATCATTTTTCTAATACTCCTCAATCTTGAGGACTCCTCGGCTTGGATGAAATGGAGTTGCGAAAATGGAAAATCGTATTTACAATGGTTTTCAGTGATAAAAATCACTAGTTTTATAGGGATTTATTCTGAAAATTTGACATGTGCTTCTTGGAGCTCCCTACATGCTCCTTCTTCTTGTGTGTCCACTTCTTTGATATGCTTCCATGCTTTGTCCTTAACCTTAAGTGTTAACACTCCCCCCTCTAGAGTTTGTCATCCCTGACAAACCCTTGTTGGAGTAGTTGTTCCATGTAGTACTTGGAGAGGTAGTGTCCTTCAGGTATCAACAAGGGCGGTCCATCTGCCAGATGTAGCTTGTTCGGTTGTCTGCTCTTCAGTTTGGCACTCCTAGCCTATGCAAGTTCTAGTCTTGTTGTATGTAATTCTTCCTATGGTAGCCGGATGTCGTACTTGTGAGCTTCCAAAAAGTGTTAGTTGCTCAAAAGATGTTGTCAATGTGGATTTTGAGTAGCTATCGATTGTGAATTACTCCATAGGTTGTGATGTTGTAGCGTGAATGTCCTCTGGATCTTCCAAACATGGCTTTCACAATGTATGCTAAGTACTTGTAACCCATAATGAAGGATGGGTAAGTGTGTTGGTGCATGGGTTGAAGAAAATATGTGCCTTGTGCATGGCCTTGTAGTGTGGCCCTATGTATGAGTACTTAGGGAATGCAATGTAAACGGTAGGGTGCAAAAATGGGTTCTTGAGCTAAGTGCTCAAGGGTATGCTGATGAAGAGGTTTCCTAAGCTATCATTGCAGTAGTGTTGTTGAAGTGTGCTTACCATGGTGAAAGTTCAATCGATGTTTATCTCTTCGTGTTGTACTCCCCTCGTGGTGATTGATCATGGGCTTGTCCTTTGTTGTTGATGGATGTCCTTGTTGATGATTCACTGATGAGATTCTTTGAGCGCATGGTCTTGTTTCTTCTTCTCTTTTTTTTGTTTTTTTTTTTTGAGGAATAGTGTCACAAAAAATAAGTCAGTGGTTAGTAGCAATAAAGTATTTGACATATGTCAAGTGTGTCTCATGTGCCTAGGATTTCTCAATTGTCTCTATGCACGGCCATGTAATGTGGCCCTATATTAATGCACACTTTGGAAATGCATGACTTGAATGGTGCAAAAGACAAGGTTATGCAAAAGGCACATGGTTGTTGCTCGTCGAGGCTTCAAGGTTGTTGGTGGATGTTTATGCAGTCTTTGTTAGAGGTCACCAGTGGATCCTCAAATGATGTGCACAGTCAATGGTGAAATGATAATTGACCAATTCTCCCTTTAGGGATCCATTTGAGAAGAGTGTTCGACTACGTAGAGATCAACTTTGGCTTCTTCATCTATAGATGGTTGCTTGAATTTTTTATCCCTCTTGGTTGGCGCTTTGTTTTTGTAGGTGCTATTGGTGCTTTTGGCTTCCAAACCCATATCCTTGTTACTTGTCTTCTTACTATTGTCGAAGAGTTAAGTGTATCTTCTTTTGGTCGTTCTGCTAGGTTCTTACCCTTTTCTATCCTTGGGTTCTTTTTTGAGACCTTTTGCATGGTGGGGAGCCTAAGCCTTTGTGCATGTAAGAGTTTTTTTTTGGGAATCCACCTGTGTAATCGCCCTCATTGAGCTGCAGCTATTTTCTTTGGTACCCAAATTTTTTGGAGGCCTTCTCGTTGAGCTGGTTGTGGTGGCTTGGTTCTTGTCTTCACATGGTTAGCGTGCCTGGGTGGAACTTGTGTTGGCAAGGCTGGTGATTTCTCTCCTTTTCATACCCAAATTTGCTTCATGCTCAGAGCTACTTTCTTCTTGAAATCTCTCTTGCTTGCCTTTTTGGTTGAGTTGTGGTGACGGCATTAGTCTTTGCACAAGAGGAGGAGTTTTCTTGTCTTTGAGCCCATCCTTCCATGATTGGGTTCTTCTGGAACATAGAGCTTTTGACACATACAACATCTTTTTTCCTAAGATTAGTCCTAGAAGAACTAAGAGAATGTGTGACATCTGGATTTGTGAGCATGCAATTCTCTAATTCTAATGTGATGCATTGTTCCTGTACCCAAACTTGAAGAAGTTGAATTCTTAGGTTCAAGTTGACTGCATGGTCCTAAATCCAATCTTGACCCAAGACAAGTGGCTCTGTAAGGTCCTCATCATGACTCACTAGGATTTTGACTTTCATTGGAACATCTTGAAGGTAGATGGGAAGTTGCACCTCGCCCAAACAAGGGGTTTCCACACATCCCAATCCGATGAGATAGGCTTCTATAGGCTTGATGTTCAATTGCAAGTCTTGGCAGTATGAAAGTCTAACTACACTAGTTGCTGCTCTTGAATCAACCAATGCTCTCACTGTCCTTACACTCTTTCCTTGTCCGACCTCTACGGTCACAAAGGGGCATCGGTAGATTATTCGAAGTAATTATGCCGGATTTTGGGCGCATGTCCATGTGATATTTTGGGGCTTTTGTTTTGACATCTAGGCCTAATTGCCTTAACTTATTTCGCCTTATGCGCTCTCTAGCCTCTGCCTGTGCTTCTTCTCTAACCCTAAACTCCTCTTCTTTTCACTTCTTAGTAGTGTTTAGTATCATTAGCATATCCTCTGTAAGACGTTCTTGATATAACTTGACTCGACAACCATTTATATAGTTTGTCAAGATATCACCTTCTAAAGTGGCCAATTGAACTCCACCGCTAGTGGAAATTCGATTAATGATCATGGGTCCATATCCTCTTTTTTCCAATTTATGAGCATGTTGTGTTAGCGTATAAACTACCACTAGATCTCCTTATTTCAATCCTTTATCCTTTATATGGGCATCAAAGTATGCCTTTTGCCGTTTCTTTGCAGCATAGATGGTTGTTGCCGCTCGTAGCCTCATCTCACCCAAACGTTCTAGATTGAAGATCTTCGAGGACAACTCACGTCCATTCCACTCGTGCTCTTGTGCTACTTTTAAAGTTGGGATTAGGAAGTCCAATGGCAGCACAACATTCTATCCAAAGACCATCTGAAATGGGGTGGCATTGAGTATCATTTTGTAGGCAACTCGGTAAGCCCAAATGGCATGATGAAACTATTTGTCCCAATCATAGCGTTTATTATTTACCAGTTTTGTCAACACATTACATAGGATCTTATTCGTGCTCTCAGCTTGTTCCTTAGCTTGTGGATGATAGGGGGTAGATTTCTTATGTATCACCAAGAATTCTTGGAGAAGTTTTTCAATGACTTCATTCAAGAAGTGTGTACCTCTATCACTTACTAACTCTATTGGTAACCTGTATCTGGTGAACACATTCTCAAATAAGAAGTAAGCCGTTGTTTGAGCATCATTTTTTGTTGTGGCTTTTACCTCTACCGACTTTGTAAGGTAATCTGTGGCTACAATGATGTATTCCGCATGGGAGTTTCTAGTTGGAGGGTTAATAGGACCTACAAAGTCGATACCCCATTTCGAAAATGCACGTCCTCCCATCATTGGCCTCAAAGGCATTTTGTCTTTTCTAATCGGATATTGCGCATGTTGGCATGTGTCACATTTCTTCACATTTGTATGTGCATCCATATGAAGAGTGGGCCACCAAAGTCCTGAGAATAGAATAAACTTAATTACTATGTCAGGCCCAAAGTGTCCACCTGCAACCCCACTATGTGCAGTCTCTAAGACTTTCAAATAATCTGATTCATGAATGCACAGTCTTAAGTATCCATCTTTGCCTCTCTGATATAGGTTGTCTCCTACTAAGGCATAGTCCTAAGCCTCTTGCTCCACGCTTCGTTTTCTTGCTAGAGTAGCCTCATTAGGTAGTGTTCTTGATCTCATAGATTCCATCAATGGAGCACTCCAATCTCGAATTAACGACACGCAATAAAGAGTGGCATGCTCCACGGGGGGTCTCTCTTGACAGATTGGACAATTCTTAATCCACTCATGAATTTCTTTGTCCATACTAGGCCAGTACACTCCTAAACGTTTCAGATTCTACAATGTTCGTTGTTTAGAATAGTAATTTCCTAGCAATCCTTCATGGGCTCATTGCAACCAGCTACTATATTCGTCATCCTCAACACAACAAGCTAATACACCCTTTGTATCTTGTTTGTACATGCTTCCTGCCAATATTTGATATTTTTGTGATCATACAATTTCTTTCTTGTTTGTTTTTACGTTCTTATTTGGGAGTTCGAAGGTTAGGACATGTACTAACTTATTTGCCCAGTTAGGAACAACTTCTAAATTGAACAAATAAGCATCAAGTAGTTCATCAGACACTCCTTATGGTGGATCTCCTGAAGTGATGCGAGAAAGATGGTCCACCCTAAGGTGGGTCCAACCTTTCCTGACAACAACTTCAAAGTCGTATTCCATTAGTAAGAGAAACCATCTTACTAAGCAGCTTGTATTGCAAGGTTTATTGACCAACTATAGTAAAACTTGATGATTAGTGAAAAACTTGAACTTATTGGCCAATAGATAGTGTCTAAACTTCTTCACGGCATATAACATGCCTAAGCCTTCTCTTTCTGTTGTGGTATAATTTTTTTCAACTACGTTCAACTATCTGCTAGCATATGTGATGGGTAAATCTAGATGTCCTTCACCTATGGGTTGTGCTAGCACACATCCTATTGCATGATTGGAAGCATCTACATGGACATGGAAGGGTTTACTCCAATCAAGAGTGGCTAGTATGTTGCTAAGCACAAACGTCTTTTTAGCTCATTGAAGGATTTTTCACATTCATCATTCCACTCAAAACTGGTCACCAAGGCATAAAGAGGTTTGGCTATGATTGCATACATGTGGATAAATATGTGGTAATATCCACAATGGCCCATAAAGGCTTGTACCTCTTTAACGTTCCTTGGTTTGGGCAACTCAGTTATGGCTCTAACTTTGTCCTCGTCTGTTGGTATTCCATTCTTAGAAACAATGTGACCTAAGATTTTACCTTTTTCATACCATGAATACACACTTTTCTAGGTTCAGACACACTCGAAATTCTCTACACTTGTTGAAGATCTGCCTGAGCTCAGGGATGTGGAGTCTTCTTTCTTGGGAATGATCACATAAATCATCCACATATACTTCTAAACTCTTTCCCAAAAACTCTTTGAAGACATGACACATGAGCCTTTGGAATGTTCCAGCTACATTGGTGAGCCCAAATCGCATCACACGGAATGCAAAGATTCCCCATTCTGTGGCAAAAGCTGTTTTGTGTTGATCTTCTTGGGCAATGGCTACTTGGTTGTAACCTAAAAATCCATCAAGGAAGCTATAAACTTCCTTGCCTGCAACACGCTCCAATAAATGTTTAGTGATTGGAAGCGGATAACTATCTCTAATGGTAGCGGCATTAACTTTTTTAAGGTTAATACACACTTGCAACTTCCCATTCTTCTTGGGCACCACTATAATGGGGACACCCATTCAGTATGCTCAATCTCATAGATAAATCCAACTTCAAGCAGCCTGTCAATTTCTTCTTTTATTTTAGCTGCATAAGTTTCATTATATGTGTAGGGTTTTTGTTTAGTGGGTTTGGCATCTGCAGTCATGGGGATCCTATGAGAGCAAACTTTTGGATCTACTCCCTTCAAACCTCTATAGTTCCATGCAAACACGTCCCTATATTCCCTTAATAGAGCTACGAGCTATGCTTTGTCCTCTGGACTTAGGTCTTCTCCTATGTACGTACATCGTTCTTCGTTCCCTTCAATGGTCACAACAATTTTTTTGGTCTCTTCTTTGTTATCATATGCTTCTCCTATGATGGCCTCTCTCTTAGGCATTCGTACCAAAATTTTTCGGTCTTCAACTTCATATTTCTTGAAATTTTCTGGTACTTCAAACAATGATTCCTCCTCTTCTTGTTTCACTGCTTTTGTTTCTTTTTCTTTTGACCTCCTTCACTTCCTTCCTTTGAATTGATTGTTTTAATGCTTGTGAGAGGTTCTGCTTCTTGTTGGTTAAATAATCCTACATGTTCTAGATAGTCTTTTCTGAATTAAACCTATTATCCATCACAATGGTGTCATTTTCTTCTTCTTCTATGACATCACTAGGATCACATTCTTCCAACAAGGGCTGACACATGAACACTGAAATATCATAACCCTCCTCATCATAGTGAGGTTTCCATTGTTCTTCATTGACAACAATGTCCATGGTGGCCAAGATTTATGCCCAACCATGAGGCTCAAATTCCTCATCTGGAAAGATCATAGGTGTATAGGCTGGGTCTTTAACTAGTCTATCTTCTTGAGAGGTTCCTTCTTCTCGTGGTTTTTGGATTCTTTCCTCTTCCTCTGCGACCTTCCACATCCAAAAATGAGTATCTTCATGCATCAAGGATGGGTCAGGAGAACTTCCAGAATGCACAAAGATTGAATCTTCTTTTGCTTTGTTGATAGGATTCCATTGTAGGGGTGGTACATCTCCTGTCACATATAGAAAATGTGTGTTCAAACTCTACACCACAAGTGGTTAGAGTTATCCCTTTGAGCAATCCTAGAGGTCTTTCAAAATGACCTTCTACCACTTGAAGCTTCATTCTAGTTGGTATTAATGTGGGTTTGCCCCATCGCTTCCACAAGGAGGTGGTTGCAATAGCAACACCCGCACCTGAATCTACAATTTCTTTGGTTGTGTAACCTTGGTAGGTGATTGAAAGATAGGTATTACCTTCTTCACCTTCACTCATGTCCCCTATCTTGTCTAGAGGTATCTCTCGAACTTTTTGCTTAGAGCCTGATTTTGGAATATCAGAATCAAGTTCTGGAACCTGATCCTTCACATGATTCCATAGCTCAGGTTTTACTTTGAGCAGCTCTTCTACATTGAGATGGCATTAAACCTTAGTGTTCTTCACGATTTTGGTGTTCCTTGGAACCACTGAGTCTTTGTTTCTTACCACTATTGTGGGAGCTCTGATCTAGAGAGATTAGACTCCCATGGGCCTGTGAATTGAAGCAACTCTTGTAAAGAATTAGATTCAAAATCTAGTCTTTTGTCTTCTTGTTGCTCTATTTGGTCTCCATAGATAGAAGGAATGTCTTGGGGAAATTGATCATGAAGATCATCAATCTCAGGAATAGGAGGGGGATTACCCTTCTCCTTGGCCCATTTCTCTTCCTGTATTTCCTACAAGAACTCTTGAGAGTAGTGTTGAATTGAAAGAAGTGCTCCCTCATCCATGGAATCAGGAGCATAAGCTTTCCTTGGTGAAATTTCTCTTTCAACAACTGGTTGAGCCTGTAGAGGCAAAGAAACATGTGACTTGTTTACCAATTGCTCTAATATTTCTAGTAAGCCCTCGAAATGCAAATCTGATATTTTGAGAGAGTTTGTCTGATTGAACTGTTCATTGGTTTTAAGCATAGATTGAGCCAACTCTACCATTTTCATGCACATTTTTGTTCGTTCAGTCTCTAAGTCTGCTCTAGGGTAACTCTTATCTAGGTTTGCAGTTGTTGGCCCTTCTTGAAGTCGAGCGTGGTAGGCCTTGAACATCATGTCCAAGCCTTCTAGGGATGGATATGCAAGAACAAACCCTGGTTGAGGGTTATTTATAGTGGGTGGTGGTTTGGGATGAGGTGGAGTGGATGGAGCTTCGCCATCCGAGGGGGTTTGAGATGCAATGTCTTCTATTTTTGTTTTTGCGTCTTTCAGGCTTTCTTCTAGTTCAGATAACTTTTTGTTCCACTTGTGATTAGCTTTCTCTCTAGAATCCTTCCATGTTCTTGTTTTCCTCTTACTAGGCTCTTCTGATTCACTTGACTCTGATTGTTCGGCTGTCTTATCTTGTTTTAATGCTTGTGCCCTAGTATCTGCCTGTAAAGGAGCCACATTACTACTACTTGTGCTAGAATCCACCACTAAGCCTACCACATTAATGGGTGTAACCTTGGGTGCACTAGAGGGGTTCCTGGGACATTCTCTAGGAAGATGTTCCTTCCCACACTCGAGACAAAAACCTTGTATTGTGATGTTTTGTCCTTGTCCTAGAGTGAGTGAGTGGGGACATTCATGAATGAAATGGTCACCCTGACATCTAAAACATGGGGGGCTTGTGATCTTACTTGTCTCAATTGGGGCCTGGGGTTAGGATTTGTATACATGACATTGGAGTATTTTGGCTTCCAATTTTGTTCCATAGGTGGTGCCTCATATTGATACAAATAAGTCTCACTAGGCTTAGGTGACTCTATGTAATAACCGTGTGGACTATCTTCATGGGAATAGTTTGAACTATGAGCATGAGAGTTGTTTTCTGAGATTAAAGGGGTGATTGGCACCAATGCTCTATTAAGGTTCTCCTCTGCCACTACATACTTAACTGGGATCACATTGGCAAGATCTCATGGTTGGTTTCCTAGGACTGGTTGTGGCCTATATGGTGCCTGATATTGTTGTTGTGGCCCATAATATGGCTATTGGTGTTGGTTCTGAAACCTACCTTGCTGGTAAGGTTGCAGATAATTTTGCCTAATAGTTTGCCTATTGTATGGACAGTCTTGAGCCGTGTGGTTTATGTATTTTCTCTCAATGGTGCAATATGGAGTATTCAAATTTCCTTGGGGTTGAGCCATCATCGGGAACACATTAGCCATGTGGTCTCCTCCACAATTGTAACATCGCTTCAATGAGGCGACCCTTGGCATTTTTCTATTTTGAACTCCTAGCTTTTTGGAAACTTGCTCAACTATCTCATCTATCGTAGTGGAGGTTCTGGAGGTATGACTAGTAGAACTGTCAGAATCCTTATAAAGTTCAATTCTAACTCCTCACCCAAGTTGTCTTCTATGTCTATGCACATCTGCACATACTCTTCTATGGATCTAGGCTCTTTCAAGTACACGTATGACCTTAACTTTGTGCACAGTAAGCCATCTAAAATCAAGGCCACTTGTTTGGCCGGTGTGGGTAACTATGGAATAGGGCATCTTTCTATGTACTACCTGAATCTTCTTCCTATAAGTCGCACTATTTTTTGGGGTGTCTGCTTGAAGCTGTGGATCAAGGATGATGTGTTATGATTGATACCACTCTTGGAAAAGTCTACAATGAGTTCCTCTAGCAGTTGAACTATGTTTCGGTAACTGCGACTGTTTAGAGGTTGAAACCAAACTAAGTCAGTACCCTTGAGAGTCAACCCAAATGCCTTGAACTGGGTGAACAAATCCTCGACCTGTTCAACTCTTAACACTGTTTGAACTCGGCCACATGATCATAAGGGTCTCCGAACCCATCAAAATAGTTCTTCATTGCCTTAACTACTTAAGAGGTTCGAAGGGTTCTTGGGTGCTATCGGGGTCTAGGCAATGGAAAATCATGTTCATCTCTTTGATGCCTATGTGCTCTATGTCTCTCCCTTTAAGGTCTTTCATTTTCAAATCCTGATCGATCTCTACCCGTGGTATGTGCAAAGCTTACCTCATGTCTCTCTCTAGTTATTTCCCTTTGGGTTTCATGAGCCTTGGATGATCCTGCTCCTTGGATACCATGGGAAACACTAGATCTTGGTGGAGGGAAAATTGATTCACCCTGCCAAGTGTATGCATGCCTATCCTGCTCTGTTACCAAAAACATTTTCTCAAATGTGTTATCTAGATATACAACTTAGCCTAGTGTCTCAAGATCGTTGAACTCGTAGATGGTGACTATATGGCTAGTTTGATCTGGCTTGAATCTCGAAAAGGCTTCCTCCGTTTCTCTATTCACGAATAGTTCTATGCTTTTGTTGTCTTGAGGGATCCAATCTGGAGTGATTACTCTAGTCAAGACTGACTTGCCTCTAGGAATCTTGGGTTCTCGTCCTAAGTCTCCTTGCTCTAGGTCTCCCATGTCATTCTCAGGAATGATATTTCCAAATTTATCTGTCCTATCTGGTACACTGGTCACTACATACATGGCTCCTTCCTTATCAATGTATGATCCCTCTTTGAACTTGACCACTAGGTGTTCAAGCCCAAGGTTGATCTGGATTTTTGAATTGGACCACTAATCGCCTCAGGCCATCCTCATAGATATGAGCACTTAATCGGTTGGTCCTGATATATTCCAATTGTTTTTTATAGGGGCCTTCTAGTGTCTGTAAATAGGATGTACCTGAGGTACGTGTGGATCTTTCCATGCTAAAAGACATTTCTGAGTCCACAGAACTTAATGGGTAGGGAACCATTTAGTTGTTGTGCCCAAGACTTAGCTGTATGGTTGACACTAGCCTCAGATGATCTAATGCTTTGTCTATCCTTGCCTAAGTGTCTGCCAGATCTCAGGTTCATAAGCCTTGTCTTCTAGTCCCAAGGTTCTCTTGTATTGCTCAAAATCCTTTGGAACACCTTGATTTCTAGTCCCACATGAGGGTCAACTTCAAAATACTATATGTAATCATCCACGTACCCATGAGCTTTCCAACGAACCCAAACTCACAACAAACGGATTTTGTATGAGAAAGTAATGCCAGTTCAGGGTTGTGGGCTTTCAAACAAGGAAACGGGATCTCTCTAGGAGTACCTCAAGACATGCAATTTTTCACGATACACGATACCACATCAGGTGATACGATACCACCATGGAGATACCAACTCCTAGGATACGATACTGGAAGTGGTCATGATACAATACCTTTGATTTGCATGATACGATACCAACTTCATGATAAAATACCAGTAGTTAGGATGATAGGATACCAATCTATAAAGGATACGATACCACTTGACCTCGCGATACGATACCACTGAACCTACACGATACGATATCAGAAATCACACGATATGATACTGAAGTAACTCACGATACGATACTGCTCTTTGAGCAATGAGATACTAAAGGATCGCACAATACGATTGTTGGGGGATTCTTAGACAAGAAGGAGTTTGAGGGTTTGTAGGAGAAAATGAAAGGACCAGAAGAGGAAATACACCTTGGAAGCTTCTGCCGATTGATTACAGTAAGACAATTACAATGTTTGAAGCAAAATACAAGCCAATACTTCTGTGCACAATCACACAGAGTGCTCAATTACAAAATACCCAATATCCCAAAGTCTTCTTGCCACCGGCCTCCTCTGCACCAGACCTCCACCTGCTTCAAGCTTATCCTTGTGCACACCTTGCACCAAGCTTCCACAAAGGAGGAGGAGTAAATACCTTCTGTCGGCACGCGCACACTACAATGAGACCTTGAGATCCTTGGGGGGGTATAGCTTAGCACTCTCTGAACAAATCCTTAGTCACTCTCCATGCACCTTGCACTTCCACTTCTCTGCGTCGCACTCTGGTGACTCTTTCACTTCTCTCTCTTGCTTCCCTTAGACTATGCTTCTCTTGCTTACTCTAAGATTGGTCCAAGAATAGACCTTGCCTTGATTTGAGTGTGTCGATCACGTACGCTCCTAAGTGCAATGGTATCTTGGTGCTCACTTTGATGTCCCAAGATTGTCTTCACAAGTGGTAGCCGACTCACTGTTTTGTCCTGTAGTGACTTTAGACTAAAACCCAAAATTTTAATGGGGGGGCCATACTCTCACCTGTGTGTACGTTGCTGCTTCAAATACCTTCACATTTCCTTTTAAGTCTTCACTTTTGCACCTAAGGGGGGGTTCACCTGAACCTTCCAAAACACTTTAAAACACACTTTGAACCTTAGGGAAATTAGAGAAAATACCTCTGCAACCTGCAACTCACTTTCTCCAATTTACCCTTTGTGGACAATTAATTGTGCACTACCTGTGCACTTTGACACCTGCATTTTAGCACTTTGACTTTGCACCTGTTGACTTTGACCTTAACCTTGTTGACTTTGACCATTTGACTTTGACCTTTTGACTTTGACTGTAGTTGACTTTGACCAGCATGACTTTTATGGGCTCAACAGTTGCCCACCACCTAATGTGCTCTCCGTCCCGGAGAGCTATAGCCAAAACTTTGAGCATAACAGACACCAGAGCTGCAAAAAACTTGAATAGTACATCGGAGCAGCAACCAAGTCCACCAAAAGCAGAATAGAACAAGCACCAGAGAAGAACCAAAAACTAGATTTTGCCATGGAAAAGCAAAGGGTTGCAATGGGAGGGTAGAAAGGATGGGGAAGGAAGGGCTGATGGGGCTGATAGGGATAGGTTCGGGACGGTTAAGGATGTGGCTGGGCAGGTGTGTAAAGGGAGGGATAGGGAGAAGGATGATGGGGCTGGAGAGGGGAAAAATGATCAAACATGAGAGCTACAGAGGGAGCATATGGGAATTATTGAAACATAGGGTGAGAGGAGGGGATAATAGACAATGTGGCCAATGGAATGAGATAAAAACATGTGGTAATTGTGCGCAAAACATGAGGGTTTGAACCAAAAGTCAGAGAAAAAGTGGGAATTTGGAAAAATAAAGTCAAAAACTGAGTCCAGAGGTGCCAAAAAAAATGAAAATGACTCCAGTTTTATAAAAAACGGCCAACCGAGGCACAATCCCGAGCCAAAAGCTTTGAGCCAAAAAAAGTAAAAAAAAAAAAAAAAAAAAAAAAAAAAAATATATATATATATATATATATATATATATATATATATATATATATATATATATATATAATATATATATTTTTTTAAATTTTATTATTATTATTATTTTTTTTTGAAATTTGAACGCCAATGCAAAAAAATAAAAAGAAAAATTAAGAACAGAATAATAAAGGAAAATAAAACTTAAAATAATAAAATAAAAAATAATAAATAATTAATAAATAAAAAATAAAAAATAAAAGAGAAAAAATAAAAAATAAATTTTTTTTTGGGGGGGGGGGTGGTGTCAGAAGAAGGGGGGGGGGGGGGTGGTGTCAGAACGGGGGGGAGGGGGGGGATGGTGTCAGAACAGGGGGGGGCTTTTTTTTTTTTTTTTATGCCTCAACCTGAAATTCTTGGGAAGCCTCTTTTTTTTTGGAAAATAACCCAAAAAATAGAAAAAAAGGAAGGAAAAATCCAAAAAAATGCTAAAAATTTGCCAAAAAATTCTGTAAAAATTCTCACGAAATTTTTACAGGGCTAGGCCCCATTTCTTTCATCAAACCACAGAGAGCCTCCTTTTATTCCTCTTATTTGGCAAGAAAATGACATACGAAAGGGATAAAAAATGCTAGAAAAATGCTAAAATTGCTAGAAAATTTTTCAAAAATACCCAAAAGTGTTACTTTTGAAGAGGTTATGAAATGCCTTCTAGGTTTGCTAAAAACACCAGGAACAAGAATGAAATTGATAAAGAAAACTACTAAAACTGAGCAAAATGAGGTGAGAAAGCTATGTACAACCTGGACAGATTTTGCAATTCCAGGTGATCCATACTTCTTCAAGTGTGTTGATGATAGGCCTTGAGTCTGGATATGTTGACCAGTGGCAAGGTCTCTCCTTTCAGCGTCTCTAACTCCACAGCACCCCAATTTAGCATTATTTTGACTCTGTAAGGTCCTTCTCAATGTGGAAGCCATTTTCCCCTCAGTTGTGTATGAAGATGAGGTCTATGGAGAAGAACTAACATGCCTACTTCAATGTTGTTGTTCCACAGATGTCGATCATGTGCCTCCTTCCTCTTCATCTAAGTCTCTATCAATTGTTTTGTTGCTAGTAGACGAATCTCCTCCACTTTATGTAGTGCTCCTAGCCTCTGAGAGACATCACAATCCTTCTTGCCTTGCATGAATGCTATCTTAGGTGATCCATGTAAAAATTCAAAGGGCTCAATGGGCAATATGCCATAAACTAGTTGGAATGGAGAGTATCCCGTGGCCTCTTTGTAGGCTAACCTGTATGCCCATAGGGTACCTTGATAAGCAATGCCCCAGGAAGTGGGCTGTAACATACACTCCTTTCTTAACATTGAGATTAAAACCTTATTTGTCGATTCAGCCTGTCCATTGGCTCTTGGATAGTAAGCACAAGAGGTCCTATGTAGAATTCTATACCTGTTGAAAATTTCCTGCAGGACCTTATTGACAAAATGGGTACCTTGATCTGTACAAATTTCAAGTGGGCATCCAAACCTGCAAATGATGCTACTGTAAATGAAATCAGCAACAGTTTGGGCAGTGCAGTCGGGGGAGGTAATAGCTTCAGCCCACTTTGTTGCATAATCTGTAGCTATTAAGAGATATTTCTCTCTTTTTGGAATCGCGGGAGGGTAGATGGGCCCTACAAAATCGAGCCCCCACTTCTCAAATGGTTGCCAGGAAGTGGAAACAATCAAGGGGCTATGCCTCTGCTTTGTTGGCTTAGGTCCACACCTCTGGCAAACGTCACATGCCTTTCCCCATTCATCTGCATCCTTAAATAGTGTAGGCCACCATAAACCAGCATCTAGTATCCTCTGACTCATAATATGCCCTGGAAGGTGCCCACCGCCTGTTCCTTCATGTGCAGAATGAAGGACTTCCCTCACTTCTTCTTCTTCCAAACACTTCCTAAACCTGTCATCCTTTCCCTGTCTATATAATTTATCTTCAATGAAGGTATATGGTCTACTCTTGATTAGCAGTCTCTTCCTTTGCACAGCATTAGCTTTTTCGGGATACAAACTAGTTTTAATGAAATTTTTGATATCATAATACCAACCTTGAGCTTGTACAGCGAACAGATAGGCATCTCGAAAATCATCATTGATTCCACTAGCTTGATTCATCATATTGATTCTGGATAGGTGATCCGCCATAACATTATCTTTACCTGGTCTATGGACTACAGAAAAATCAAACTCTTGGAACAACAATAACCACCTCCATATTCTACCAGTGGCTTGTGGTTTGTTGAGTAAGTATTTTAGTGGTTGGTGATCTGTTATAATAATAAATTTTACTCCCAGTAAGTAATGATGGAATTTTTGGACAGCAAAGACCATTGCTAGGGCTTCCCTTTCTGTGGTACTGTAATTCCTTTCAGCCTTGGTCAAGATTCTACTAGCATATTGAATTGGTCTGTCCACTTTAAATTCTTCACTAGGTTGGGTCAAAACTGCCCCCACTACATAGGCACTAGCATCTACATGTATATGAAAGATTTTTGACCACTCAGGTGTGATCAAAATAGGAGCAGACACTAACCTTGACCGTAATGTTTGATATGCTTTTTCCTCCTCTTCTTCCCATTTAAAAGGTACTCCTTACCTGTAAGTCTAGCCAGTGGTCTGGCTATCTCTGCATACATTTTTATAAATCTTCTATGGTATCCAGTATGCCCCAAGAAACTCTGAATCTCTTTAGGGGATTTAGGTTTAGGCAACTTTAATTTAGAAATGATTTTGTCAGGATCTGGGGCCATACCTTTAGCCGACACCACATGTCCTAAGAGAGTTCCTTCTATCACAAGGAAATGACATTTGTTTGGATTGAGCTTTAGCTTAGTCTCCCTGCATCTTCTGAAAACATTCTACAGCTGCCTCAAGTGATGGTCCAAACAATCTAGAGGATTTTCTTTGTGAGAACCTGAAAACGAAGAGAAGTCATCCATGAAGATTCTAAGTGATTCCAGCAATAGGGGGCCAAAAATGAGATTGACCGTTCTGTTAAAGGTGGCTGGAGCATTTCTGAGCCCAAATGGCATTTTTACATACACATATGTTCCCCAAGGTGTGATAAAAGCAATCTTTTCACGATCCTCTGGGTGTATTGATATTTGATTATAGCCACTAAATCCATCCATAAAGCTATATAATGCATGCCCAACCACTTCTTCAATGACCTGCTCTGCAAAAGGCATTGGGAACCCATCTGGAATGGTCACCTTGTTGAGTGCTCTAAAGTCAACACAAATTCTGATTTTATTAGTATTCTTCTTTGGTGCTATAACCATAGGTGAGAGCCACTCTGAGTGTTCTACAGGAATGATGATTCCTGCATCCTCCATCTTCTGTATTTCCACATAGATAGCTTCAGCATATTTTGGATTAAGTCTATAACTCTTCCCTCTTATGGGTTTGGCTCCATCAACCAGAGGGATTCTGTGCTCTCCATAATTTGCAGGCACTCCTTCTAAGTCTTTATAATGCCAGGCAAAAACATCTGTATAATGGGTCAAGAATGATTTTACCTTTTCAAGGAGCCGTGGGTGGTTCCACAACCAAGTGGCCACCAAAACTGGCCGATTATTGTCTTGAGTGCCTAATTGTATTTCTTGGACAGGATTTCTCTCTACCATATTATCTTCGTGCTCATCTTCTTCCTTGTCTTCTTCTACTAGCTTTTTGTTCATTGCTGCATAAGCAGGTGTTGGCAGATGAAGCAAGTACGAGCATACATGCAGATCTAGCACTAAGGCAACCCATTAAATTTTTCCAAACCTTACACCATGTTAAAAGTGATTCTCATCACTAAAAACCCTTGTAAATATTGTTTCACCTTTTTGTAGCTCCATTTTGTACAAGCCGGGGAGTCCTCGAGCTTGGGGAGCCTTAGAAGTAGTTGCCTGCCAATTTTCATAATTTTTAGATCTCGTTTGAGTCCTCAAATAAGCCCTGGAACCTAATTTTTAACTAGGCCGGACACTAGGTCTGGACAGGGCCGAGCTAGAGAGCTCATTTTTGAGATAGCTTCTTGTAGTTTTGAGCTTGTATGAGAACTTTGTTGCAATAGAAGTGATTCCATTGTCTTACTCTCTTTGTTCTTGCCGTGTGTGCGCGTGTGTGTGTATGTGTGTGCATGTTAGTGTGCTTCTCACTCACACATTTGTGCCTTCACTTGCTTGAGGTCTTCATACCATCCTCATGTCTTCCCGGATTGACATTAAACGAGGTGCTACTCATCACTAAGCTACACCGAATTTTGGCGCCGTTGTCGGGGATTCGAGCTTTGAGGATGAGTGTGTGATGGTAAGACGTAGAGAGGACGCGTTGGAATGGTAAGTAGTAGGTAAATTTCTGATTTTTCTCCATCTCCATCTCCATCTTCATCTCCACCTTCATCTCCTTCTCCACCTTATATTCTCATTTCCAAACCATTTCCTCATTTGCTTTGTGCAAGTTTGAGAGAGAGCGAGTGTGTGTTCTTGCTTGTGTGTTTTTTTTTGCATGTTTCTTGCAGGTTGCAGCTCCATCATCATCTCCAGCAAGCTCAGCAGGTACGGATTTCGTCTGCGCGAGCCCCGAGGCGTCGAGCTCGAGCTATCACGACACTCCGAAAACTTCACCCAATCACGATTCTGAGTGCACCATGACACTACGCAGGCCTAGAGCTCCTAGGATCACTAGACAGAACAGCAAAATTCACCATAACCCGACCTATCGCGACACCCACGACCTATCGCGACACCTCGGAGTATCGCGACACTCCCAAGTATCGCGACACTCCCAAGTATTGCGACACTCCCAAGTATCACGACACATCGACCCCACCTATCGCGACACCTCGGAGTATCGCGACACTTCCAAGTATCACGACACCCCGACCTATCGTGACACCTCCATCTATCGCGACACACCGACCCCCCTATCGCGACACCTCGGAGTATCGCGACACTCCCAAGTATTGGACACCCCGACCTATCGCGACACCTCCATCTATCGCGACACACCGACCCCACCTATCGCGACACCTCGGAGTATCGTGACACTCCCAAGTATCGCGACACCCCGACCTATCACGACACCTCCATCTATCGCGACACATCGACCCGACCTATCGCGATACACGGCCTTAACGCATGAAAATTTTTGAGTAAATCTTTTGAGTGAATTGAGGTCTCTTTGGGCTTAATTTTAGACACATTGGGATAACATTAGAGCCTTAGGAGTGGGCAAAAGACCTAGAAACCAGAGAGGGATCTCCTGAACCCTGAGAGCCTGTTTTGACCCCTAAGTGCCTGAATGGTCATAACTTTGCCATACGAACTCCGATTGAGGAGATTTTGGTCTCGTTGGGAAGCTTGTTCAGAATCCTACGTGGACCTCGACTGATTTTTGGTCTCGTTGGGAAGCTTGTTCAGAATCATACGTGGAGTTTTAGAACATGTATTTTTATGTTGGCCTTTAGGTGGGACTAAGTGGTCATAAGGATTTGGGGGTACAGTGAGTTACTCCAGGGGGGCCTGTAAATGTTGATGTGTGTCTTTCCATCCCTTGTGGTAATAGAGCTATATTGACTTGTGAACTTTTGCAGGAACATTGTGTGCAAGCAGGGCATTCCAAGGCAAGCTAGCAAGGGTGAGTACCAAGCTTGGGAGAAGGCTTCCTGGGCTTGTGCAGCAGTCGGAGCAACCAGAGGATTGAGGTTGGAAGTTCTCTCAACCCTCCTTTGTCAATTCCTAGCCTAGGCTAAGTACCACTTAGGTGTGGTAATTAATTAGGGCAACGTTATGCACGAATCAAGTCCAAGAGAACTAATCAACTAAGTGCAAGCATTAAGTAAGTCTTAAGTGCAAAAACCCTAAGGGACAAAAGTAAACTTGAAACGACCACTTATCAAGTGCGAAATTCACTTAAGTATTCTGGACGCCGAGATATTAGACAAGTTCATAAACATAATAATCAACTAAAAAGAACAAAGTGATTGGTGTAAAATAACCTGCAACGAGAGTGTACTTGGGACCAAAGGGGGTAGATAAACCAGGCATATGAACCTTAGGTCAGGCAGACACTTAGGCCGAGACAGACAAAGCCTCAGATCTTCTGAAGCTAGTGTCAATCACACTGCTAGGTCTTGGGCCCAGCAGTTGAGTGATTACCCATACACTCCACGATTAGAAACAAGTGATTCTGAAATGTCCTATCACATGGAGAGAGCAGTAGGTAGTTCAGGGGTGACTTATCTAAAAAAGCCAGAGGGACCTTACAAGACTCAATTGGAATACATCAGGACTAATCATCTAGGTGCTCGCATCTACGAAGACGGACTGAGAAGATCTGTGGTCCAGATTAAGAACCCCGATCAACCCCATGGACTAGAACACCCGGTAGTCAAGTTTGAGAATGGAGCATACCTAGATAAAGAGGGGACTATATATGTAGTCACCACTCTTCCTGATAGAACTGATAAGTTTGGAAATGTGATTGCGGAGACCGACATGGGTGATATAGAGCAAGGGAATTTAGAGAGAGAGCCAAGAACTCCCCGTGGTAAATCCGTCTTGACCAGAATCATGACTCCAGAGTGGATTCCACAGGATAATAAAAGCATAGATTTGCTTTTAAACTGAGAAAGGGATGAGGCTTTTTGGAGGTATAAACCTGCCCAGCCTCAGGAAGTAAGTGCTCTCACAATCTATGAGTTTAAAGACCCTGATAGCCCAGGCAAAGTAACCTACCTAGACAATACATCAGAGAGGATCTTCGTGGTCACCGAGCATGGCAGACATGACTACACATGGAAGGGTGAATTTGTTTTTCCCCAACCACGGTCCAATGTGTCATACAGTCACCAAGGAGCTAGAACATCTCAAGCTCATGGGACTCAAAGAGAAAGGAGTAGAGAGAGACCTGAGGTAAGCTTTGCCCCAGGAGGTTTCCCTTTGCCAAGACCGAGAGAGCACACGAGGACTTTGAGACCGACCCAGCTAGTTAAGTCCATGAAAAACTACTTTGATGGCACTAGAGACCCCTATGATCATGTAGCTAAGTTTAGGAAAGTCTTGAGAGCTGAACAAGTTGCAGATCTGTTCACGCAGTACAATGCCTTTGGTCTAACCCTTAGGAACACCGCCCTGACATGGTTTCAGCCACTAAACGAGAGGCAGTTTAGGAGCATAGATCAACTTCTAGAGGCATTCATTATTGAATTCTCTAAAAGTGGCATAAGACATAACACATCCTCCCTGATATACAGCTTCAAACAAACGTCTCAAGGGACAGTGAGGCTCGCAGGCAGAAGATTTAGGCAATATCTAGAGAGATGCCCGGCCCCAGAGTTACCCACTCCAGCCAAGCAAGTGGCCTTATTTTTAGATGGATTGTTGAGCACCAAGCTCAGGTCATATGTGTATCTGAAGGACCCCAGAACTATAGAAGAGTGCGTGCGCATGTGCATAGACATTGAGGATAATCTAGGTGAGGAGTTAGAACTATCAAAAATCTATAAGGATTTGGATAGCTCTAGTAGCCTCACATCTGGTCAATCCACATCCATTGAGGAACTGGCAGAGAAGGTAGCTCAAAAACTAGGTGTCTCTAGCAAACAAATTCCAAGATTTGCCCCAGTTAAGCGGTGCTACACTTGTGGAGGTGACCATATGGCAAATGTATGTCCCATTATGGCTCAACCCCAAGTAAATCCTAGTAGCCAGTACTGCACCATAGAAGGAAGATACACAAATCACTCAGCACAAGACTGCCCATACAATAAGCAAGCGGTTAGGCAAACCTACCCTCAGCCATACCAACAAGGCAGATATCAGAACCAATATCCACCACAGCAGTATGCTAGGCCCCAACAAACCTACCAACCACAATATCAGGCCCAGCAAAGGCCTCAGCCTGTGTTAGCCCAACAACCTCCAGCTCCATCCAATGTGATCCCTGTAAAGTATGCAGCTGCAGAAGAAAACCTGAATAGAGCTATAGTCCCTGTAACACCAATGCTATCAGACAGTGATCCAAGTGACCATAGTTTTGACTCCACACATATTGATAGCCCACAGGTTTACTACATGCAGTCACCCGAGCATAACGAGTCAGATTATTATGAGGACCCAAGTGAAAATAGTGGGGAGCCTGAGTATGCTAATGTCATGTACACAAACCCCAACTCTAGACCTCAACCTAGGCAGGTACGACCCCCATTCCCTAGAGGACCATGCTTCAGATGTCAGGGAGATCACCTTATACGTGATTGTCCACTGCTTGCCCCTACACAACCCCAACCAGTGACAATTCAGGGTTTCTATCAAGACTGCGGAAAAGAGCATCTCCTACAAGATTGCCCAAAGAACCCTAATAACATGCCTAAAATCACTCCCATCAATGTCATTGGGTTAGTGGTAGACTCTACAGGAAGTATGACTTCCACAGCCCCAATACATGTGGTCACTAGAGCCCAAGCCTTGCAGCAAACTCAAGGAGTAGGGCAGGAAAAGAGTTCTGCGGTTAGTGAGACGGAGAGTATAACCAAGAAAAGGACAAGAGCATGGAGAGATAGCCGGGAGAGGATGAAAAGACAATGGTCACAGAAAATGAGCGAACTTGAAGAAAGCTTGAGAGAAACCAAAGCAAAGATAAGTGAACTCGCATCTCAAAACCACTCTCACACTTCCCCTCCACCACCTTTCCCTTTACCCGCCAATCCATCTTCTTCCATTCCCCAAACTTTCAATACACCACCCTTAACCCACCCACCACCCAGAGTAGGATCAGTCCTAGCCGATCCTACTCCTGAAGACCTAGACATGATGCTTAAAGCATATCAGGCCAGAATCCAAGAAGGGCCCAATGTAACAGATCATGAGAAATTTTACCCTAGAGCCGATCTAGAGATAGAGGGAACAAAGCTTTGTGCTAAAATGGTCGAATTGGCGCAAGCCATGTTTGAGGCCAGTCGCTTGTACAATGGCTCTAACCCTATCAGAACATCATTGCACTTTGATGGTCTATTGGATAGATTGGAGATGTTACTTGCAAAGTCTGGAAAAGGAGCCACCTCCTAGACTAAGGAGAGGGCAAGTGATAGAATAAGCATTCCTCCCCATGGAGCTTATGTGCCTAACTCCATTGAACCAGACGCCTCTTCTTCTATGAATAGGTATTCACCAGAGTTTCTGAGAGAGATTCAAGAAGAGAAGTGGGCAAAGGAGAGTGAGGTCCCTCCTCCCATTGAACTTGTGGATGACGCACATGATCAGTTCCCACAGGACATCCCTTCTATTTATGAAGAACAGGAAAGTGCCCACTCTCATGAGAGGTTAGACTTTGAGTCTAATTCCTTGCAAGAGTTACCACATTTCACAGGCCCATGGGAAACCAAGTCTACTTGCCTGAGAGCACCCACAGTCATGATAAGAAATGAAGAGTCAATCATACCTAGGAATACAGAGGTAGTAAAGAACACCAAAGTGCAGTGCAATCTCACTTTAGAAGAGCTACTCAAAGTTAAGCCAGAAGTGTGGAAACACGTAGCCAAAGAAGTGTCAAACTTAACCAAATCTTGTTCCCAGGTAGGATCCCACAGAACAGTACCAGAAATACCCTTGGATAAGATAGGAGACATGAGTGAAGGAGAGGAAGGAAATACCTATCTACCAGTTACCCATCAGGGATACACAACTAAGGCAATTTTGGACTCAGGTGCAGGAGTTGCAATTGCTACCACTTCCTTATGGAAGCGTTGGGGCAAGCCAGCACTCAGGCCAACAAGAATGAAATTGCAGATGGCCGATGGTCATATTGAAAGGCCCTTAGGATTGCTAGAAGGAATAACTCTCACTACATGTGGTGTTGAGTTTGAGCATACTTTTGCTATATGCGACTTTAGCAAAAACCAAGCCTACAAGATGATTTTGGGAAGGCCATTTATGCGGCAATTGCAAGTGGTACAGGATTGGGGAACCAATTCCTTATACTTGCAACACTTAGGTGTTACAACCAAAGTCAATCTCAAGGATTACTCTCATAGAGACGTACCGCCCATTCAATGGACTCCCATCCATAGAGCCAAGGATGACACGGAGTCAGTACATTCCATAGGATCAGGATCCTCATGGATGCATGAAGACACCCACTTATGGATGTGCAAAGTGGCAGTAGAAGAAGAGAAAAGAGAAAAAGCCAGGGAGGTAGGTGCGAAAGAGACACATAGATCAATTCAAGACCCAGCCTATGCACCTGTAGTTTTTCCTGATGAAGAATTTGAGCCTCACGGCTGGGCTGAAATTTTAGCAACAATGGATGTAGCCATCAATGAAGAACAATGGACACCTCACTGTGATGAAGATGGCTATGACATTTCAGTCTTCTCCATAGAGCCAATCATGGGAGAGGCAGTGTTAGAAGAGTGTGAACCTAGCCCTGATGCATTTGAGGATGCAAGTGACTCCGATCTAGAGTCAATCATTATGGACCCACCCTTTGCATCAGATGAAGAATACTTCTATGAAGTAGAATTTCAACCCCAGAGGCATGGAGAGCTTACAAATGATGTAAGGCTAGCCACACATGTGACCCTGAAGGAGGAAGGAAAGAAAAGAAAGAAGAGAGAAGTCACACCAGAAGAGGAAGAATCTTTGTTTGAGGTTCCAGAAAATTTTAAGAAGTATGAGATAGATGACAGGAGATTCATGATCACAATGCCTAAACGAGAGGCGCAATCAGGGGAGGCCTATGATAACAAAGAAACCACCAAGAAAATTGTGGTAGCTGTGGAAGAAGGAGAGGAGAGATGCACGTACATAGGCCATGACCTGACGGAAGAAGAAGAGCATGAATTGATAGCCTTGCTAAGAGAATACAGAGATGTATTCGCTTGGAGCTACAAGGATCTGAAGGGTGTTGACCCAGACATATGCTCACACACAATCCCCATGACTTCAGAGGCTAGGCCCTCTAAGCAAAAGCCATACACATACAATGACAACTATGCAGCCAAGATCAAGGAAGAGATAGATCGCTTGGTTGAAGCTGGATTTATCTATGAAATTGAGCATACTGAATGGGTATCCTCCATTGTAGTGGTGCCCAAAAAGAATGGCAAATTACGTGTATGCATTAACTTGAAGAAGGTTAATGCAGCCACTATCAGGGATAGTTATCCGCTTCCTATCACCGAGCATTTATTAGAAAGGGTAGCAGGCAAGGAAGTGTACAACTTCCTAGATGGGTTTTCGGGCTACAATCAAGTAGCCATTGCTCCAAAGGATCAGCATAAGACGGCTTTTGCCACGGAGTGGGGCATATTTGCCTTTCGGGTAATGCCATTTGGGCTTACCAATGCTCCTGCAACCTTCCAGAGGCTGATTTGCCATGTATTTAAAGAGTTCCTGAGGAAGAACTTAGAGGTCTATGTTGACGATCTTTGTGCTCATTCCAACATTAGACAAACCCATATTCCTGAACTCAGACAAATCTTTGACAAATGTAGAGAATATCAAGTCTGCCTAAACCCGGAAAAGTGCGTTTTTATGGTCAGGCAAGGCAAGATTCTAGGACACATAGTGTCAAAGAATGGCATATCCACTGATGAAGAGAAAGTGAGAGCCATAGCCGAGTTACCTAGGCCAAGGAACGTCAAGGAAGTGCAAGCTTTCATGGGGCATTGTGGTTACTACCGATGGTTCATTCATATGTACGTTGTCATTGCAAAGCCCATGTATGGACTTTTGACTAACTTTGAGTGGACTGAGGAATGTGAAAACTCCTTCAATGAGCTCAAAAGACGATTGTGTATAGCACCAATCTTAACCACCCCGGATTGGAATAAGCCCTTCCATGTGCATGTGGATGCATCCAATTATGCCATTGGATGTGTGCTTGCACAACCTACGGGTGAAGGTAATATGGATCTTCCCATTGCCTATGCGAGTATACAGTTGAACGCAGCTGCGCGAAACTATACCACTACCGAACGAGAGGGATTGGGCATGGTGTATGCGGTTAAAAAGTTTAGACATTATTTTCTTGCAAATAAGTTTAATTTTTTTACTGATCATCAAGCTCGACTCTACTTGGTGAACAAGCCATGCAATACAGGCAGATTAGTAAGATGGTTTCTCTTACTAATGGAATACGGCTTTGAGGTAGTGGTGAGAAAAGGCAAGACTCATTTGAGAGCAGACCATCTCTCTAGGCTCACATCTGGAGAAGCCCCACAAGGAGTATCGGATGATCTTCCTGATGCTTATTTGTTTAATTTAGAAGTAATACCTCAGTGGGCTAAGCCATTAGTGCTAGTATTAACATACGGACCCAATCACCCATTCATAAACACTCAAGATAGAGAGGTAGTAAAAGCCCAAAAGTATCACATCATGGCAGGAAGTATGTTCAAGCACACAGATCAAGGGATCTTGGCTTGTTGTGTGGAAGAGGATGAGTACACTAAATGGTTGCAATTAGCACATGTAGGTGCATTAGAACAACACTACTCAAAACAACGAACCCTACAGACACTAAGGAGACTCGGAGTGCATTCGCCGACTATGGAAGCTGATGTCCAAAAGCTATGCAAGGAATGCCCAATCTGTTGCACTAAACCACCTGTGGAACATGCCACTCTGTATCAAGTGTCCATAGTGCCAGATTGGAGTGAACCCCTAGTGTCCTTCCTGAGGACGAAAACATTCCCTCCAGACATGACTATGACGAGGCAAAGAAGTCTAGAACAAGAAGCCCTAGATTACTCACTCATTGGTGATAATCTATACAAGCGTGGAAATGATGGTTACCTGAGACTCTATGTTCATGAGAGTGAATATCTAAAGATCTTGGAAACTGCTCACCAAGGTGTAGCAGGAGGACACTTTGGACCCCATCAAACGGATCTCTAGAACTCAAGTTATGGCCTTCACAAGATGACTATGTATAACTGCCAAAATTGGAAATATTTCTTGTTATAGTAAAAAGCGCCTGTCTAAAATTAGAATTCGATGCTTGGCATCGACTTGCAATGAGAATTCGATGTCGGGCATCGACTTGGGGTGTTTTTGGCCACTTTTCAGCAGGGATTCGATGCCGAGCATCGACTTCCCGCATAAAACCTTGATCTTTTGGATACCAAAACTATAGGTGATTTCATGCACACTTAGAATATGACTTATCAACTCGAATCCGATGCCAGGCATCGAGTTCCTCCAACAACATCATGTTTTCAAACGCTTCAGTACTGAATGAAAAATATAAATGAAAATATGACTTATCAGCAGAAATTCGATGCCAGGCATCGAGTTGCTTGGAAAACTTGATCTTTTTAACTCATCACACAGTAAGTAATCATGGAGATGATGGAGAGAGGCTCATACAAAAAACATTAACTATTTCTTCTCATAGCTATGGAAAACTCAGAAGTTTACAGATGCTTTCTCACGCAGAGAAACTCGACTACTCTCAGTCATACAAAAATGAGTACTAACTCACTTTCTCATTGTCTTTCTTCTTCTTCTCTCTCACTCTCTCTCTCTGCGTCAGTTGATACAAACTAACTTATATAGATTTTTGTATTCTCGTAATTTTTAAAAAACTTCTAGAACTAAAGTGAACTAACTTTACAAATATGATACATTTGTGAATTTGTCCCTTCACATAGGCATGGGGTTTTATTCCTAAGATTTGACCTTCAAATATATGTCCAATTAGTGATTGTTTCTCCAACAGCTCCCCCTCAATCACTAATTGACATTCCCTATTTCTTCATATCATCTTCTTTTCTTTTACTCCTGCCATGCTTTTGAATCTGCTGGTCTTCACACCATCCAAGCTCTTTGTCATTATGTCTGCTAACTGATCTTTAGTAGAAATGTACTCCACTTCAATCTCCTTCTCCATTAACTTTTCTCTGAGAAAATGATACTGTATCTCTATGTGCTTTGTCCTTGCATGAAATACTGGATTTGCTGCAAGATAAAGTGAACTCATATTATCTCCATATATTGTAGGTGTACCTTGATCAATGCCTAAGCTCTTGAACAATGTCTGCATCCATATGACTTCCTTAGCTGCTTCCACAAGTCCTTTGTACTCTGCTTCAGTTGATGATAATGCTATTGTATGTTGTTTCTTTGAACACCAACTTACAAGCTTATCACCAATGTATATCATGTAACCATGAGTTGATCTTCTATCATCTTGGTTACCTGCCCAGTCTGAGTCATTGTAGGCTCTCAACTTCAAATCTGATATAAAAGGATAATATAATCCTTCCTTTATAGTTCCTTTGATATATCTGAGAACTCTTTGACCTGCAATCCAATGTGGGTCCTTTGGACAATGCATGAATTGTGACAAAACTCCCACTGCATAACTAAGATCAGGTCTTGTTAGTGTAGCATAAATCAAACTACCCACAAGAGATTGATACTTCCTCATATCTTTGTATTCTGCACCATCATATTTACTGAGCTTGTGATTAACTTCAAGTGGAGTTGAAGCTTCTCTGCAATTTTCCATATCAAACTTCTTCAATAGATTCAGAAGATACCTTTCTTGTGATACATATATGCCATGATCTATATAAGTGACTTCCATTCCAAGAAAGTATGACAACTTTCCTAGGTCACTGATCTTGAACTCTTTCTCAAGTAATCTCTTTACCTCCTTGATTCCTTCATCTGAAGTACCTGTGATTATAATGTCATCTACATAAATACAAATGTAGATTGTACCTTCCTCTGTTCTTCTGATAAGTAGACTTGGGTCTGCTTTTGAACTTTGATATCCAAGATCATTGAGATACTTCACCACTCTATAGTTCCAAGCTCTTGGAGCTTGCTTCAATCCATACAATTCTCTTCTCAACCTGCAAACAAAATTTAGATACCTAGAATCTATAAACCCTTGAGGTTGTTCCATGTATACCTCATCTGATATGTATCCATTCAAGAATGCATTTTTTATATCCAATTGACTTAGGGTCCATCCTTTTGAAGCTGCAATAGCAATGATTGTCCTTATAGTTGACATCTTAGCTACAGGACTGAATGTCTCATCATAATCTTTGCCATAGGTTTGGGCATAGCCTTTCACCACCAATCTAGCTTTGTATCTGGCTATACTTCCATCTGCAAGCTTCTTCACTTTATAAACCCATTTATTTCCAATAACTTTCTTACCATTTGGTTTAGGAACAAGTTCCCATGTCTTGTTCTCCTCCAGTGCATTGAACTCTTCCTTCGTTGCTTCTTCCCATTGTTTCTTACCTTTAGCTTCATCATAGTTCTGAGGTTCTTCATCATCTTTGACCATATATGCATAGTTCTTCTGAGTCATGTAAGAAGTATCATAAGAATACCTTTCTGGCTGTCTCCTTGTCCTGCTTGACCTTCTTGGTTCACATTCTTCATATGTGTCTGGATACACTTCTTCATCAAATATAGGAGCTTCTTCATTTCTTCTTGTTAATCCACTTGTGGATGTACTTGCTTGCATATAGTCTTCATCTCTATTTACCTGCACAATTGATTTTCCTTTCTCACATCTTCTTACCTCTTCTTCAAATTCTTCAGCTGTGTGACTTTGATCTGCATACCAACTTTTCTGTTCATCAAATGTAACATCTCTAGAAATAAGAGATTGTTTTGTTAGAGGATTCCACAACCTGTAACCCATCTGCTTTTCATCATAACCAATGAACACATATTTTTCTGCCTTTGGTTCAAGTTTATGCCTAAGCTGTGATGGCACATAAGCATATGCAATTGATCCAAACACTCTACAATGATCTAGTGTTGGTTTCTTACCCCACCAAGCTTCATATGGAGTCATTCCATTTAGAGCTGCACATGGTAATCTATTCAAAGATATGTGGCTGTATTTACAGCTTCAGCCCAAAGATAATTTGGACAATTCTTCTCCTTCAGCATAGCTCTAGCAAACTCAACCAAAGTCCTGTTCCTTCTTTCTGCTACACCATTTTGTTGTGGTGTATACCTGCAAGTTATTTCTCTCTTAATACCTGCATTCCAAAGATAATCATTGAACTCTTGGGAGAAGTATTCTCCCCCTCCATCAGACCTCAGTCTTTTAAGCTTTTGACCTGTGACTCTCTCTGCATATGCATGAAAATGCTTGAAAGCTCCAAACACTTCTGATCTTTCCTTCAAAACATATAATGTTATCCATCTTGTAGCATCATCAATGAAAAGAACATAATACCTTGAGCCACTGATAGATCCTTCTTTTGTTGGTCCCCATACATCTGTATGAATGAGCTCAAGTACTCCATCATGTTTGAAACCTTTCTTTTGAAATGGTAACCTGTGTGCTTTACCCATTTGACATGCTTCACATTTATAAACCATATGTTGACTTTGCACATTTGGTAATCCTAGTACAGACTGATTAGCAACCATAGCTTTAATTCCTCTTTCATTGAAATGACCTAATCTCTTATGCCAGAGATCAAGTTCTGTAATCACTACTTCACCATGTGTGAGCAAAGCTTGACCAATGTTCCCTTGCACTCTTAAAGTAAAGAGTCTACCTTCTTTCTTACCAGAGACAATCTGATTATATCCATTCTCTGGATCTTCCACAAATACTCCTTCATTTGTAAACCTGACTTGAAAACCTTTTTCAACTATCTGTCCCACACTAATCAAGTTTTTAGGTATTGTAGGAACATACAAAACATTGGTTAGCAAATCTGCTCCACTCTTGCATTTCACTTTTCCAATTGAATGTACACTATGTCTTGTATTATCACCAGTTGGATTGTGTGACTAGAAATGCCTTTTTCCAATTCTGACATCAATTCTATGTTTCCTGACAAATGATTAGAACATCCAGAGTCAATGTAAAATACCTTTAGATCTTCTTTATCTGATGTGCTGATTGAATTCATCATCAATGATGTATGACTTTCATTATGTGTGTCATTTGCATAGTTGTAGTAGGTGGTGTTGTAGGATTGATTCTGTCCCCAACTTCTTCCTCCACCTCTACCATAGCCTCCTCTTTGACTTTTTCTACTTCTTTGAAAATTACTTTGATATCTTCCACCTCGACCTCTGCTATTGTTGTTTTGATTCTGGTTTGATCCTTGTTGGTTGTGCCAACAGTCATGAGCCAAATGATTACTCAATCCACAGATCCAGCAAGCCTTCTTGTTATTATTTTGATTAACTCTACCTCTTCCAAAACCTCTTGCTCTTCCTCTGCCTGTGCCTTTACCTCTTGCATAATAAGCTTGAGAACTAGACTCCTCTTCATCCTTTGCTTTACCTTTATCTCCTTTCTTCTTATTCTTCATGTACATTGCAGAAATTTGTCCTTTATCTCCATCTCCCTTCAAGTCTTGCTCATATGTGAGCATCAAACCAAGTAATTGATTCAAATCCGAAAAATAATGATTTAATGAAACTTCTGTTGATAAGACAAAAGGTTTCCACCTTTCATCTCCTCTCAAACCTGCAAGTAGTTGAGCAATCAATCTGTGATCTTCAACATCTTCATCTATGGATCCAAGACTATCTGCAAGATCCTTCATCTTAGTGACATAATCACTAATGGTTTGACTTGGCTTCTTCTTGAATGTTGTAAAATCTGACCATAGACTTGCTTTTCGTGCTTTGGTAGTACTTTGGAAATGATACTCCAATGCATTCCATATATCTTCAGATGACTCCAATCCTCTGATGTGTGGTAGCAAATGATCAGAGATTGTATTATAGATGTATGCTTTTGCACTTGCATCCTTCTTCTGCCAATGCTTTAAAGCATCAAGTTCTTCTTTCTTTGGTCGGCTTTCATCTTCAAATACTGGCTTCTCTTCTTCACCTGTTACATATATCATGAGATCCTTACTCATAAGTAAGGCTTCCATTCTCATTACCCATGCGGGGTAATTATCTCTGTCCAGTTTGTCAATGGAGATATGATCTGCCATACTCCTTCCCTTCTGCTGCAACCTGTGAGCTTAAAGATAAAAGATAATACCTTTTGGAGTTCTTTGTGTATGAATATACTTTTGAAGTAATCTTTTGATGCCTTGTGCCTTCAAATACTTCACCTTTCAGACTTTAATGGAAAACTTTACAAAACTTCTCGTACCTTTGTCGCCTTTTGATCTTCAGGACCTTTCTGCTCTGATACCACTTGTTGATGTATGAAACACCACAAGAAATGAATTAATGTGACACTAGAACACCTCTATGGTCACCATTAACTCATTGCCACTCCAAACTTTGAGAAATGATAGCCTAAAGTGAGAACTTTGCTTCTACAGAAATTCCTAGTCACTGAAATGACATACCTTCAGTATTTTGCTAATTTCCCTTAGCTCAAGTATTATTTCTCCTTGAAACTTTATAGGCTGAAACTAGAAGAGTACAGATTTCCAACAAGCTATCATATCCATCAAATGGATCTCTAGAACTCAAGTTATGGCCTTAACAAGATGACTATGTATAACTGCCAAAATTGGAAATCTTTCCTATTATAGTAAAAAGCGCCTGTGTAAAATTAGAATTCGATGCCTGGCATCGACTTGCAACGAGAATTCGATGCCGGGCATCGACTTGGGGTGTTTTTGGCCACTTTTCAGCAGGGATTCGATGTCGGGCATTGACTTCCCGCATAAAACCTTGATCTTTTGGATACCAAAACTATAGGTGATTTCATGCACACTTAGAATATGACTTATCAACTGGAATTCAATGCCAGGCATCGAGTTCCTCCAACAACATCATGTTTTCAAACACTTCAGTACTGAATGAAAAATATAAATGAAAATATGACTTATCAGCAGAAATTCGATGCCAGGCATCGAGTTGCTTGGAAAACTTGATCTTTTTAACTCATCACACAGTAAGTAATCATGGAGATGATGGAGAGAGGCTCATACACAGAACATTAACTATTTCTTCTCATAGCTATGGAAAACTCAGAAGTTTACAGATGCTTTCTCACGCAGAGAAACTCGACTACTCTCAGTCATACAAAAATGAGTACTAACTCACTTTCTCATTGTCTTTCTTCTTCTTCTCTCTCACTCTCTCTCTCTCTGCGTCAGTTGATACAAACTAACGTATATAGATTTTCGTATTCTCATAATTTTTAAAAAACTTCTAGAACTAAAGTGAACTAACTTTACAAATATGATACATTTGTGAATTTGTCCCTTCACATAGGCATGGGGTTTTATTCCTAAGATTTGACCTTCAAATATATGTCCAATTAGTGATTGTTTCTCCAACAACATGGATGCACATACCTATGTGAAACGGTGTGATGTTTGTCAGAGAACTCAGTATCCTATACGCAAGGATGAGATGCCACTGAAACCTACGATGGGTGGACGTGCATTCTCTAAGTGGGGAATAGACTTTGTAGGTCCTATTAATCCCCCAGCCAAGGGTTCACATGCTGAATACATCATTGTTGCCACAGACTATCTAACGAAATGGGTAGAAGTAAAAGCTACGACGAAGAATGATGCGCAAACCACTGCTAAGTTCTTATTTGAGAATGTATTCACGAGATACGGGCTACCCATAGAGCTAGTAAGTGATAGAGGGACTCACTTCTTGAATGAAGTCATTGAAAATCTTCTTCAAGACTTCTTGGTGATACACAAGAAGTCTGCCCCCTATCACCCACAAGATAATGGACAAGCTGAAAGCACAAATAAGATTATATGCAATGTGCTAACCAAATTAGTGAATAACAAACGCTCTGATTGGGACAAACAGCTACACCATGCTGTTTGGGCATACAGAGTTGCCTATAAAACGGTACTCCAAGCCATGCCCTTTCATATGGTTTTCGGCCAGAATGCAGTGCTACCATTGGATTTTTTGATACCAACCTTGAAAGTAGCACAAGAGCATGATTGGACAGGCCATGAGTTGTCCTCTAGAATCTTTGATCTTGAACGATTAGGTGAAACACGATTGAGGGCTGCAACAGGAATTTATGCGGCCAAGAAGAGGCAAAAGGCATATTTCGATGCACATGTGAAGGATAAAGGCTTGAAATCAGGAGACCTAGTCCTAGTCTACACATTGAAGTAGCATGCAAGAAAATTAGAGACAAGAGGCTATGGACCTATGATCATAAATAGGATTTCAACTAGTGGGGCAGTACAACTAGCCACTTTTGAAGGCGATATTCTCCCCAGCTACATAAGCGGATGTAGAGTCAAGTTATACCAAGAACCCCTGACTGAAGAGATGTTAAAGTGGCTCAACACTGCCAAGAAACGTAAAGAGGAGGAAAAACGAATTCGAGAGGAAGCACAAGCAGAGGTCTTAGAGCGCATCCGACGAATGAAATTGAGGAGGCAAGGGAGAGATCAGCCTATGATTGATACTCAAGAGTCTCTAGGCTATCACATGGCCATGTGTGAGGCTTCAAGTGAACGTACCCATAGGATAGTGGATCGACGACCTTTTGTGACCCTAGAAGTTGGACAAAGAGACAGTACAAGGACCGTAAGAGCTTTAATTGATTCAGGTGCCGCCACTAGTGCAGTCCGGCGTTCCTACTGCCAGCAGTTGCAATTGGAGGTAAAACCCTTAGAAGCATATCTGATAGGATTAGGAGGTGTTGAAACCCCTTGCATGGGAGAGGTGGAACTTCCCCTCTACATTCAAGAGGTTCTCATGCCAGCAAAAGTGCTAGTGTGTGAAGGCGAGGATCTTACCGAACCTCTTGTCTTGGGCCAAGACTGGATCTATGATCATGCAGTCAACCTCAACCTGAGAAGTGGATTTCTTCAGGCTTGGGTAGGCCAAAGCCGTCTTACGATTGAATTAGAAAATCAAGCACTCAAACCCTTAGAACAGACACCAACTCCTGGTCCCTCCAGGAATCCACATGAAGATAATAATGCTTTTCTTGTCCAGAGTTCTATGGTGCAGAGGAGTGTCCATCTTACCGAAGGTAGAGGAGCCAATACGGAGTTCCCAGCTGATCCAAAGAAGATTCTAAATAGGCAGACCGAACATCATTCGACACAAAGGAGGCCGCTGATCAAGAGGCAGGAGCGCCAACCAAGGCAACACGGAGTACCTCGTGACGCAAAGCAGATCTGGATACGCAAGGATGGAAAATCCACAGCTCTAGTAGCAGGTTCTCGAGGAGCCAAAAAACAAGTCGCACCATCAAGGACAAAATTGAAGGAGTACCCTAGGCAACCTCCTAGGCACACCATGTCTATTTGGGTCCCTAAGCGGTCAATGAAGGCTAGCCCGACTGCCAGACACATATGGGTGCCCAAGGCCTGTTTACGAGCCCAAATAGCTCCAACTCTAGCCACTGGCATAATTCAACACTCACAAGTCCTCTCGACAAACAACGCAGGAACTCTACCTAAATACCACCCTGACCCACACTCAATCAAACCAAGGAATGTCTGGAAATGGGTGCCCAAAAGGTCCCAAATCCATCACACTCTAGTTCATAAATCTCTACCTGTCTTTAGCTCTAAGAGTTACGAATCCTCTATCAAAGTTTGGAGACTTAAACCATGCATCAAACCCCCTGACCCAATTTTGTAAATCCATCCACTCTGACATAGGTGCATTCTGAGTCCATTGCATAACCAAAGTATGCATCTAGGATGACACTGACCTCTAATCACCACTCACATCTATCACAAACACTTCACCTCTAACCACTGACCTTTGGGATTGTCATGTTAGTATTGTGAAGGGAACACCATTACATCCTGTTTCCTATGCAACACTAATGTGCCTTTCTTCTTCTAGCAGATAAGCACCCGATTCCCATGGCAGCAGCAGCAGGCACTAGCACTAAAAGCAATTGGGATACCATGCCTGTGGAGGCTCCACCGACAGCTAGGTCTGAAGAGTTTTTGAACGTGCGAAGAATTCCCATTCCGGATCCACCAAATGGCCTAGCAGAAAGAGTAAAGGGGCATTCTCATTGGTTCAATGAGATGCCAGGAGACTTGGGAGATGCAGATCATATATGGGAATCCAAATTGGAATTCGGAGGAGTATGGTGGACATTCCAATTCTTCTCAAGAGAATTTGAAACATTACAGAATGCAGCTCCTCTTCAGGATATCTGGTAGAAAGCAAGATTGCAAGATTACTTTAGTGCAGCTTTGCCTAGACCAGATTTTCTCAGGTGCTACTACTTGATTGCCACACTGAAGCCGACAGGAGATAAAGATCATTCAGGCACATTCCTGGTGCCCTCTCTATCAAACCAGGAAGAAATGAAGAAGTTTGAATTGAATGTTACTTTAATCAGGGAAGCTCTTCAAATGTATGGCCCATGTACCCTCCGATCTATGATGCCTTGCCTATGATATGCCGATCGCAAGGGCCCTTAAATACTCACAACTGGAATTCTTCAAGGGGCGGAAGTCAGGGGTTCAACCTGCGAAAAGAATGCATGGATCACTTTCACAGGTCCTGATCCCTCGTGAGGCCACAACAGAAGCTTCCCCTAGAGAAGAGGCCCAAGTAGACCCTTTCACCATCCATCTCCAAGGAACACAATCAGGGGTTATGGTACAGCCCACTCCATCTGCCCCCCCACTACCCACCGATGCTGAGTTTGCATCCATGGCCACATTAGCAGGGGATCCAAACTTTGACTTTGAAAACTTCCTGGAGACTGCCCACTTATCTGATAGTGAGTATTTTTCTGACAATGCCGGTCCCGGATCATCCTCCCAAAGAGAACAGCCACAGAGTGAGGCAAGAAGGGTACATTGGGAAGATGAGACACGACAACCTCATGCTCAAAGCACACAGAATCAGGAAGAAGCATGGGGAAATGAACCAGAGGAGAGTGAAGAGGAAGCTCCTGCCTACACGGCACAACTCAAACGGCTCTACAGGACAATCAAACAGGTACAGAAAAGTCACAAGTTATCAGAAGAGGCAAATAGGGCACTGGTGAACCAGATGCTGCATGCGGAGAATGTTGACCGGCATTTTGTAGAGTCATTGAATCTCTTGGCGGAAACATGCGGAATAGGGGAAGCCATGAGGACCATGGTACAGCGCACTACCCATCAATATGACCAACGAAGGATCGATACGCGACCACGACGGGGAAAAATGATTCAAAAGGAAGTCTCTACCGCCCTGCCTACCACCACTTCAGAAGATGTTCAAATGGCCAGCCCAACTCACAGTGAGGAACCTGATGTAAATACACAGATACCATCTCCACCATCACCTCCCATCCAGCCCTCAGAACCCTTCCCCACTAGCCTTCCTGGACAACCAGTATCCACCCATGGTGAAACCGTTATACACACCACCATTTCTCCATCCTTCCCTTTACCTACATCCACCACTTCCACCCAATTTTCTGAACCCCATATAGGCCATCTTGCCACCGATCAAACTATAATAGGTCACCCTTCATATCTCCCAGCCCTTGGATAGCCACTTGCCACTAGCCAAACCGTAACACACCCATTTCCATCCACCAATACATTTCCTCCCTCCCAACCCCTATCCATTGTATCCCTTTTAACCCCCTCGGAATCAACCCAAGTCACCCAACCTTCATTCTGGACAAAACTTGTAAATATACTCCAACAAGTTGAGAATTATAATAAAAAGTCCCTTCCCCAACCCATCTCCCCCACATTCACGGCCACCACGAACACACCACCTACCATTCCCGTCTTCACAATTCACACTTCACACACTATCACGTCCGAGCCCATGGACATTTCACCACCCACAGGAGCACCCACCACCACGGTTGTACCAAAATCATCACATTTCACTTCACACATAGGCACATCATCCACTTTTCCCTTCCCCATTTCCCGACCCTTTGCATCCACCTCTACCCCTGCATCCACATCATTTAGTAATGCACTAGACACCATGTTCGAAGCGGCCACTCTACTTAAGCAGGAATATAAGTTACTGGAAGAAAACAACACAAAGCTATGCAACCTCTCGGCTCAACTCCAGGCACGTGTCAATGCCTTGGAGCTAAGTAACACAACATTACAACACGAAGTGACTGTCCTCCAACAATCGAATGCGGAGATGGAAGCCAAGTATATGGAGACAGGTAAGGCTATGGAGGAACAACTCAGAGACCAGTTGGGCCGCAATGCTCGACTACAAAGAAACATGACTCTACTTCGTCGCCACTTAGTAGCGACTCAAGAAGAAAACAGAAGGCTACAGCAACAAAACTAGGAAAATCTAGAAGCAGCCATGGAAAATACCCTTGGAGAACCTATAGACCCTGCCAAATTCCAAGTTGTTCCCTCAGAACACATTCAGCAGGCGCTAGAAGCCTATGCAACCCTCTTAGAGGCACATGACCAGTTGGCAGACCAAGTCAAGGAATTACAAAGACCCCAAGTGCCTACACCACACCCACTCAATTCTACAGAGATGGTCGATGCTGCTACTTCACGAGAACCTAAACCTTCAACAACCAATGAGGTACTTGAGCTACGACAACAGATTGCAGAATTAAAGATCAAGTTGTTACAGTATGAACGACCTCCTTCTCCACCTGAGCAACCCATAGAAGACGAAGCAGTCATCATTCCAGTAGAGGAAGCATTTGAAGAAAACTATGAGCCTCAACCTCTTCCAGGCGGCAGAATCACGGAGGAAGGGCAGGATACATATGAGGAACCCCCATCAGCATGGATGAAACAGGTAGAAGAAATGGGGCAGACTCATGAAGAATGTATCTCCAATCAGATGTTGGCTATGAAGACCATTGAAGAAACCATACTTCAATCAGAATATTTCAGACATCTGGCCCCTAGAAGACTGATAACTAGTTCAGAGTTACAATATAAACCATATTTTGTACTGTTGGCTGACTATAATGATGAAATCAGATGCCTCACCAATAAATACCCCACCTTCGCTACTCAGTTCATACCAGAGGATATCCTAGAGGCAGCCAAAAAGGGGGCCATATTCCAACCTATCTGGAGGCAGAAAATACTAGAAACATATCCGGAAATGCTACGGACATGGGACCATGCTCCCATGCATTTAAAATATAACCCTTGTTTTGGGCCAGTTCAAAGAAGGAGATCATGGAAAGCATTCGCCATCAAGGTTCAAAACAATGCCAATTGTCAACAATGGCTAAATTATCCTTCCATTGCACCCCCAACAGGCTCACCTACAATAGCATATATGATGGCTACTATCAGACATTGGATTCCACGCCTCCACCCCATGCCAGATGTAGCTGCCCAGATGATGCTCAAAATATTGGACATGATGCAAGTAGTGCTCAAGACCTTCCGCAATGTATGCCACATTCAGCCTCCGATTCCCAGGTTCATTAATGGTAATTATGACCTACTATATGATATGAGCACAACCCCGAGCATACGAGTTGCTTATGCATGGCACGCGTGAATCAGATATTTCCCTGCCTGCTACAAGAAAACTTTTGATGATATGTTCACCACGGGGTTCTGGGAGGCACACTCAGAGGTGTTCGTGCCACGGCCCACTCATTTGCTACAACTCTTTGCATGCGAACAAACGATGCATTCAAAGCTCTACACAATGCTACAACCGGACATACCTGGAGCAGTCGATTGGGAAACCCTTCAATGAGACCTGATCAGGGGACTACGGATCAAAGAACACGAAGTGGCAACGGATATACTGCAACACTACATTGATCAGACCGCGGAGCAAAGGTCTATCAGAGGCGACAGACCCTAGGGGGGGGGAGAGTGTTGGCAGATGAAGCAAGTACGAGCATACATGCAGATCTAGCACTAAGGCAACCCATTAAATTTTTCCAAACCTTACACCATGTTAAAAGTGATTCTCATAACTAAAAACCCTTGTAAATATTGTTTCACCTTTTTGTAGCTCCATTTTGTACAAGCCGGGGAGTCCTCGAGCTTGGGGAGCCTTAGAAGTAGTTGTCTGCCAATTTTCATAATTTTTAGATCTCGTTTGAGTCCTCAAATAAGCCCTGGAACCTAATTTTTAACTAGGCCGGACACTAGGTCTGGACAGGGCCAAAGCTAGTCAAAAACTATAAATAGAGCTAGAGAGCTCATTTTTGAGCTAGCTTCTTGTAGTTTTGAGCTTGTATGAGAACTTTGTTGCAATAGAAGTGATTCCATTGTCTTACTCTCTTTGTTCTTGCCGTGTGTGCACGTGTGTGTATGTGTGTGCATGTTAGTGTGCTTCTCACTCACACATTTGTGCCTTCACTTGCTCGAGGTCTTCATACCATCCTCATGTCTTCCCAGATTGACATTAAAGGAGGTGCTACTCATCACTGAGCTACAACAAGTGTATTTTGGACTTCAATGTGTTCCTCCTTGTCCTGCATCCATCCTGCAGGGATTTCTTGAATTGGGAAAGAACATTCTTCACTAGAATTGTTTACCTTGCCTTTAGCTTTAGTAACCTCTTTATCTGTGGTTGTCATATCCTCCTCCAAGTTGTATTTGAGGGGTGTCTTCCTGCCCCTTTTGTGGTCTATGATGGGCTCTCCCAATCCATCAACCTCGACTTTTTCCTTATCTTCATCATAACCTTCAGTCGTGCAAGAATTATTAAGAAAAAATCCAAAACAAGAGGAAGAGTTGCCTGCTTGGAGCCAATTTAGAATATCCTCTTCTTCCTCGAAATCTATTTGGGGTTGATCCTCCGATTCTGTTTCCATGCATATGCCAACTGTTTGCATCATGCTAGTGTTTCCTTGATTATCTGGGCCCTCTTCTAAATGAATCTGTGTCAGCTCCTGCCCTTTCTTTTGTACCCACATAGTGTCCTTGCCCCAATCATGAATGACACTCGCATGCCTCAGCCATGGTCGTCCAATTAAGAGAGGAAATCCTCCTTCAACCTAGGGCAATCTTAAAACCACAAAATCAAGAATGAATAGATTACCTTGTACTTCAAGTGGAACTTTTGGGATCACTCCCAAGGGTCTTACTTTGCTCTGATCTGCCAAAGTAACAGTGAAATTTGCAAGCCTTGAAGGGTGGAGTCCAATCTTTTCCATTGTATGTTCAGGCATCAAGTTAATGCCAGAACCACCATCCACAATAACTCCTTGAAATTCATGACCCTTGTTAGATACTGTCAACCGAGGACTTTTATAATCTGTAAGGGGTGCTTCCCCTACAATTTTTCCTTTATGTAAAACAGCAATCTTTGCCACCAAACTTGTAGTGGAAGCTTCATCAATTATTTGCAATAACTCTGACCTGAATTTCCCATCCATCTTTATTAAATCAAAAATACTAACCTCCTTTTTCATGGACTTGAGTAGTTTTGAAGCCTCTGATTCCTTGAGAGCATGGGTTCTAGTTGACTTATCAAACTCCTCATGAGCCCTTTTGAAGGCATGCCCAATGGCATCACTGGTGCATATGAGATCTCCTTTTTGACTTGTATCTGCACCTGTGGTGACTTTATCTTCAGATGGTTCTCTGTTTTGATCCCATTCCTTAATCTTTGACCCTTGTCCTATGTCTGCTTGAACCTTCCCCTTGCTTCTTGTCTACACAGTCAAAGATTCTATTTCTTCTAATTGCACCACCTTGGTAGATGGTGATGGCTCATTGACGAGATCACACACTTCTTGTTTGTGCACCGAAATCATTTGAATATGAGGCCCGGATGAAGAACCTTGATTCTTAGGACAACAATTTGTATAATGGTCTCTTGCATCAGGGCAGTTCCTGCAAGGAGGGGCATTTTCCGGTAGGGTGCACCTACTTTGATAGTGCCCGCATTCTCCACATCTGAAACAGATGATTGGCCTCCTAGGCCCATTTCCAAAGTTATTCCTCTGTCTAGGATTATAGTTGTTACCTTGATTTGGTGCAGCAGCCATCACATTTGCTGGTGTTGGGGGTCCTCCTTGTGTCCAATATGTCGTTGTAGGCATTCCTCTTGATTGGCATTCATGGGCCTCATGGCCAACTTTCCTGCATAATTGACAAGTCACACTTAACAGAGGACATTCACTTACTATGTGACCTTGCTTGCTGCACATGGAACACCAAATTCCACTCTTGATGCCACCTCCTTTGAGCTCCTGCAACTCTTGTCGTAGCTGAGCCAATTCCTCTGCCTGGGCCTCCTCCTCCTTTTGGAGCTTTAGTGCTTCAATCTCCCTTCTCAACTGAGCAACAACATTCTCCTCCTCTTTGTAGGGCTTATTTCTTTTTAAGCCCTCCAGCTCTTTCCTTAGCTGTATCACTGGATCCTCCATTTCTGTACCATATGTTGGTTGGGAAGAAGTTGCTCCATATTGGTACCTTATCTACTCCAAGCGTGTGGCTGTGCTGATGAACTCCTCTATGGAGGCTGTAGGTAACACTAATTCCTTTATTTTTCATTGGGTGGCCACTGGTAGGGGCTTAGCCAACCATTTCTTAACAAACAAATCGTGTGGGGGATCTAGCAATTTAGCCATTAGTGCTTTGGCCCGAGTCACAAACTCTGGGAACTTTTCTCCTGGACCTAATCTTAAATTTTCTAGCTCTTCTATGATAATCTCCGCAGTGTTGCCATGCTGGAACTGATTTTTAAAAGCATCTTTCATCACATCCCAAGTGGTAAAATGGTTTTCAGCAAACTGGCTGAACCACTTATCAGCTAATCCCTCTAATGTGGCAGGGAAGAGAATCAAAAAGGCATCCTCCCTACCCATTAGGCCTCTAGTCTTACATAGTGCCAAGAACCTTCTAATGTGTTCATCCGGATCCTCCTGAGCTAGGCCTTTGAAAGAAGGAAACTTTATATTTAATCTAGAGAGTAAAGTTTCCAAGTCTACCTAACCCGCCATGCTCTTGACTGATGATGTTGAAGATAGTGGACTGGGGGACCTTCTAACAAACTTCCTTCTTGTCTGCTTGCAGGTGACCCTCAATGTTTGGGACCGGGTTGCGGTCATGAGCAGCTCATAGCCCACTGAATATGAGACACTTGATAAGAATATTTACCTTTAGTTTGATGAAGTAGCACTGTGGTTCTGTCGACACTTGATCTCTTCTATGCTTTGCACTTGGTTTCTCCTAAGCTCAAATCTCCTTGGAAATCCCACCGGGCATGCCAAATTTTGTTGGGGGATTCTTACACAAGAAGGAGTTTGAGGGTTTGTAGGAGAAAATGAAAGGACCAGAAGAGGAAATACACCTTGGAAGCTTCTGCCGATTGATTACAGTAAGACAATTACAATGTTTGAAGCAAAATACAAGCCAATACTTCTGTGCACAATCACACAGAGTGCTCAATTACAAAATACCCAATATCCCAAAGTCTTCTTGCCACCGACCTCCTCTACACCAGACCTCCACCTGCTTCAAGCTTATCCTTGTGCACACCTTGCACCAAGCTTCCACAAAGGGGGAGGAGTGAATACCTTCTGTCGGCACGCGCACACTGCAATGAGACCTTGAGATCCTTGGGGGAGTATAGCTTAGCACTCTCTGCACAAATCCTTAGTCACTCTCCATGCACCTTGCACTTCCACTTCTCTGTGTTGCACTCTGGTGACTCTTTCACTTCTCTCTCTTGCTTCCCTTAGACTATGCTTCTCTTGCTTACTCTAAGATTGGTCCAAGAATAGACCTTGCCTTGATTTGAGTGTGTCGATCACGTACGCTCCTAATTGCAATGGTATCTTGGTGCTCACTTTGATGTCCCAAGATTGTCTTCACAAGTGGTAGCCAACGACTCACTATTTTGTCCTGTAGTGACTTTAGACTAAAACCCAAAATTTTAATGGGGGGGCCATATTTTCACCTGTGTGTACGTTGCCGCTTCACATACCTTCACATTTCCTTTTAAGTCTTCACTTTTGCACCTAAGGGGGGGTTCACCTGAACCTTCCAAAACACTTTAAAACACACTTTGAACCTTAGGGAAATTAGAGAAAATACCTCTGCAACCTGCAACTCACTTTCTCCAATTTACCCTTTGTGGACAATTAATTGTGCACTACCTGTGCACTTTGACACCTGCATTTTAGCACTTTGACTTTGCACCTGTTGACTTTGACCTTGACCTTGTTGACTTTGACCAATTGACTTTGACCTTGATCTTGTTGAGTTTGACCGATTGACTTTGACCCATTGACTTTGACTAGTTGACTTTGATCTTTTGACTTTGACTGTAGTTGACTTTGACCAACATGACTTTTATGGGCTCAACAATGATACCAAAACAAGAGGCGATATGATACCGCTCAGTTGACGATACGATACCACTAGGGTGACTCCGATCGTGATACCAACACTTGACGATACAATACTAGAATGGTATCGCGATACCTCAAGTGGGTATGCACGATACGATACCTCAACAAGTATTGTGATACACGGGAGTTCTGGTATCACGATACCAAAACTCAACCGAACACGATACTTGGAGTTTTTGATACCCAAATTCAAAAATTTTTGGAAATATGTGTACCTTAGGTTCTCCTTGTCACTCATATGTGGCTGTAGTTGCAAGCTCACCCTTGAAACTCATGATATGACACTCGCGATACCAGACGTAGGTCCTATCACTCCCTGATATTGTCACTCAGATTTTTGACGCTTTAGTGGTGCAAATCTCTATATTTCATCCACAATTCAGCTCTAGGCTCTCTCTAAACTCCTTGCACAGCCAAGAATGAAGAAAAAGAGGCAAAAATAGGGATGTACTATCAGAAAGCAAAAAAAATAGAGAAGGTGAAGACGGGAGAAGATGGTGGTGATGATGATGATGAAGGAGAAGAAAAACTCAGAAACTCAACTAAAAATGGTGATTTTTTTTACCTTCCAACATCACTACTCTACATCTTACCATCACACGCTCGTCCTCTAAGCTCTCTCCCCGACGACTGCGCAAAATTTGGTGTCACTCTAGCACAATGGTAAGTACCAATGTGTGGAGATTCACCTATGAGGCTCTCCTCAAAACAAGAAATATGAATGATGTGTGTGCTACTCTCCTCCCATCCATTTATATCCTCTTGTATCTAAAATAGTAGTGATCTTGAATGATCTAGCATCGCCATGTGGCCAGCATGCAACACTTATCCACCATCAAATACCTTAGGATATACCCCCAAGCTTAGGACCTTGGCTAACTAGCCCTTGTCCTACACACACGTGGAATCGTCTCTATAGACCAATGTCTGACACTCTCTCCCCCTTCTAAAGATCATTGTCCTCAATGATCAATGAGGGAAAGTACTTGCGAACCAGAGCTGCTGATTCCCAAGTAGAGTTAGTAAGTGGTAATCCCCTCCAAGGTACCAGATATTCTTGGATGACACGATTCCTCAACCGTTTCTGTCTCCTATCTAGTATTCTGTCTGGAGAATGATCTGCTCTATTGGTTTCCTGCAAAGAAACAATACCCTCTATTAGATTATCCTCCCTAGATATCTACTTTCTTAGTTTACTGACATGAAACACTGGATGGACTCTGCAATCTGGAAGAAGCTCTAATCGGTATGCAACATCACTCAACTTCTTTAGTAGCTTCCAAGGTCCACAATACCTTGGTCATAGCTTACTACACTTCCCTATGGACAATGAAGTAGATCTAGTTGGTACCTGAAGAAAGACTCGGTCTCCTTCCTCAAAAGATCTAGGAGATCTTTTCCTATCAGCATACTCTTTTGCTCTATAAGCTGCTTGCTGCATCTTGGCTTTAGCTATTTCAAGGTTTGCTTGGAGATTCGCTAAGAACCCGAAAGCACTAGGACATTTCTTAGGCATTCCTATGGCACTGGAACAGTGGGATTCATGCCATAGTTTATCTCAAAAGGAGACATCCCTGTCACCTTGTGAGTTCTATTGTTATAAGCAAACTCTACTAGTGGCAAATAACTATCCCAATCTGTTTGTTTCTCAGACACATATGCCCTCAACATGTCCTCTAGAATTTGATTGACCCTCTCGGTCTGACCATCTGTCTCTGGATGATCAACACTACTCATTTTTAGTGACACTTTTAGTTTGTCAAATACAAACTTCCAGAAATGTCCTGTAAATCTGACATCCCTATTCGAGACTATGGATCTTGGTAACCCATGCAATCTGAAGACATTCTGGATAAACAACTCCGCTACCTGAGGAGCATCTATCGTCTCCTGCGTGGGTATGAAATGAGCCATCTTGCTCAATCTATCTACCACAACTAGGATTGTATCCCGCTTCCTTTGGGTCCGCGGTAACCCCACTATGAAGCCCATGGATATACTATCCCAATTATGATCTAGAACTTGTAAAGGATGTAAAAGGCTTGGTGTCTTTGCCCTTTCTGCTTTGTTGACTTGGCACATAAAGCATTGTTGAACATAATTATGGATATCTCTGGCTAATCTAGGCCACCAAAATGTTCTTCTAACAAGCTGTATTGTCTTGTCAACACCAGGATGTCCTGCACAGGGAACATCATGGTTATCATGCATGACTTTCTTTCTCAAACCCCAGGAATCTGGTACACAAACCGTTCCTTTCTGCTTCACTATTCCATTCTCTTGTGAGAAATTAGGATACTGAATGGACTTGTTTGCTTTAGTAGAAGAAGAAACAACTGGAACTATCTCGTCTCCTAAAATAGAGTCGTCACTAATGGCTCTAACTATTTGTAACAAATGTGGATCTTCCACCTGTGCTTCCTTAATTTCTTGAAGCAATGAGCTTTCTAAAATTGTAAATCTCATTTGATACATTATACGAGATAATGCATCAGCTACTATATTTTCTTTCCATCTTCTATACAAGATTTCCATGTGGAATTCCTGCATGAGCTCAGACCAACGAGCCTGTCGGCCTCGAAGATCTGGCTGACTACAAAAATACTTGAGTGTATGATGATTTGTGAATACCTTAAAGTCCGCACCATAAAGATAGTGTCTCCAAACTTTAAGTGCATGCACCACCGCATACAACTCTTTTTATGCACCGGCCAATTATGTTGTGCACTACTTAACTTCTTACTTTTGAAAGCTATTGGCTTGCCATCTTGACTCAAAACTATGCTATGGCTATGCCGCTAGCATCGATTTCTAACTCAAATGGTTTCTGAGAATCCATCACTTTGAGTATGCGAGCCTCTGAAACAGCTTGTTTCAGAGTATCAAAACTCTCTTGCTACTCTTGCTTCCATGCAAATGGAATTTTGCCTTGAAGCAAGTTCGTCATACGTGCTACTATTGACGAATATGAAGATATGAATTTCCGATAGAAACTGGAAAGTCCTAAGAATGATCATAACTGCCCCTCATCCTAAGGAGTAGGCCATGCTAAAATAACTGATACCTTCTTGGGATCCATCTGAACCCCATCGGCTGAAATCACATGCCCTAGATACTCTATCCTCGGAAGAAACAACTGTGTCTTCTCCGGATTTACATACAGCTGATTTTCTTTTAAAATATTCAACACAAATCTTAAACGATTTTCATGCTCATGCATAGTCCTACTATACACTACCAAATCATCCACAAAATCAACAGCACACTTTCCTATGAAAGGTTGTAAGATATCATTCATTAACATCATAAATATAGCTGGAGCATTTGTCAAACCAAAGGGCATGACCAAATACTCATAATGACCAAAATGGGTCCTAAAAGCTGTCTTATGTACATCATGATCTTTTACTCTAATCTGATGATAACCACTCTTTAAATCTATATTACTAAACACAATGGCTCCACCTAGAGCATCCAAAAGATCATCAATTCGGGGCATCAATTCGGGGCATGGGATATCTGTGTCTAATAGTGATCTTATTGAGTGCTCGATAATCAACACACATCCTGTAAGATCAATCCTTCTTCTTCACAAGAAGAACTGGTGTGGCAAAGGGTGAATAGCTAGGTCTAATCAGTCCTTTTTGAAGATACTCGTCCACGACCTTGCATACTTCATTTTCCTCCTACAAACTCATTCGAAATGGTGGCCGAGCGGTCGGACTCGCTCCTGGTACCAATTCGATTCTATGCTCTATATTCCTGCAAGGAGGCAAACCTGATGGTAATTCCTTTAAAAACAAATCTTGGAATTCTGCTCTCACTTTGGCTGAAAGTGCTGGAGCATTCCAACTTGAAAATGTCAAAGGAAAGCAATCAAGTGATGATGAAGGATCTTCAAGCCAAGTTAATTTTACAAGAGGAAAGATGAATTCAAGAGGTAAAGGAAGAGGAGGTAAGAATAAAGATCATGTTAGAGCTTGTTGGATCTGTGGTAGAACAAATCATTCGGCAAATGATTTCTAGTATAACAATCAAAATAGTGGAAGTGATAATCAAATTTTCAATCGAGGAGGTAGAGGAAGCAGAAATCAAAGAGGTAACTTCAGAGCAAGAGGTGGTAGGACTTCATATGCTAGAGGAGGTGGAAGAAGCTTTCAACCTCAGTCCTACAATAACAACTATTATAATTATGCATCAGATCAGAAGGATGACATGACTCTCATTTTGAATGCAACACATGAAGAAATAAGAGAAGATCAAAGGGTATTCTATATTGACTCAAGATGTAGCAATCATCTAAGTGGCAACATATCATTGATGACTAATATGGAAGCAAAGGTGAGTGGACATACAATTCAAACAGGAGATAACACCAAGCATAAAGTGGAAAGCATTCGATCAGTGAAGACAAAGAGTGGAAGCACACTCTTAAGCAAGGTACTTTATGTTTCTACTATCCCTAAAAATTGATAAGTGTAGAACAAATTGTGGAGAAAGGATATGAAGTCAGATTCACAAACGATGGTGTTTATGTGCAAGATCCAAATCAAGGATATATAAGCATCATTACGGTAAAAAAGAAGGAAGGATTTTTATTCTCAAGGTCCAAGGTAATGTGGGACATGTATTGTTTACTTATGGAAGTCAAAAGATGTTTGATTTAGACCTATGGCATAAAAGGCTAGGTCATTTTAGTGAGAGAGCTATAAAAGAAATGTCAAAGAATGATGTCGCGCTTGGATTGCCAAATGTTGAAGGTCAACACATGGTATACAAGTGTGAAGCTTGTCAATCAGGTAAAGCTCACAGAAGTTCATATAGTAAACTAGGGTACAAGTATTCAAATATGCTTGAGTTGGTGCATATAGATGTGTGGGGTCCTTCAAGGGACTATAGCATAAATGGATCCAGACATTATGTGTTGTTTGTTGATGATGCAACAAGATGGATTACACTTTATGTAATCAAGGACAAATATGAAGTGTTCAAGACATTCAAGCATTATCATGCTTATGCAGAAAGGATTACAGGACAAAATCTCAAGAGGTTGAGATCAGATGGAGGAGGAGAATATTTTTCTAAAGAGTTTGATGATTATTTGTGATGGAGAGTGTTAATCTCCAAAAGAACAACCTACTCTTGAGTTTAGAACACCTCTATATCAAGAGTAAGTCAAAATCTTCACTAAATTATAGGTCCAATCTCCAAATTCTCAAAATTAAGAAAATCTGTGAAGAAAGTGAAACACAAAAAAGTCTGCTGCAGAATTTCTTCACATTGACTTATCAAACATGTAAAGTTTTTGATGAAACTTTGTACGAATCATCTCCTAGGGATTGCGCATCACCTCCAAGTTAAATTACTTCAAAAGCTATAGTATAACTTGAGAAATCAATTTCACAAGTTACCTATGTCAGAAACTGTTACTCAGAACAGTCGATTCTACACCCCTAACTTCTTAACTTTGGTTCTCACAATGTCGAACCCGTTTTGCCAAATCCTTTTGACTGAAGATAGCTTATCTCTCAACTTAGATTTTAAGCTATCATATGTGTAAAACTTTACACTGTGCACTGAGCACTACTCATTTCTTTGGACTCGAAATGTGCGCCTGTTTCAGAGAGCTGTGAACACTCAATACATGTGAATGTTCCTATCAGCAATTCTCTTCACCTGTTTACAATTAGACTCTAAAATTCAAACCACAGACTCATTAACTAACAACTTAGATATCCTCAAAAGGATTTCACAAATGATCTACCACAGACGGAGTAGACGCAGAAACATCGGGCGCAACATTTCCTTCATTTCAGGAGAAGACTACAACTGAAAAGTGAGAGAGACTTCAACTACTTCCTCATCAGTCTATTGACATTTACAATCACTAATTTCTCTATTCCTATGCTCATACATGATCTCTCTTTGTCTTCTCTCTTCTGCTCTCTCTCTGCCCGACATTTTTTCAAAAGTATTTATAGACATCTATGTACAAACTCTCATCAAACATAAGTATATGTAACCTATGTTATAACTAATGTACATATGTGTACATGTCCTTCACTCTTGTGAATGTATCCATTTTCTTCACTCCAAATCTTCAATTGGTGATTGATATGCACCAACAGCTCCCCCTCAATCATCAATTGAGGTTTCTCCTTTCTTCTTTATACCTGCCATGTCCTTAAACTTCTGTAGCTTTGGTCCATCCAAGCTCTTTGTAAGCATATCAGCTATCTGATCCTTTGTTGAAGTATGTATGACTTCAATCTCCTTATCCATCACTTTCTCTCTTAGAAAGTGATACTGAATCTCAATGTGTTTGGTCCTGGCATGAAAAACAGGATTAGCAGCTAAATACAATGAACTCATGTTATCTCCATATATGATTGGTACCCCATGCATAATATCAAGACTCTTCATCAATGTCTTGACCCAAATTACTTCTTTTGCAGCTTCAACCATGCCTTTATACTCTGCTTCTGTAGAAGATAAAGCAACTGTATGTTGCTTCTTAGAACACCATGAGATAAGTTTATCTCCCACATAACACATGTACCCAAATGTAGATCTTCTATCATCTGGATTACCTGCCCAATCTGCATCACTATAAATTTTGACATTTGTATCTGAGGTAAACCCATAATACAAACCTTCATTGAGTGTACCCTTAATGTACCTCAACACCCTTTGTCCTGCAATCCAATGTTCTTTCCTTGGGCAATGCATAAATTGAGACAAAACTCCTACTGCATATGATAAATCAGGTCTAGTTAGAGTAGCATAGATAAGGCTACCAACCAAACTCTGATATTGTCTCATGTCCTTGAATTCTTCACCTCCATACTTACTCAATTTGTGATTCACCTCCATTGGTGTAGGTGCTACCCTGCAATCATCCATTTTAAACTTAATTAACAAGTTCTTCAAATACCTTTCTTGGGTCACAAATACTCCATGTTGAGTATATGTAATCTCCATGCCCAAGAAGTATGACAAGTCTCCCAAGTCACTTATCTTAAACTCCTTTTCCATTTGCCTCTTAAGCTTTTGTATTCCTTCTTCATCTGTACCTGTAAGAATTATATCATCAACATATATGCACATGTATATGAAACCATTTTCACTTGCCTTGACAAGCAAGCTACTATCTGCTTTAGACACCTGAAAACCAAGTTCTTTTAGGAACTTCACAAGTCTATAGTTCCATGCCCTTGGGGCCTGCTTCAAGCCATACAAAGCTCTCTTGAGCTTGCACACATGATCTGGATACCTTTTATCTTTGAACCCTTGAGGTTGCTCCATGAATACATCATCTGAAATGTAACCATTCAAAAAAGCATTCTTCACATCAAGTTGACATAGCTTCCAACCTTTACATGCAGCAATAGCAATAAGTGTCCTTATGGTTGTCATTTTTGCCACAGGACTATATGTCTCATCATAATCAATACCATATGTCTGAGCAAAGCCTTTGACAACAAGTCTAGCCTTGTATCTAGACACACTTCCATCTGCAAACCTTTTTGTCTTGTAGACCCACTTGCATCCAATAATCTTCTGACTATTTGGTTTAGGAACCAAATCCCATGTTTGATTCTCCAATAGTGCATCATATTCTTCCTGCATAGCACTCTCCCATTTTTCCTTACCTTTTGCCTCTTCATATGTAGAAGGGTCTTCATCTGTATTCACCATATAAGCATAATCTTTTGTGGCTAGAAATGAAGTATCATAACTATACCTTGTAGGTTGCCACCTATTTCTTGTTGACCTTCTGAGTTCTCCACTCCTTGAGGTTTCTGGCTCTTCACATTCAGGATCAAATCTTGGTGTCTCTTCCACCTCAACCTGCACTTCATTATTCTCTTGCTCATCAAATATTTGAACTTTTGATTTACCTTTCCTTTGACTCACTTCTTCTTCATCACCTGTATTGATATTGATTGTACCTGCATACCAAGTGCTTTGTTCATCAAATGTAACATCCTTAGAAACCATAAATTGTTTTGTTGATGGACTCCACAATCTATAGCCCATCTGCTTGTCATCATAGCCAATGAAAACATACTTTTCAGCTTTGGGTTCCAACTTGTGTCTTAATTGTGATGGCACATATGCATATGCCACACACCCAAATACTCTGCAATGATCCAAGGTAGGTCTTTTACCCCACCAAGCCTCATATGGTGTCATACCCTGCAAGGCTTTACATGGTAACCTATTGACCAAATAAGTGGCTGTATTTACAGCCTCAGCCCACAAATAATTAGGGCAATTTTTCTCCTTCATCATGGATCTTGCAAATTCAACAAGAGTTCTATTTCTCCTTTCTGCAACACCATTTTGTTGAGGAGAGTACTTGCAAGTAATTTCCCTTTTTATACCTGCATTCCATAAGTAATCACTGAACTCATTTGAGAAATACTCTCCCCCTCCATCTGACCTTAGTCTCTTCAACTTATGTCCTGTAATTCTTTCTGCATATGCATGATAGTGTTTAAATGTATTAAACACTTCTGACTTATCTTTGATCACATAGATAGTGATCCACCTAGTAGCATCATCAACATAAATCACATAATACCTTGATCCATTTATACTGAAATCTTTTGATGGTCCCCACACATCTGTGTGTACCAACTCAAGTTTCTCTGAGTGCATAAAACCATGCTTGGAATAGGAATGTTTATGAGCCTTACCTAATTGACATGCTTCACATTTGTATGTCATATGTTGACCTGCAACATTAGGCAATCCAAGCACTCAACCATTGTTAACCATATCTTTAATACCTCTTTCATTGAAATGTCCAAGTCTCTTGTGCCAAAGATCTAACTCAGAGATCTTATGTCCTCCATATGTGAACATAGCATGACCAATGTTACCTTGAATCTTCAATGTAAATAATCTTCCTTCCTTTTTTCCTGAAACAATCTGTTTATACCCTTGGCTAGGGTCTTCCACATATACTCCATCATTAGTGAACCTTACTTCATATCCCTTTTCAACAATTTGACCTACACTTATCAAATTCTTAGGGATTGTAGGAACATACAAGACCTTACTCAATAAGGTGCTTCCATCCTTGGCCTTCACTGATCCTATTGACTTCACATTGTGCTTTGTGTTGTCACCTGTTTGAACAACATGATTAAAAACTTTACTTTCCAAATCAGTCATCAAAGATATGTTACCACTCAGGTGATTGCTACATCCTGAGTCAATGTAGAAGACTCTTTGATCTTCACTCTGCCTTTCACAAGTTGCATTCATTATCAGTGTTGAATCTTCCTTTTGATCTGAAGCATAATTGTAGTAGGTGTTGTTGTATTGTTGACTTTGGAATCCTCTACCTGCATTTCTTCCAAAGTAATTCCTTCCACCTCTACCTCTGTAATTACCTCTTTGATTTCTGCCACCTCTTCCTCTTGCATTATAATTTTGACTATATCCATTATTATTCTGAGTATTGTGCCAACAATCATTAGCTAAGTGATTTGTCTTACCACAAATCCAGCAAGCTTTGCCTCCATCTTTATTGTTCCTGCCTCTTCCTCTACCTTTGCCACCTCCTCTTCCTCTTAGGAAGTTGGCTTGAGTAGTTGTTCCTTCATCTTCACCTGCTTGTTGTTTTCCTTTGCTATTCTTCTTCTTGTCCTTTGAGTACATTGCATGTCCTGTACTCTTTTCACCATCTCCTTTAACATCCTGCTCAAATGTTAGCATATGACCTAACAATTGATTCAAATCAGGAGTGAAATGATCAAGTGATAGTTCTGTAGACAAAATAAATGGCTTCCATTTGTCATCACCTCTCAACCCTGTAAGGATTTGCCTTACCAATTTATCTTCCTCAATGTCTTCATCAACAGCTCCTAAAGCATCTGCAATATCTTTCATCCTTGTCACATAATCTGAGATGGACTGAGAGGCCTTCTTCTTGAAGGTAGTAAACTCTGCCCATAAGGATGCCTTCCTTGACTTTGTAGTGTTCTCAAAATGCTCCTCCAAAGCATTCCATATGTCAGTTGCACTTTCAAGACCTCTAATGTGAGGTAACAAGTAATCATTGACTCCCATATAAATAATGCTCCTAGCTTGAGCATCTTTCTTCATCCAATTTTTCAAATCTGCTAACTCTTCCCTAGTTGGAACACTAGGATCTCTGAACTCTGGCTTCTCTTCTTCTCCTGTGATGTAACCAATTAAATCTTTGCTCATAAGATGAGCTTCCATCCTCATTGACCATGCAGGATAGTTTTCTCTATCCAATTTCTCTATCTGTAGAGCATCTCCCATATTGTTTCCACCTGTGTATTGAAAACTTCAAGCTTTACAAGCAATGTATGTACCTTTACTTCGAATTAGGCTCCTTTTGCCTTTCTTGATGTCGAGTAATCTTCTCCTTAGGCTTTTGACTCCAAGCTTTCACTTCTTAGCTCTTCAAATGTTGAACTTCTTGAACCTGCAGCAGTCGGGACCTTCCTTTCCTTGATTTGATGTCTCCTGCTCTGATACCACTGATGGAGAGTGTTAATCTCCAAAAGAACAACCTACTCTTGAGTTTAGAACACCTCTATATCAAGAGTAAGTCAAAATCTTCACTAAATTATAGGTCCAATCTCCAAATTCTCAAAATTAAGAAAATCTGTGAAGAAAGTGAAACACAGAAAAGTCTGCTGCAGAATTTCTTCACATTGACTTATCAAACATGTAAAGTTTTTGATGAAACTTTGTACGAATCATCTCCTAGGGATTGCGCATCACCTCCAAGTTAAATTACTTCAAAAGCTATAGTATAACTTGAGAAATCAATTTCACAAGTTACCTATGTCAGAAACTGTTACTCAGAACAGTCGATTCTACACCCCTAACTTCTTAACTTTGGTTCTCACAATGTCGAACCCGTTTTGCCAAATCCTTTTGACTGAAGATAGCTTATCTCTCAACTTAGATTTTAAGCTATCATATGTGTAAAACTTTACACTGTGCACTGAGCACTACTCATTTCTTTGGACTCGAAATGTGCGCCTGTTTCAGAGAGCTGTGAACACTCAATACATGTGAATGTTCCTATCAGCAATTCTCTTCACCTGTTTACAATTAGACTCTAAAATTCAAACCACAGACTCATTAACTAACAACTTAGATATCCTCAAAAGGATTTCACAAATGATCTACCACAGACGGAGTAGACGCAGAAACATCGGGCGCAACATTTCCTTCATTTCAGGAGAAGACTACAACTGAAAAGTGAGAGAGACTTCAACTACTTCCTCATCAGTCTATTGACATTTACAATCACTAATTTCTCTATTCCTATGCTCATACATGATCTCTCTTTGTCTTCTCTCTTCTGCTCTCTCTCTGCCCGACATTTTTTCAAAAGTATTTATAGACATCTATGTACAAACTCTCATCAAACATAAGTATATGTAACCTATGTTATAACTAATGTACATATGTGTACATGTCCTTCACTCTTGTGAATGTATCCATTTTCTTCACTCCAAATCTTCAATTGGTGATTGATATGCACCAACAATTTGTGGAATGCAGGTATAAAAAGAGAAGTAACTTGCAGGTGCTCCCCTCAACAAAATGGAGTTGCAAAAAGAAGAAATAGAACTCTTGTAGAGTTTGCAAGATCAATAATGAAAGAGAAAAATTGTCCAAACTACTTATGGGCAGAAGCTATCAACACTACAACATACCTTGTGAATAGGTTACCCTACAAATCTTTGGATGGTAGAACACCTTATGAATCATGGTGGGGTAATAAACCTACTCTTGATCATTGTAAAGTATTGGGATGTTTGGCATATGCTTATGTTCCTTCTCAATTAAGACATAAGCTAGAGCCCAAAGCAGAGAAGTATGTGTTTATTGGGTATGATGATAGACAGATGGGTTACAGATTGTTACAAAAGATGTTACAGTTGATGAGCAAAGCACTTGGTATACAGGGTCAACAAATGATTATGCATATGTTGAAGAAATACAAAGGAAAGTAAGACAAAAGTAAAGGTGTATAAAGAAGATATGATGATGATGATTGTAAAAGTAAATTGCAGGACAATGACGAAGATAGGCCAAGATTTGATCTAGAATCAAATGTGGCTGAGAATTTAAGAAGTGCAGAGGTCAAAAGATCTTTGAGATAAAGAAAAGAACCAATCAGGTATAGCTATGATACATCTTTCTTAACAACAAAAGATTATGCTTATATTGTGAAGACAGAAGAAGATCCAACCACATATGAAGAAGCTAAAGGTAAATAGAATTGGGAGAAGGCAATGCAAGAAGAGTATGATGCTCTACTTGAGAATGAGACATGGAAATTGGTGCCAAGACCAAAGAACCAGAAGGTAATTGGATGTAAGTGGGTGTATAAGACAAAGAGGTTTGCAAATGGTGAGGTGTCTAGATACAAAGCTAGACTTATGGTTAAAGGTTATGCCCAAAATTATGGGGTAGATTATGATGAAACCTTTAGTCCAGTTGCTAAGATTTCTACAATTAGCACTCTAATTGCTATTGCAGCTTGTAAAGGATGGACGTTATCACAATTAGATGTGAACAATGCATTTCTAAATGGATATATTGCAGATGAAGTGTACATGGAGCAACCAGAGGGTTTCATGGATTTAATTGGATCAGATTATGTATGTAAGCTGAAGAGAGCTGTATGGTTTGAAGCACGCCCCAAGAGCATGGAATTACATGCTTGTTAAGTTCTTAAATGAATGTGGATATCAAGCTTCAAAAGCAGATAGTAGTTTGCTAGTGAATTCAAGTGAAGATGTGTTCATATATATGTGTATTTATGTTGATGATATTATTGTCACAAGTATAGATGCTCAAGGAATCAAGGAGCTTAAGAGGAAAATAGAAAAGGAGTTTAAGATAAGTGATTTGGGAAACTTGTCTTATTTCTTAGGAATGCAGATTGTTAGTATACTCAACATGGAGTATATGTTACACGAGACAGCTACTTGAAGAATCTTTTGGTCAAGTTGAACATGGAAGCTTGCAAGCCTTCAACCACACCATTGGAGGTAAATCATAAACTGAGTAGATATGGAGGAGAAGAATTTAATGACATGAATAAATATCAGATTTTGGTAGGTAGTTTAATCATGCTACTTTGACAAGACTAGACCTATCATATGCAGTTGGTGTCTTATCACAATTTATGCATTGTCCAAAGAAAACTCATTGGATTGTAGCTCAAAGGGTACTCAGATATATCAAGGGAACCTTAAGTGAAGGTTTGTATTATGGTTTTACTTCTGATACAAGAATCAAAGTGTTTAGTGATGCAGATTGAGATGGTAATTCAGATGATAGAAGGTCTACTCATGGTTATCTCTGTTATATTGGAGATAAGTTAGTTTCTTGGTGCTCAAAGAAGCAACATACAGTTGCTTTGTCATCCATAGAAGCTGATTATAAAGGAATGGTAGAGGCTGGAAAAGAAGTGATATGGGTGAAGACCTTATTGAAAAGTTTTGGAACTAATCAGAGTACTCCAATTATATCTGCAGACAACATGAGTTCATTATATTTGGTAGCTAATCCTATTTTTCATGCCAGGACTAAACACATAGAGATTCAGTATCATTTCTTGATAGAAAAGGTACCTGACAAAGAGATTGAAGTATTGTATACACCAAAAAAAGAGCAAGTAGTAGATATGTTGACAAAAAGCTTAGATGGACCTAAGCTACAGAAGCTCAAAGAGATGGCACGAATAAGAAGAACGATATAATCACAATTAGTAATTGAGGGGGAGTTGTTGGAGAAAAGCAATATCTAATTGATGATTATGAAAAACTTTAAGAAATTCAAGAATCAAAATGAAGCCAAAGAAGTCATTTGAGAAAGTGAAGAGATCTCAGAAAGGTAGCTTGTATACATATGTACATTACAGATGAAAATTCTTGTACTATGAGTACACGATAAGGAGTAATGTAATAGATGTGGGATGAGTCTAGAATCATATGTATATAAGTCAATAATGTAAAGAAATAGGAGAGAGAGAGAGAGTCATTAGAAGAAAAGAGTTCATGTGATAGATGTGTAGAGAGTCATCTCCATGAGTTTCTTTCTCTAATTTCTCTTAGCCTAATCAAGTGGATCAGGAAATCTTTTGTACACATCTAATCTAGAAGCTAATCAAGCTGTGTTCAAATTTTCAAACTCTAATTCCTTTTAGGTTGTGTGTATAATCAATAGGAATATGTATATGTAAAGTTTGCAGGTAGACCTCTCAGAGTCATGCACTTTTTCATGACAATGTTTTTCTTGGATCTCAGTGCACAGTGTAGAGTGTTTGATGGCTGAGCATTCAAAATCTAAGTTGGAAGATAAGGAAGCTATGGCTAAAAAATTTAGCAAAATGGGACTTGTGCTGTGAGAAATCAACCTTAGAAGTTGACTATGTCAAAGTCGCTTGTTCAGGAAGAGAGTTTTTGACATATCTTTGAGCTTAATGATCAAATTAGAGTTTTAATGATTCTTTTGAAGATATAGTGGATGATATGATTGGAAAAAGGGTGCCTGGAGATATGTATCGCATTAGATTGAAGAAATTTGAAGTTATGTGCAGGTAATGAAGGTAAATTCTGAAGGAGACTTCTTGAAGAAGAAGAAACTTCACTAAGAGAAGTGATAGTGAATGTTTGTTGTAAATCAAGGTAACATTTGTGTAAAGTTTGGTCTATGATTGCCATAGAGGTGTTCTTAAATCAATATAGATCAATCCCTTGGAGATTAAGAGGTCTTCAATAGTGAGAAAGGATTGAACCAAAACAGACTACTTCCAAGTTGAAGAATTAATCAAAACCTTCTATTTTTGTTCACACACCTACTACTTGTTATGCTCAGTGCTTCCAATACATTAGGAATTAGAAAAATTCCTTTTAGAGGTATTAAAATAGCTTAGTAAGCTAATATTTCTTAGTTGAATCACTTAAAATGATGCACTATACACAGAGCAATCAATTTAGCAATTGAGTCATTACCCTCGATTTTTTAGGACCTTTGCAGAGCTTGACCAGTGAGTGCCTCGAGGCACTTTTCTCTAAATATGCTGAATGGATTATCTTCAAAATTTGGGAGCATGTAGATAACTTGGAGCTGAATCCAAAAAGCTATAGATCATTGAAAATGGTGACGAAATGATTGAGATATAAGCAGTACAAGTTGACTATTATGAGTGACTATGACAGAGAGACCATAGATGAGAAGTATTGATCTATTGTATTAGAATACAATGTTGTACAAGATCATAGGCATGATAATCAAATGACTAATGACAATGAGTAGTGTAGGCTATAATGTGAGCCTCACTCTATTAGAAATCTAATCAGCAATAGCTCGGAATTGAAGTGATCTAACCTATGCGTTTTTCAAGCATCTTTTGTAGCTAAGCCATTTGAATTTGAATTTGAAATCTTCATTGGATCTCACTAAAAAGTAGTCCTCCAATCTAGGAGGTCATTCTTGTTGAGCTTGGCTTCATGGGTAAAGAGTTGCCCCATGAGAGTGGTAAGGTCTCAAATCTGCATGTCCATGTACAAGTCCATGGCAGATGTGAAGCTCTCCCATTTGTCATTAGTTTTAATACCATTGATTACTTGTTTTACAATCTGCTCCTCTTCAATTTCTTCTCTTATGCTTGTCAATTGATTTGCTACATCTTTGACTTTGGTCACATACTCTAAGATGCCTTACTTGGGCTGCTTTCTTTGAGTGGTAAGCTCAATCCACAATTGGTTCTTCCTAGTCCTTGTGTTGGAAGATATATAGGAAGACAATGTTTCCCAAGTCTCTTGGGATGTCTTACAGTTCCTAACATGTGGAAGAAGAAAATCAAAGATTGAGTTAAGTAAGTAAGACCTTGCTAATGCATCTTTGGCACACCATGTGTTGAGTCTTTCATGCTCCTTTCTCGTAGGTTGTCCTTTGCTTTTGAATATGGGCATCTCCTCATCTCCTGAGATGCATCCATAGAGGCTCCTTCCTTGCAAGTATGTCTTCATCCTCAAGGACCATGCTTGATAGTTGTTCCTGTCCAATTTATCAATGAAATAAGGAAAACCATCTCCCAATTTACCTTAACTTTGCTCTGATACCACTGATGGGAAAGATGGATGGACACTACAAGAAATGAGTAGGTACTGCTAAATCTTGCTTTGTACCAGCCCTTCTTGCTTCAGATTTGATTTGTGGGCCCTTTTAGCTTTCCAATGACACTATGCAAGTGCCTATGTACTTTGGAAATGATGTGAGAAATGATTGAACCAATACAGACTACTTCCATGTTGAAGAATTAATCAAAACCTTCTAATTTTGTTCACACACCTACTCCTTGTTATCCTCAGGGCTTCCAGTATAGTAGGAATTAGAAAACTTCCTTCTAGAGGTATTAAATTAGCTTAATAAGCTAATGTTTCCAAGTAGAATCACTTAAAATGATGCACTATACACAGAGAAATCAATTTAGCAATTGAATCATTACCCTCGATTTTTTAGGACCTCTGTAGAGTTTGCCTAATGAGTGCTTCGATGTGCTTTTTGCCAAATCTACTAAATAGATTATCTTCAAAATTTTTGAGCATGTAGATAACTTGGATTTTAATCGAACAAGATATAGACCATTTAAAATGGTGAAGAAATGACTGAGATATGAACAATCCAAGTTGACTGTTATGAGTGACTATGACAAAGAGACCATAGATGAGAAGTATTGATCTATTATATTAGAACACAATGTTGTACAAGATCATAGAGATGATAATCAAATGCCTAATGACAATGAGTAGTGTAGGCTATAATATGAGCCTCACTCTCTTACAAATCTAATCAGTAATAGCTTAGAATTGAAGTGATCTAACCCACGCGTTTTTCAAGCATCTTTTATAGGTAAGGCATTTGAATTTGAATTTGAAATCTTCATTGGCTCTCCCTAAAAAGTAGTCCTTGAATCTAGGAGATATTCCCTCTAGTGGAGTCGTGGATTTTTCTAACTACCAAGTCCCACGAATTTAGTGGTAGTTACAAATATTCTTCTCAAGCCAAAAAATGACTTTTACAAATTGTAAAGGATAAATAAACTTCCTAGCAAAGGTTGCCATGGAGCTTCAATTGTACATAAACTTTAGCCAAATGTGTAGGCTTGATATTTGCACCAACATTTTTCACAAGAGAATTTCAGCACCTATAGAATGCAAAGGAACTTTACCTAGTATGGCAAAAGCAAACCTAGTAGACTATTCAGTACCAAGCTGGATTTCATGAGATGCTATTACCTCATTAACACTCTACAACCAGGCAAGCATCCTAGAGCATCTAAAACATTTGTAATACCATCTTTAATACTCAAAAACAAGATGAAAAGGTTTAGATTGACCAATAATCTAGTCAAAGAAGTTTTAGAACTGTATGGTATGCACGTTCCAACAGAAATGGATGGATTAGTGCCAAAAAAACATGAACAATAGGAGCTTGAACCAGCTTAAAGACATGGTATCAATGAGATGATGTGAAGGACCTTCTGCTCATGATGCTAGAGTTAAGACATTGAATGTATACATTAACCAAGCTATTCAATGTGATAACTACATTTTTCAAAGAAAATAAGAAAAACAAGTAGAAGGAAGTCCTCACCAATGGAAACCCTTCCAAACCACTCCTAAAGATGAGTCTATGGTTGAACCTATGCAGATAGATGTAATTAGGTTTCAACCTCTAACACCACAAGAGAAATAGAGAAGGAGAGATAACAAATTATGCCTCCATTGTGGAAACTATGGACATATTGCAGTTAATTGTCCCAACAAGAGAACAAACTCCAGAGTTGCAACCACCCTTGTAGAGCAGGGAAATGAGGAAATCTAGTTGTAAAAGAGGTCGTACAATCAGATCATGGTATAAGAAAGGGTCTCATAATTCCAACTACACCCATAGAAACATGTCTTTCCCCTGTCAAGTTAATCATGCCTAAGAAGACCCTTTCCCTTACAACCCTAGTAGATTCAAGAGACTCCTCATATTCAAGGATTGCTTAAGAAACATGGAATTCCAGTACTTTGGAAGAATAAACCAATAGTAGTTGAAGTAGTAGATGGACGACCTCTAGCATCTTGGAATATAACCGTGGAAACCACACCATTAAGAATACACCTTGGTGATCATGATTCCCACATTTGTTTCAACATGATATTGAGTCCAGTAAATCTCATTATCATTGGAATGCCTAGTTTAAAGAAACATAATCCAAAAACTAATTGGGAAAAGAATAAAATCACTCATTAAGATATCCAAAAGAACGTGCCATATGTCAAAGCCACAACCTTCATATATATAGTAAGGAGGGAATTGACATATATGATCTAAGACATACCAAGTCAAGAGCCTAACAAAGAGGATTGAGTGAAGCTACCTGATGAATACCAAGGTTTTGAAGATGTTTTTGAAAAGAAGAATGCAAATATCCTCCTAGAGCATAGACCATATGATTGTGCCATACAACTTCCTAAGGGAGCACACCACCCTTCAGAACAATGTATAGACTATCCCCAAAGGAACTTACAAAATTATGCAAGAATATTCATGTGAATCTAGCCAAAGGGTTTATCAAACACTCGAAGTCTCTTGGAGGATCCCCTATCCTATTTATAAAGAAGAAGGACGGGACTCTCCAAATGTGTGTAGACTATCATGGGCTGAATAAAGTCACAATAAATAATAGATATCCTCTACCATATATATCAAAGCTTTTGGAATGCCTCGAAAAAGCAAAGCTGCTCACAAAGACTGTCCTTCAAGGAGATTACAATCTTGTGAGGATCATAGAAGGAGACGAATGGAATATAGCATTTCAAACAAGGTATGGGCATTTTGAATATGTAGTTATGACATTTGGGCTCACAAATGCTCTTGATGTCTTTCAAAATATGATGAATGATATGTTTCGAGAATATTTAGATGACTTTGTGGTAGTATATCTCGATGATATCCTGATATTCTCCAAAAACCTACAAGATCATGAATATCATGTAACGATAGTCCTAGAGAAACTAGGAGAAAAAGATTTGTATGCAAAATTGGAGAAATGCTCTTTCCATCAGATAGAAGTGGAGTTTTTAGGGTACATTGAATTAGAGAAAGGAATATTTATGGACCCTAAGAAGATTGAGAAAATCCTTGATTGGAAACCACCTTCATGTGTTCAAGATGTGCACTGTTTTCTAGGTTTTGCTAAGTTTTATAGGATATTCATCAGAGATTACTCCAAGATAGTGACACCTCTTACCAAGCTTACAGGAAACTCAAAATTCTCATGAACCAAAGAAGAAAAAAAAGCCTTTCAAACCTTGAAATCAGAATGCACCACTCCTCCAATTCTAGTTCATCCTGATTCTAGCAAGCCCTTCTTCCTAGAGACAGATGCATCAAACTCCACCCTTGGGGCCATTCTATCCCAATACGGAGATGATGGACACCTACATCCAGTTGCATATCATTCAAGGAATTTTCCCTTCTAGAGATTAATTATGAAATCCATGATAAATAACTTCTTGCCATAATGGAGGTGTTTGATACCGGGCATCACCATCCAGAAGGAGAAACTCATAAAGGTACTACATATATAGATCACAAGAATTTAGATTATTGTATGACCACATGCATCCTCAATAGAAGGCAATCTTGATGGAGTAACTTTTTATCCAAGTTGGACTTTTTCATCACATATCGTCCAGGATGCCACCAATGTCATCCATATGCCTTGTCAAGAAGATCTTAACTTGCGCCCAAGAAAGGTGAAGAGGCCTTTGATCAATAGGAGAGTGTATTACTCAAGCTTGAACATCTCCAATTAGCAGTTGTCTCTTCAAGCCATCATGAAGATTCAACCTTGGATCATTTGATCCATGAGACTCTACCACAAGATGAATTATTTTGGAATGTTAAGTAGAAAACTCAAGAAGGAAAAGTCCAAGAAGTAAATGAATTTCAAGAAAAGGATGGGTTATTATTCTATAAGAACCTATTGTATGTACCTTCAGGAAAGCTCAGGATCCAAGTACTTCAAGAACATCATGATAACCTTACAGTAGGAAGTTTAGGGGTGAATAAAACAATAGAACTCATATCAAGGTATTTTTAGTGGCCTCAAATGTGGAAGGGAGTCAAAGAATATAGCTGATCCTATGAAACTTGCAATAGATCTAAGATACCAAGACATAAACCTCATAGCCTCTTGCAAGGTTTACCTATTCCAAAAAGGCCACAGGCTTCATTATCTATGGATCTCATCACAAAACTACCAAGGTCAAATAAGTATGATGCCATTCTTGTTATAGTGGATAGATTTACAAAGATGGCACACTTCATTCTAACTACCAAGGCAACCACAAGTGCATCCATTGGTAGAATTTTTCTTAGATACATCGTTAGGCTTCATGGATTGCCTGATAATATTGTCAGTACTGATCAAGGTCCATAGTTCACATCTAGCTTTTGGAACAATCTTTGCAAGCTCCTTGGTGTTCAAGTTAAACTATCTATAGCCAATCATCCATAGACTGATGGACAAATAGAACGGATGAATCAAGTCCTAGAACAATATCTCTTTTTCACCATCAACTATCATGAAAATGATTGGTTTGAGCTTTTACCCTTTGCAAAGTTTGCCTATAACAATAGTGTTCATACATCTACCAAGCAGACTCCCTTCTTTTCAAATTATGGACAACATCCAAGGATGGATATACAACTCTGAGATCATTTCAAGAACCCAACTACCAAAGATAAGGCCCATTATCTTTGGTTTGAGCTTTTACCCTTTGCAAAGTTTGCCTATAACAATAGTGTTCATACATCTACCAAGCAGACTCCCTTCTTTTCAAATTATGGACAACATCCAAGGATGGATATACAACTCTGAGATCATTTCAAGAACCCAACTACCAAAGATAAGGCCCATTATCTCATGAATATTTAGAAAGAACTCAAGGAAGAGATCCATAGAGCTCAAGAACAATATAAGTATTATGCAGATCAACATCGTGTTCAAAATCCATCCTATCACATTGGGGATAAAGTGTGATTACTGAGAAATAATTTGCAGACTTTCAAGGCCTTGTGCAAAGCTAGACAATCAGAGATTTGGTCCGTTCACCATCTTGGCTAAGATTAATCTAGTCACCTTTAAAATCGGGTTACCAAGTACCATGAGAATACATCCAGTTTTCCATGTATCTATGTTGGAACCATATCAAATTTCACCATTGAGGGAGGGGAGACCTAGTCCTTCACTACCTATTGAGATTGATGATCATGAAGAATCCCAAGTTGAGCATGTCCTAGATTCAAGAATATCCAAAGGAAGATTCGAGTACGTTGTTCATTGAAAGGGCATGACATCAATGATCACACTTACCTGTAGAGAACCTTCAAAGAGCACAAATCAATGTTCGCGAATTTCATAAGAAAAATCCAATGAAGTCAAGACAAGAGATCATGACCGCTCCTCGAGGAACTGGTCGCTTGAGGGGGAGGTGATGTCATGGACAAAGGAAACCATCCTAAACCTCAATGGATAAGCAAGATATGCTTCTAGAATGAACTTAAAACTCAATAGAGGTAGCCCCTATTTTTTAGGGCTATCTAGAGATAGACCCCAAGACACCAAAATTGCAATTTCTCCACGTCTACTATACCAAATGCTTTGAAAATTGCTACATGTACATTATACAATAAGAAACGTCGGATGCATCCTATTGAATTCAATTTTGACCTCCATACAAAGAGCAACAACCTCTGCAATTTCTCTATTGTTGAAGAAGATGGTGTAGATAAATGAAGGAGCAACACAATGCTGACCCAAAGTGTATGTATATTGCTTGAATGTATTGTACAATGGTTTTGAAGTATTTATGTAGAACCTTGAAGTGATCTATGACTTCTACAGTTGGATTTATCTTTTACTTGCCGATAAAGCCAACAAAGTCTTCATTGTGGCCATGTTTTCTACTACAATAAATATTTCCTCATGGTCCAATCCTTGAGTTTGAGCATATCCTTTTGCTACAAGTCTATCCTTATAGCTTGATACACTACCATCAGTATGTATTTTAAATCTTAAAAACCCACTTGCACACAATTACCTTTTGTTTTGATGTCTTTGGAACTAAACTCCAAGTCTTGTTATCTTCAAGTGCATCCAATTATTCTTTCATTGCTTTCTCCCACTTTTCATCTCCTTTTGCCTCATCATAACATGTAGCTTCATTTTCCTACTCAACCTTTGTCATAGAAACATAATAAGTATTCATAAAAGGCTTACAAGTATACCTTTGAGGTTTCTTAATCACACTTTAAGTTCTTCTTACCTCAAATGTAGGTGCTTTTTCTTTCTTATTAGGAACGTTTATGGCTCTCCATACTCATATATACTACCACCTTCATCTCCTTCATCATTAACTTCAACAAGCTTGAGTTTACGTTTACTTCTAACACTTGGAGGTGATTCTTGCCTTCATCTTACATTGAAAGGTAGCTCTCATTTTTCATCCAAACCACTCTTCATATCACTTCAAGTTCTTGTGGGCTAAGGTAAGCACTCATCTCCTTCACCCATATCTTCTTCATCTACATGACCTGCAAGCCTTTCTTAACTACATACCATGAAAGTGATTCATCAAAGTTTACATCTCTTTAAAAAAACCCTTATTCGAATGAGGATTATAACATCTATATTCTCTTTGAGTATCTACATAACTTATAAATATACACTTTTCCAATTTCACAAAAATTTTGGTCTCAGTTCACTAGGTTCATGTACATAACATACATAACCAAATACTTTCAAATGACTTAAAATTGGTTTCCCTCCTTTCCACACCTCATAGGGTGTAAAATGATGAACTCCAATAGTCGGAAATCTATTCATAATGTACACAATTTGCTAATAGGTTCATCCCAAAAAAAATTTAGAAAAACACATATCATTTAGCATGCTTCTAGATCCTTCTACTATGATTCTTTTTCTTCTCTATACAACTCCATTTTTTTGTGGAGTATACTTGCATGTGACTTCTCTTTTGATACCTTCGTTATACAAAAATTCAATAAAAGCTTGAGAGAAATACCCTCTCCCTCCATGAGATCTTAACGTTTTAACATAACTTCCTGTCTTCTTCTCGACAAATGATTTGAACTTCTTGAAACAATCAAAGATTTCACTCTTATGTTTAATGAAATACACAAATATCATTCTACTATGATCATCAATGAATGATACGTAGTACTTATTTTTAAAAAATAAAGAAGAAAGGTTGTATATATTTTGCAAAAAGGATTTTCTTAGAATAGAAGGAAAATACAAAAATGAAAAATGGAAGCATTTACTTCAACAAGTAGGAAGATGATGAAGATGAGATTTCCCAAGCCAACTATGTGGGCAAGAGCAAGTGGAAAGGGAAGAAGAAAGGAGCAAAGCATGAGATCAAAAGGACAAGATGTTCAACCTTGTGTCATCAATAATAAGACCATTCATACCACTCAAATTATTGGTTAAATGGAAGGACCCAAAAAGAAGGTGGAAGAGGTGGATTTGGGAACACTAGAGGTAGAGATTGACAGAACTTCAAAAAGAAAACAATAGAATTCACAATAGAAGGGATTTTGACAATTATTCAGAAGATCAACCACATGAAGACTCATTGCTTTGAATGAATCTGATCCACAAAGAAGGTAAAGAAGATGATCATTTCTTCTACATATATTCAAGATGTTCAAACCATGTTGCAGGTAGCATTGTTCTTCTATCTGACTTGGAAAGTCCAAAGCATAGACATGAAGTAAAAACAAGGGATGACATCAAGCACAATGTGGAGAAGATTGTTAATGTATAAGCTTTCAATGACATGAAAAAAAAAATGAGTAAGATTCTCTATGTGCTCATTATCACTAAAAACCTAATAAGTGTAGACCAAATAGTTGAAAACGACTTGCAAGTTAGGTTCACCCAACATGTAGAAGACCCATTTCAAGGCTTCAAGAAGGTAGCCACAGGTGAGAAGCATGGTAGGATCTTTACTCTTGAAGTAGGAGATACCATGAACATGGCTCTATTCAACTTTGGGTCTCAAACCCTAAGTGAGCTTGAGGTGTGGCATAAGAGACTTTCTCATGTGAATGAAAGAACCTTGAAAGATATATGCAAGGATCAAAGTGTTCTAGGGTTGTCAAACATATCAAAGTAGCATATGATCAATCGATGTGATGCTTGTCACATTTAGTACACCTCTTTGGACTTAGTATACACTTGGACTTAGTACACACAACCTATTCGACTTAGTACACACAAATGTGTGGGGACCAAGTCATGAACCTTCATTGGCAAGCTCAAGATATTATGTTTCCCTTTTTTATGATCATATTAGTTGGACCATTCTGTACTTTATCAAGAATAAGAGTGAAGTGTTTGAATGCTTCAAGAAGTACCTAACACATGTGGAGATCATACACATAGATCATTGAAGAAAATCAGATTTGATGGAGGGGGAGAATACCTCTCCAAAGAGTTTGATGAGTTCTTGCAGGATAAAGACATCAAAAGGGAAGTGACTACCAGGTATTCTCCTCAATTGATGATATTGCAGAGTGAAGAAACGAGATCCTACTTGGATCCACTAGAACAATGCTTGAAGAGAAGAAGTTACCACTCTAATAGGTAGAATCAATCTCAATTGTTGTATATGTTGTGAATAAACTTCCATCCAAATCTCTACAAGATATGACTCCTTATGAATCTTGGAATGGTAGAAAACCAAGTCTAGGTCATTGTAAGGTATTTGGTTGTTAAGCTTTTCTACATGTACCTTCACAAATCAGAGGTAAACTAGATGAAAGGGCAACTAAGTCAGTATTCATTGGCTATGGATCAACTCAAATAGGATATAGGTTTTATAATCCTTCCACCAAGCAATTCACCACAAGTAGGGATGTTGTGCTTGAAGAACATAGGTCATGGTATGATGAAGACAAATAGAAGTTAAACTTACCTTATGGTGTTGATTGTGATTTTCATCAATTAGGTCGCAATCATACATAGGTCTAGGATCCAATAAGTGAATGTGATGATGATCAAGATGAGAAGAAAAGAGACTATAAGGTGTGGAAGTCAAGAGGAAAGACCAAAATGCAAGTATGTTGAGAATGTTCCAAGCATACTCGTAGAACGTCAACAATAGAGGAAAAGCAACTTCAAAGGTATGGATATGACTCCACATTTGTTACAAAGAACTCTATTTATTTGGCCAAAGATGCCTTAGACATATGAAGAAGAAAAGGGTAATCATAATTAGGAAACATCTATTAAAGAGGAGATAGAAGCATTGAAAGAAATGGACACATGGGAATTAGTCCCAAGGCAAACTAATTAGAAGGTATTAGGTTACAAATAGGTATATAAGCTGAAAACAAATTTAGATGCTTCTAAGAGAGTACTTAAGTACCTCAAAGGTACAATCAATGAAGGTATATTCTATCCTTACTCATCTGATTAGAATCTCAAGATATATTCTGATGCATATTGGGTAGGAGCTAAGGATGATAAAAGAAGTATCTCTCGTTACTTAGCATTTGGAGGTTCAAAGCTAGTGTCATGGATTTCCAAGAAGCAACCAACAATTTCTTTTTTCCTCAACTAAAATAGAGTAGATAGGTTTGACCATAGTGGCTCAAGAGGAAACACTTAGTAGCAAACCCTATGTTTCATACAAGAACCAAACACATAGAGTTTCATTACCACTTTGTCAGGGAGAAACTCATGGCAAAAGAAATTGACATATCTTTTATTCCAACTAAAAATCAAGTAGTAGATATGATGACAAATGCACTTGATGGAATCAAACTTTGTACATTAAAATCATTATGCTTGAGGAGGATTAGCTCTAGATCAAAAGATCACCTTTGGGTTATGTCAAAGATATCCATTGAAGAAGTCTTCATTTATGTTCATTTTTTGGTATTTCATAATACTTTTTTATGAATCACTTATTTAATATTGTAAAGGGATAAAAGGAATAGTCATATTCCATGAGTTTTAGGTAGTCAAACTTGATGTGCAATCAATCAATCAATTCACCTATAATCAAGCATTAGAATTGATTTCACCTTTTCCTAGTTTACAGGAAGACGATTCCTTGCATCACAACCAACTTCAAAAACGAGTTGGTTTGAATTCAAAATTCTTGTCAAGAGAGTTGTGGACCTCAAGAGTATATATAAAGACTTTAAATCATTCATACAATACATGGAAGCAATATAAATATACATTGGTTCATCACTTTGTTCATTCTTCAATTTCTACATCATTATCTCCAACTCCAATATACTTGCATAGGCTAGTTCTCTTTCTACAAAGCTCTAAATTTAATGAATGAGCATTCGTTGTAAAGATAATAGTTCTACTTTAATTGTATAAACAACCTTGAAAATTTGAGGATACCTATATTCAATGTTAAGCTTATTTTTTAAGAATTCCTTGCTTATTATTTGTACTCTTATGCATTTTAGCTACTCACCCCTATGTGTAACATTCCTTCAAAATGAATTTTTACAATTGTAATCATGTTCGCTTCTCTTAGCATTTGAAGTTGAATGTTTCATTCCAAAATAGCAAGTTTTTTGAGGTAGTCATTATGCACATATGTTTTTGGCCAACTATTTCTCATAAATGTTGCAAAGTACATAGTGAGTTTTATTGCATTAATTATAAGCCCATAAGGTATATTTGATACTCCAAGAGTGCAAGGGCTGCTCCTGTGCTCGTTGGTTGGACCAAAATTCATCACCTTGAGCCTCAATTTTCTACCTCCCTCAACCTTCTCCAAGTTCTCTCAGGGATCAATCAACCCAAATACAACATTGGAAGGTCGTATGCCAACATAAGTACTCTCTGGGTAACACAAGCACATAAATGTCCACATTTTCCTAAGTTCATTTAAAGATTTTGTTTGATTTTTGGTGACCTAAGAGTAGTGTTATCATGTATTCAATCTTTTAGTTTCCACACTAGATCATAGAGAAGAAGATGATCCAAGATAGACTACTCAACAGATTCTTCTTGAACGATGCTATGAGATCAAAGGTGAGTGTTTTACACAATCTTCCATGCTTTTGCAAAGAATCAACAAAGATTTTTCCTACATATACTTTGATTGAAAAAACAAAGGTTAATGTAATTGAATTTGATATAAGAATAAAGAATTATTTCTTAATACGTAGTTTTAAATAGCTTCAATGTATGATAACAACGGAGGGATTTATGGTGACTATATTGTACACAAACAATCAAGTAGGATGCTTTCAGTAGTTATATAATAACTTTCAACTTGATCCAATTGTTTATTTGTATAGGCTATAGGAAGACTTGGCTTACTTCATTCAAAACGTTGTGCTAGTACACATCCTAATGCAAAATAAGAAGCATCTACATTTACATGAAAAATCATATCCCATCGAGGAAGTCTCAATATAGGTTTTCTAACCAAACAAGTCTTTAAATCCTCAAAAGCTTTCTCACATTCTTGTAAAAATGTAGATTTAGTTAGTAAATAATGCAAAGGTATTTCTATGTCTTCAAAATTATATAAAAGCTTTCTACAATAGCCACAATGGCCCATAAAAGTTGTAGTTCTTTTACTTTTTTGTTCTGGGTAAATTCACAATGGGCATTAATTTTTCTTCATCTGTGAATATTCTATTTTTTGACATAATGTTTCTTGAGAGCTTTCCTTGTCTAACAAAAAAACACACTTTTCTTGATTCAAACACATTCTGTATGTTTTGAATTTAGGAAATATAGCTCTTTGGTCTTGCAAAATGTTCTTCTCTTCTTTGGGAAGAGGTACAGATATCATCCACATATATTTACAATAAATACCATATAAAATATTTGAATACATGATACATCAACCTCCAGAATGTGGTAGGTGCATTAGTTAAACCAGATGGCATAACCCCAAATACATATACACCCCATTCAATAACAAACACTATTTTATGTTGATCTTCTAACACAATAGGAACTCGGTTATATCTTGAGAATGCACCTAGAAAACTTTAAAACTCCTTTCTTGCAACTCATTCTAGAAAATGATAAGCTAGAGGAAGAAGATAGCTATCCATAATAGTTTCAACTTTTACATTATTATGGTTTATACAAAACCTACAGTTTCTAGTTTTCTCTGGAATGACAACTATTGCAGATACCCATTCAATGTACTCTATCTTATAGATGAATTTTGCTACCAATAACTTACCAATTTCCTCCTTTTGTTTTGTAGATTATTTTTCATTATAAGTATAATGCATTATTGGTCTAGCATCTAGCCCAATAGGAATCTTATGTACATACACACTGGGATCTATTACTTTAAGATCCTTATAAGTATAGGAAAATAAATCTCTAAATTCTCTGATCTATTGTGATAGAGCTTCCTCATCTTTCAAATTCATATCAAATTCCATGGCAATGTGTGTGTGTCCTCTCGCCTCTTTTGAGTAATTACCACCTTTTTAGTCTCTTCTTAAATTATTATCATCTAATTCACCTTTTCTCTTTTCTCTTTGTGGTTTCAAGTTCAATTTAAGTCTTTCTTCAATTTCAATGTTCTAAAGTTGAATGGTACATCAATCGTATTCCCCCTTTTCATTGTTTATTGTCCCTTTTGGCTTAATTACGTTCTTAGTAGCCTTGTTTTCTGTTTGTTCCTCTTTATGCTTCATGTTTCTATGTTTTTATAAATGTTTTCCTACACTAAATCCTTGGCCTTTCATATACTCCAAATATGAATTTTTGTCCATTATTATTAAATAACCTAACTCTCTGCTAGTTCCTCCTCTCACTTTCCTTCTTGAAATTCATCAGTTGCAATTTTCACCTCCTTTTTTTCTTCAATCACTTATACCTAAATCATTCTTATGGGTATATGAAAGATATCATATCGATCCTCATTTTGAAAGTTAATGCCCACACGTTTGTCATTCGCTACATCTAATGTAGAAAGAATATGTATATCGCATCCTCTAATGCTCTTTCGTTCACAAAATCTTCTTTTCTAAGAAGAAATGTTTTTGCGAGTTTTCTATGTACACTTGAGGAATGTATATCGCATCCTCTAATGCTCTTTCGTTCACAAAATCTTCTTTTCTAAGAAGAAATGTTTTTGCGAGTTTTCTATGTATTGGATTATATACCCATAATTGAGCATCACTCTCAATAGTTGTGGATTTCAAAGAATTTTCACTATAATCTTCTTGATTGTGGAATTTAGTCTGATCCCTTGGATGAATATGATAATAAGTTTCTTTTTATATATTGCATCTAGTTACACCACCTTGGTATTGCAAATAGACAATTTTATCCCCAACCTTGAATAAAAATCAATTACCTAATAAATATCTTCCCAACATAATATCATATGAGGTTAATTTTGGGAATTCCAATATGGCAAAACTATCCTCCAGTTCAATGTCACAAGTTCTAATAATTTTTTTATCCCACAATTATAAGGGGTTTTCAATGTTACTCTCTACCAATTGTAACCTTATTCTAGTGGGTTTGACTCTAGGTGAACGCCATTCTTGCCATGTCTTCTTGGACATGATAACTACTCTTACTCCACTACCCAATATTCCTTCAAATTCTATGGATAGTAGAGTATTTTCTTCCTTTCCTTCACAATATCGTCCAATTATATCCACTCGTACATGTAATAAAGAATATGGTAACAAAATTTCCTTTTGAGGCTTTTCAATAGTTTTCTTTTTCAATAAAAACTATCAATGATTGCATTTTAGGACTTTTTTTCTTCAATTCACTCAAGCTTATGTTATATGAAATCTTCATTTCCTCATTTATCTTCAATTCTAGTCTAAATTTCATATCAACTTGATATCCTTTCTTTGATTGACTTTCAACTTCTTTGACCTTCAAAAAAGGAGGGATAGTTTCATACAATTCCATCTTCTTTTCCATCAATTCTATCCATAAACTCTCATCTAGATTTTCTCGTTTTTTTTTTCTTCTTGTAAATTCTAGATTCCACCTATGTAGGTTCTCCCTCCCAAAGTCTTTGAGCTAGATCTATTATTTTTTTACACACCTACATTGTTTCTATTTCTAATTCTAGCATAGGGAAAATCTCTCCTGATTTGTAGTTGTGGTCCTTTGATTATTCTTCTTCTATATGCTTTTATAAAAGTCTTAGGATGTTTTGAAAAAGGTTCTACAATTACAAATCCTCCTCCCTTCTAAACTATGATCACTTTTTTTTCTAATGACATTCTGATTATATTATTGCAATCACCGTTCTAATTATTCCACCTTTCTGACCCCCTTTAGTCTTTGTTTTTGTTGGAGTTTGAGGTTTGTGGAAGAACGTGAACAACACAAGGAAGAAGAAGAAGCTTGGAGCACAACACACAATACTGAATGTAAACCAAGAGAATGTATAAAGATAAGTGACCAATTGGGGTTATAGGCATATATATAGGATGGGGGAAAATGCCTCCTAAAGAGGGGAAAAAGTGTCCACCGCACTCGGTCTTACACTAGAAACCCTTATCTCTAGGGTTCTCCAAGAAGACACTCTCATATCCTCTATTGCAGGCCATCCCTCTATTCCACCATCAACTTGCATAAACTCAATCCCTAAATAATCATGGAAATGCCCCAAATCTGACATCTCAAATGAGGCATGCAAATGAGCTTTAAAATTAGCAATATGCTCCTCATGAGGACTAGTGAGCAACATGTAACTAACATAGACAACAATGATCAGAAAACATCATTTGCATGCTTAACATATAAGGTGCTCTCAATTGGACTGTTCTCAAAACCATGTGCAATCAGGTAGGCTATGTACCTAAGTTGTAGAGCCTAAGGTACTTGTGCCATATGAGACTATACCTCAATCGCCCACAAGTGCATATAGTGGTAAATTAATGCATGTTTAATTATCAATCCGTAAATTTAGAAATATCAAGTGTATGAAGAGATGTGCACACATGATGGAAAATGAAGTGAAAGTGCTAACAGTGCATGTATCATAGATTCATCTACCACTCAAGTCACTTATCCCTCTGAAACTGCATGTCGCAATACTTGTTGCAACACTAAGCACAAATTAGGCCTTTTCTCTTGGCTCAAATATCTGAATATGGTCAATAGTGGGTTTATTTCAAAGCTCTCAATGAGATTCATCTAATGCTTATATGTTAACCTAATCCAAAAAATGTTCTTTGAGTTATGGGCGAAATAGTGAATGATGGGAAACACCAACTACTTCCCCATAGCTCAGTAAGCTTCTTACATGCATTGTAGTGGATAAAACAAGAGGAGAAGGGATAGAAAAAACTCTTAGAAACACATTTCAAGCATAACACACATGCAAGATCTTGAGGAGGAACATATTCAGCAGAAAAGAAGGAAATTTGAAGTTTTAGCTTGATTACTCAGTATGGCAAAAAAGTGTTTACAAAGAGCCACCAAGTGACTTATATACATGTGCCCTAATATTGATCCTTTCATACAAGAGATTGACACTTTTATTAAACTCACTAAATCCTTACTATGATAGAGAGCTAATGTTACAATGACAATTATGATTTAATTTGAAATTTTTTGGGGCCTACTTCTCTTGCTTCTTTCTTCTACAACACTCTCCCCCTCTTAGTATCTGTTGTCCCTTGACAAGGTTCTATTCTTCAACTTGGTCCTTTTTTTCTTTTGGTGTTGTATGTTGGACTGTCCATTACCAACAATTATGGAGGGCTTATCAATTCAGAGATAGTTTATATTTCTTTTAACTATACACCACTAGCGGTTGAGGAAGACTTCAAGATGTTCAGACAATTTGTTACCTTATCCAAACCTAAGTCCAATGCTTTTGTCTTTTCTCTTCTTTTAGTTCTTATTGCATCAAGAGGTGTGTTGCCCTTCTATTTGGCCTACTGATTATTCTTTAGCTTGTACAATTCTTTTCATTGCATGCAGCCATCGGTAAACATTATTTCCCTTTTATTCTAGTTGATGCTTCAAAGGTCCTGTTATAAATCTTTGTTTACATCCTTTGGGACCTTGCCTTGCATTGCAACTTGATGCATGGTCCTGAGGGGCTTTGGGTAGAGGGTGAGTCTTTTATTGAGCTACTTTATTATTTTTTTCTTCTTCTTTTCTTACTGGATTCTCCCTCCACACATCCCTCCTCCTGAACTCTATCATCCTCGACAAGCTTTTGTTGGTGGCATGAGTAGGTTTGGATGGCCATCCACTTTGTTTGGTTAAGCAGTTTGGCTTCACATATCTTAAACTCCTTCCATTGGGTTGATTTTATGCCGTCATGTGGTGCCTTTTAGTGATTAGCTAAAAAACATAGCTGTTATGCTATGAGTCTAGCATTGCAATTCATAGACATCTTCAAAAATATTTCTGAATCCACTAAAAAATACTTCTTCAACTATCTACATATATGGACTCAACAAAACCATTAATCTAGATTATATTTCCATTAATGCTAGGTGGAAAATACCTATTCTGAGTAGCTATGATAGAGAGACCATAGATGAAAACTATTGATCTATTGTATTAAAAGACAATGTTGTACATGATCATTGGCATGATAATCAATGCCTACTGATAGTGAGTAGTGTAGGCTATGAAGTGAGCCTCACTCTCTTACAATGTAATCAACTAGAACTCGGAATTGAAGTGATCTCTACGGCGAGTTTTTACACCCATCTTTTATAGATGGTCCATTTGAAATTTGCATTTGAATTTACCATTGGCTCTCACTAAAAAGTGTTCCTCTAATCTAGGAGATATGCTCTCCAAATAAAGTCGTGGCATTTCCATCTAACAAACTCCACGATTTTAGTGGTAAGTACAAATATTCCTTCAAGTCAAATAGACTTTTACAAATGGTAAAAGGTAAAGAATCCATAGCAATGGTTCCTGTGGGTCTTCAAACATTTGCACATAAGGTCTTTATGTCTAGCCAAGTGTGTAGGCTTGGTATTAGCACCAACAAGCATTACATCTTCTTGGGGAAAACGTGACTCACCCTTCCAAGTGTATGCATTCCTACCATGCTCCATTACTAAAAACATTCTTTACAAAGTGTTCTCTAAGTAGGCAACCTTCCCTCGAGCCTTAGGATTTTTGAACTCATATATGGTGACTCAACCTACCTCACTAGGTTGATCTAGTTAAAATCTCCAAAAGGGTTCATTCATGTCTCTATTAAAGAAGATCTCAATGTGTCTGTTATCTTGGGTAATCCATTATGGAGTATTTATCCTAGACTTGAGAATCTTGATTCCAAACTCATCTAATGTATCTAGTGATCTAGCAACCACGTACATGCTTCCCTTTTTATCGATATATGAACCCTCTTAGAACTTGACCATTGGGTGCTTAGGTTCCAAGCATTGATGAGGGTTTTTGAGTTGGAGCGCTAATCTTCTCAAACCATCCTCATAAATGCAAGTACTTAATTGGTTTGTTTGAATGTATTCCAATTGATTCTTATAGGGAACTTATGGTGTTTTTGAATAGGCTATCCTTGAACTACCTATGGGTCTTTCTATACTAAACAACATTTCCAAACCAGTTTAGCACATAAGAATAATCTCTTAGCTTTTTAGCCCACAATCTAGAGGTATGATTGACACTAGCTTCAGCGAATCTAATGCTTTTTCTATTCCCACCTAGGTGTCTACCTGACTTAAGGCTCATATGCTTTGCATATTAGCTGAAGTTTTGCGAGTACAAACTCATTGCATATTCTTTTCATTATACTTAAGGTGGATATGCTCTTCATGAAATCCATCATTTGGATGATATGGCACCATCTACCCATATATGTACCTTGAAGAATAGCACTTATGTGAACATTATTTCTTTGTGTTAATTGGTTGATCACTTATGATCAGTTCTTGTAAGGTTCAAGATATTCACCTTTTTAAAAGGAAAGAGTAAAAGGCCTAAAAGTCACGAGTTAGAAGTGGTTGAGATTGATTCTCAATCAATCCATCAAGAAATAAATATGACCAACTTTCTCTGCTCCTAGATTGTAGGAAAAGATTCCAATCAATCTAAACTACCAAAGCCACCTAATTTCAAATTCAAGTTCATGAAGAAAAGTCGTGGTCATATCCTCAAGAGTCTATATAAAGAATAAAAAGCATTTGTACATATAGTAGATTTTTTATTTGAAGAAATACATTTACTCTTTGATCATTGCTTCATGCCACTTCTATTCTCTACTCCTTCTTCCTCAGCCTTAGTCAACTTGCAAAGATTGTTTCTCTCTCTATAGAGCTCCGAATCATGCTTTCAAGCATTCATTCGTAAGTTATAACCTTCTAGTTTATGTATACAAAGTCTGAAGTCATTTGGTTTAGTAATTTCATAGGAATCTAACTTTTACAATCTTGGGGTCATTGTCTACAAATCCCTGAAAATTTGAGATGACATCCAATCAGTGTTAATGTGATTGTTGTTGGGTATGTGTAGAAGTGTGAGAGACACACGAGAAGCACACACAAGGAGCACAAACGTAGTAAGATACACGGAGAAGATGATGGCTGGAATAGATCTCTCTATTGATGATGAATTGAACTGAAGTAAGAGCTGATATCCGTAAGTACAAAGTACCACCACATATGAGAGTATCAAGTATGTGGTAACATGGGGAAAAAACATCTAGCCAGCACTAGAGTGAAAAGTGCCCATGTATAGGGAAAAGATTCACATCAAAGCTACTCGAGGAACACATAAATATAACAAACCCCCCTAAAGTGAAGGATGTGAACACATATAGGGAGTGAGAGATCAACCCCCACAAGGTAATAAGCCTAAAGCTTTGCGAAAAGCTTCAAACTTTTCCCGTGGAAGAGCTTTGGTGAATATGTCTGCCACATTATCTTGTGTAGGCACATATACCAAATCAATATCTCCTGCATGAAAGCGCTCTCTCACATAGTGATAATGCACATTAATATGTTTGGTCCATGCATGAAACACTGGGTTTCATGCAATAGCCAAAGCACTCTGACTATCAGTGAGAATATGCGTAGCAGTATCTATCTCCATGCAAAGATCCATCAATAGGCACCTCAGCCATATACACTCCATTGTGGCTATGAAAACTACCCTGTACTCAGCTTCACAACTCGATGTCGTCACTGTAGGTTGCTTCTTACTCAACCAAGATATGCATGAGTCTCCAAGGAAAAAGCAATTACCACTAGTGGATACGTGAGTATCATAACAACCAGCCCAATCACTATCTGTAAAAGCATGCAAGCATGGCTGAATATCTCTTCCATAAAAGAGACCTAAGCTCAAACACACAGTTCACCGCTTGCCAATGCTTAGCGCCAGGGCTATGCATGAATCGACTCAACTGGGAAACTGCATACTGTATATGTGGCCTTGTGTTGCATGCATATATAAGACATGCCACAACTTGCTAATAAAGAGAAGTGTCAAATGCATCACTGGAATCCTTAATTCAGAACCTGAATCCTGTCTCAACTGGTGTGGAAATCGGCTTACAATCCCCAATGCTGAAGTAGTTTTTCAACATACTTTGCTTGATGCATAACAATTCCCCCCTCAATGGATACAAACTGGATGCCAAGATAGTAGCTCAAAAGACTAAGATAAGTGACATCAAAAGTATGCTGCAAATCAGCCATAAGAATGTCAAGTTTTGCATCACATGACCCAGTCAAGAGTATATCATCGACATAAAGAACAAGCACTATAAGATCAGCCCCATTTTTGTGTACATAGAGTGTGCTTTCAATCGGACTACATGTGAAGCCAAGAGCAAGCAAGTGCTTATGGATTTTGCCATACCATGCACGTGGAGCTTGCTTGAGACCATACAAGGCGTTATGCAAGCGCCCAAACCATATGCTCTTTCCTTTTCATAGTAAATCTAGGAGGTTGCTTCACATAAACCTCTTCTTGCAAATCACCACTCAAGAAGGCTGTTTTTATGTCCAACTGATGCACTTTCCAACCTCGATGGGCAGCCAATGCAACCACGGTACAAATGGCAGTCATGTGTGAAGTAGATGCAAATGTTTCCTCATAATCAATGCCATATTGTTGTGCATATCCTTTGGCAACCAATCTATCTTTGTAGCGATCAATGCTACCATCAGATTTTCTCTTAATCTTATAAACCGACTTTGTACCAATGGCATTCTTTCCTTTTGGCAATTGACATAACTCCCAAGTACTATTCCTATGTATGGAATCCATTTTTGATTGCATAGCACTCATCCATTGTGGATAGTCACATGCATCTTCAAAAGAAAGTGGCTCTTCATTACATGTTGTAGCAATAAGAGAATAATCCACAAAATTATTTGATGCATGGTGAGAGCTTGATCTTGTTCTACCAAGTAAAGGTGCACTCAATTTGCTGTCCTACAAAGTTTATTTCAGTGACTTTGGTGTAGTTTGTGCACTCTTGATAGACATGCATTCATTATGTAAAACATCTTCAATATGTACATCATGTGTGGGCTGAATTTCGTGCTCATTTTCAGCCATATTTTGACGCAAATGTTCAACCATATGTGGCTGGAAATTTCTAGCAGTTTTTGTAATTTTTGGCTGAAATTTTTTAGCCATGTTTGGCTGGAAATTCTCTACATTTTCAAGCCCTATTTTGCTGGAATTTTTCAGCCCTTTGAACCTCAGATGGCTGGTCTACATGGCCATAGTCAAGTGCACCATTTTGGAACAAAGGCATGAGCGTATCGAACACATCTTGTGAGCTAACTATCGGCTATTTTTTGCATTCAAGTAGATGGAACACTGAATTTTCAGCAAGTACCACATCTTGACTCACAATAATTATGTTTGTCAATGGATGGTACAAATGATATCACTTTCTTTCAACACTATAACCAACAAATATACATTTCTTTGCCTTATCATCAAGTTTGTGATATTGTTGTGATGGCACAAGAGCATATGCCAAACAACCAAACACATGCATATGACTAACCATACGCTTATGACCATTCCAAGCCTCATAAGGAGTGATGACTCTCAATGATTTTGTAGGGCAGCAATTCACCACATAATTTGCACACATGATTGCTTCCATCCAAAACTTATAAGGAAGATGCTTTCCTTTAACTATACATCATGCCATTTCAAGGAGTGTTCTATTTTTACGCTCGACAATACCATTTTGATGAGGTGTATATGGCACCATAGATTGGTAAGAAATACCTCTTTCACAAAGAAAATCATTAAACTCATGTGAAATGTATTCACCACTATGATCCGTGCGTAGAGTCAAAAGCTTTTGTGAAGAAAAATTTTCAGCCATAGCTAAAAATGCTTTGAAGCAAGAAAATACCTCATTCTTTGCTTTCATAGGATACACTCATGTATGGTGAGTAGCATCATCAATGAGGGTAACAAAATATACATGCTTCCCAAAAGATGGAGTCTTGATAGGACCATATACATCACTATGAACAAGTTGCAACTTTCTTGTAGTGTGTGTGTGACTATCTTTTGGAAAAGAAGCACGATGCATTTTTCCAAGAATGCAAACTTCACATGCATGCTTTTCAATGGAATCAAGTGTAGGCAAGCCAATAACCATGTCCTTCTTTTGCAACTAAAGCAAACTATTGAAGTTCAAGTGACCAGAATGAGCATACCAAAGCTCCATTTCAGCCATGGAAGAAGTATGAGCAACCAGGGCATTCGAGGCAGCCCTCTTGTATGTATCCATGCGATACAAACCATTACATAATGTACCGGATATCACGATAACATCGTCATTGCTGAAATCATGAACCATACATTTATCATCAACAAAGTGTGCATGAAGTCCAGCTTTGGCAATCAGTAGAACTGAAATTAAATTCTTCTTGATATCGGGCACATACAATGCATTTTTCAAGAGAATCACACCTCCATTTGCAGCCATAAGCTCAATTTCTCCTACTCCAATGATATGTTGATATATTTAGGTAGTGATGTGTGTGAACACTCTAGGACCACCGAGGCACTTTTTTCCCTCTTTAGGAGGTTTTTTTCCCCTCGGCTTGTATATATGCCTATTGCCCTAATGGGCTACTTATCTTTGTACATTCTCTAGTAATGCATTCAGTATCGTGTGTTGTGCTCCAAGCTTCTTCCTCTTCCTTGTGTTGTTCGCGTGCTTTCGCAGACGTCTAACTCCAACAATTGGTATCAGAGCAGGTCGTCGCTTCATCTAGGGTGCCATCAACACTCCTCCGTTTGTAGTCTCAGAATTGCACGAATTTTGGTGAGCATACTCAACGTGTTTCCGAAATCAAAACAGCTTCGTTCTGTGGTGCCCAAATTGCGATCTGAGCTCCTTTCGGCCTCCAAACGCACTATCGCAGTGCTTGTGCAAGCTATTTCATCTTTTTGTGCCAACGGTATATACCAGTTTCTGTTCGCCAGTATAAGCATCTCAAAGTCTGCTACAGGTCTAGTAGAATTTGTTTGGGCAGTTATGTTTAACTTTTTGAGATACAGTCAATTTTCTACATCAAGGTATTTTAGTCACTAGCCATGGCTGAAAGCAGTGATATATTCTGTATGTTGGCTGTTGAGGATAAGTTAGATGGTACCAACTACCCGTTATGGGATTATATGATGCGACATGTGTTGGTTGCAAAAGGACTGTGGAACATTGTGCAGGGTGTCAAAAAACTTCCTATCACACCTACAGCTGTTACAATATCATGTAGTGAAGCTGATGCAAAAGGTGTCGAAGATGATGATATTCTACATATTCCTGTTCGTGCTACGGTTTCTACTGCACCTACTATGGAGCAGATTCGTTGGGATGGTAGAGATGCCCAGGCACATGCATTGATAGCTTTGTCTGTCAAACGTGCCATTATTCCTCACATTCGCTCTTGTAGAACAGCTAAGGATGCTTGGGATACACTTACCACATTGTACCAAGCTAGGAATGACGCTCGTGTTGCTTACCTCCGAAAAGAGTTGGAGAGTGAGCACATGAATGAAGGTGATTCTATGGACAGTTTCCTAACGAAGATCAAAGACTTGAAGGAAAAGTTGATTTCTGCTGATGAGGTGATACCAGATAGCTCACATGTGTAGACCGTTTTTAATGGTCTTCCTGATTCATATCAGAGTTTTGCCTCTACTCTTTGGTTGACGATGAAAGGCAATTAGAATGCCTTATCATTTGAGGAGTTAATCTCTGTTCTGTTGCAGGAAGATCAGTCGAGGCAAAACAGGTCCATTATGCGAGTTGCAGATCAAGCTTTCCTGGCTAGTCAAAAGGGCAAAGGAAAATGGAGCCCTTCAACTAGTAAGCAGAAATCTGGTAATTCTGCATATTCGAAGAAGGAAGATAAAGATGAGAAGATACTATAAAGGGAATGATCATATCATAAAGAACTGTCCAAAACTGGCTGCTAAAGAGCCAAAGAAGAAAGAGGCTGGAATGGTGGTTGCAGAGGCCTCTACACCAAAAATAGAGTCTGCTAATTTTCTGGAGGAAGAAGAATGGGCATTTGCTACTGTCTGTAATTTTGATCCACCTTCTCATGAGTAGTGCATGTATGCAGTAGACTCAGATGTTTGGTATTTTGACAATGGGGCGACCAAACATATTACCTCGCAGCACTGTTTCTTCTCTTCACTCGAGCCTGCCCCTACAGGGAATACTGTTACATGCACCAACAACTCCTCTTATCCTGTTATGGGAGTTGGTAAGATCATTTTGACTACTGCTGATGGTAGTTCTTTCACTTTGTCAGATGCTTTATTTGTGCTAGGGATCAAGAAGAACTTGTTATCAATTTCTGCATTAGCCAAGATTGGCTTGGTTGTGAAATTTGTTGATGACATGTGTACAGTTCATGATCTGTCAAATGGCGATGTGATTATTTCTAGGATTTTATGTCGTGGGTTGTATAAGCTCATAGACTATGAAAGATCAGTAAATGACTTGGCATGTGCAGTAAATGATTCTCAAGCTATGTCAGATGTAAAGCTTTGGCATGCACGCTTTGGTCATCTGAATTTTGCTAGTTTGGTACGCCTACAGAAATCTGAAATGGTGTCCTCTTTGCCCAAACTTGAGGCACCTAGAAAACATGTTTGTGAAGGCTGTATTTTGGGCAAAATGCAGCATTCATCCTTTCCAAAAGATGGTTCAGTTCGGGCTACTCAAAAATTGCAAGTTGTACATAGCAATGTTTGTGATCCCATGCAGACACCTTCTTTTGCGAATTATCTTTACTTTCTAGCATCAGGTTTACGCTTCAGCTTGTATAGCCACTTAGTTCCAATGGCCTTCTTGCCAGGAGGCAAGTCACATAAGGACCAAGTACCATTCTTCATCATTGCATCATATTCAGATTGCATAGCAACCATCCAATTTTTTGAATTTTGTCCTTCATCAAACGAAACACGCTCAGTCTCATCACATAGACTAGATGCAGCCATAGCATAGCAATCTGACGCAAAAGAGACACTATGAGAGCCTGATCGAGTACGATATGAAAGAGGTGCATCCAATTTGCTATCACGCAAGGTCTGCACCAACCATTTTGGCATAGTTCTTGCTTCTTGAATATCATCTCTCTCATCAATCAATGCATCATGTAAATCTGCATCAGAAATGGAATGATCTACATCATCACATGAAACCTCCAAAGGCTGAGAAGTTGCCTCATTAGGACCAACTAGACTGTCCACCTGTAAAAAGAGGCAATAAAGTATCATACATGTTTTTGGAGTTAACAGATGCCTCCTTAGTACATGAAAGCAAGGGCTGAATAGCATCCTCCACAAAAACAACATCACGGCTAACCAGAATGCGTTTAGTCTATGGATGATATAGATGATAGCCTTTACTTTCAGAACTGTACCCAACAAAAATACATTTTACTGCTTTATCATCCAATTTTCTGCGATGTTGTTCAGGCACTAATGCATATGCCAAACAACCAAAAACACGCAGATGAACAACTGATGGCTTGCGGTCATGCCAAGCCTCATATGGAGTGATAGATTGCAACACTCTAGTGGGACACTTGTTCAGTACATATGCTGCACACATGACAGCCTCAAGCCAAAAACTATGTGGTAAAGCCTGACTCTTGACCATACACCTCACCATCTCCATGAGTGACATGTTCTTTCGTTCAGCAACTCCATTCTATTGAGGTGTATACGGCACTATACACTAGTGTTCTATCCCATGTTGAGCCAGAAATGCATTAAAATCAGAAGACATATATTCCCCCCCTCGATCAGAACAGAGGGTGCCCATTTTACATCCTGACAAATTTTCAGCCAAAACCAGAAACTGTTTTAAGCACATGAACACTTCGGACTTTGCCTTCAATGGATATACCTATGCATGCCTGGAATGGTTCACATGACTACATCTTTGTGAGATGCTCTAATGGAGAGTAATCAAAGAAATTTAGCAATGCTCTTAGGTTTGTTTCATGCACAAACACTAATTACTTTTAAGTACTTGAATTTTGAAGGATTCTTATACCTTCCTCAAAGGATGATGTCATTGAATTTTCTATGCAAGCAAAATTAGTGGATTGGTTTCTCTCAATTCTCCTAGGTTTGAGGACTTTCCCACTTGATATAACATCTAACACCTTGATTGCCCTCCAACACTTTAAAGAAGACATGTGAATAAGCTTGATACCATTTTTTGAAGGACAATGTTGCAATTATCATAGAGAATTAATGTGAATCAGATTGGCTCTTTTCAGCTATTTTGGACCCCAACTAGGTTCAACATGGAACCAAAAACCTTGCAATCTCATAGATCTTGATAATATTGTCCTTCATGGATCAAATATTTTTTATTTAGACTTAGACTTGGGGGACCAATTTCCTTAACTAGTACTCAACAAGAAAAGCATTTGTATTTCCTTGCATATACCAATGTCCAGTGAGATTATTCTTCCACAAATTGTCAATTCATGAAGCAACCAATAGATGGTATGGATGACATAAAAAAGAACAATAAGAAGTATGTGTATCCAAAAAACAAGGAGGAAAGCATACACATACATACATGTGCAGACAGTCACACATAGAGGCACAATTTCTCCAAAAAGCTCCTTCTATTGCTTAGGAAATCCAAAAAGATGACAAGATAAAAAAATCTTGAAGCTCTAGTATGCTAATTAATACTAACAAATGAGATCCATTTCACTCTCGTAGACTTTTGAAGGGCTATCTCCACACGAAAGTGTCCAAACTTCTTTAAAAATAGGTCATATAGCTCATTTGGAGGCCAAAATCACACATAGACAAGAGGCACAATTTCTCCAAAAAGCTCCTTCTATTGCTTAGGAAATCCAAAAAGATGACAAGATAAAAAAATCTTGAAGCTCTAGTATGCTAATTAATACTAACAAATGAGATCCATTTCACTCTCGTAGACTTTTGAAGGGCTATCTCCACACGAAAGTGTCCAAACTTCTTTAAAAATAGGTCATATAGCTCATTTGGAGGCCAAAATCATCACTGAAAAAAATATGATAAACATCATGAGCATTATTCTAGTTCCCTTGAGGCTTTAGGTTAGGTAAACTAAGAATTTACATATGGAGTAGTAGGTGCTATGCTAATAAATAAATAGTATTAAAACTAAAGAAAGCTTCTACAATACTCCCCCTTATTTCATGAGGCTCAAATTAATATTAGTGTCTCTTGAGGACAAAATGAGGAAATGAATGCACATGTTGGGCTACTGTTTGTTGATGTTCTTTGTTTGCAATGGAAGGCGATCTGTTCCCTACAACACATTCAATCAGAGTCCATGTCAATGAGCACGGAAATGAAGAAGGAGAAGTGTGAATGAATGCATTACGAATGGACAGAACTAGTGTTGGAAAATAGGCAATCGAGTGAACTCTAAAGGGGAAGACACCGACCAACCGACCGCTTCTCCAAACACCTGAATACCATCTTCCACAAAAACAACATCATGGCTAACGAGAATGTGTTTAGTCTGTGGATGATAGCCTTTGCTTTCAGAATTGTAACCAACAAAAATACATTTTACTATTTTAACAACCCAAACATGAAAATTCTCCCACACACATGTTTACATGAAGAAGCATAACAATAATCTTGGAATAAGTGTAACCTGCATCAACATATTAAGCAAGTACATAACCATGAACAGGCTTGAAAATGTAGGTGGGACATAATTCGGGTCTCTCTCTCTCTCTCTCTCTCTCTCTTCGAGACCCAGAATGAGTTCAATGGTGTTTAGACTCGTCACCATTGATGCCAATGGGCTTGTTCCAAAGGACTCTAATTGTGTCTCCTACATTTGATTTTTCCTTGAAATGTTTTGTAAGACCTCTCGATCTAGACTCAACCATCGAAAAACTGCTTTTAAATATCTTCTTGTGTGGACTCATGATTGGCAAGAGCTTCTTTATGTCGAAGTCTTTCATCCATTGGGTATCCGAATGGGCCACCGATAGGACTAAGTGCTTGCCAAACTTGACAACAAGTTTCGTTTCTAGAAAGGCATGCAATCTAATGTGGTTGGGTGGCGAAGGTGATTAAAACATTTCTAATCTCTTCTATCCTCTACTTCTGGGCTTGTTGGAGTGTTGGAGGCCATGTTACAAGGAGATGCAGACGTTGGAGAGCTAGAAACTTCCTCTAGATGATGGATGCCAAGAGAAGAGGGCTACCGAAAAACAAATGAAAATTTCTCTAGCTGAAAACAGTTGTGATTTGGGCAATGAATATCAAACAAAAGGACATTGGTTGGTTCTCGATCTCTCAAATCACAAGAGTTGAAGGCGAGCCCTAGTCTACAAACATATATGGAGAAATTGACTACAATGACTAGTGCCTTTTAAGACAAGGAATCAATGTGTGGTACCTTTTGGATGGCTAGGACCTTCCCATTCAAAAGCTTGAGCTGAACAGCTGGTAACAAAATGAGGATACTCCAAAAATAAAAGGAAAACTATACTTTCATTTCATCATCTGCTTAACAAGAAGTAGTGTGTGAATTGGTCTTGGATTATATGGGAATTCAAGCTCAAGCACCTCTGGCACCTGCTTATCGAAAATTAGAATGCAGTCCTTATGTGCAGAATCCTCTAGAAACGGATATGGGCCATTGTCAAACTAAGTAAAATATGGCTAAAATTATCTAGACTTGGAAGTGGGTGAGTGAGCTCCTAATGTTGCCTCAATAAGTTAATTGGGAACGAGCCTTGCTTCATGAAGCGATCAAGTGCTCCTCTCCTTTTTGGAATGTTGTTAGTAGTGAAGTGGCTTGGAAGACCTTGAAGGAAATATGCACGATCAACATTGAAAAGACTCCTAAAGAGTGGTCGATCGAGAAATCCTTGGTACAAGGATCCATGATTGTAAGAAATCCCCCACCCGCTCCCCTTTAGACAACACAGGACCTTAATTTTAAAAAACAAGAAAATGGAAAAAAAAACAAGAAAACCACCAGATGTAGGGGAAATGATGTTTCTCTTCACCAATCAAGCATGGTACTTTCTTAAGGTAGCACAAGATCTCAATTTCCGACATGCATGTGTAGGTTTCATAGTATCTATCCAACATCTAATACACGTGTGAGTGGTGACCGTTTGGCACAAAAAGTGTATTAGATAGAGCAAAAAATAAGGAGAACAAAAAGTGGAATGCGTTTCACCTCTCTTTTTTTTTTTCGTTTTTCCGTGGAGGGTGTCCCTCAAATTCAAAGCCAACAAAAAACAAACGGAAGGAAAAAGGGACGGAAATGAAAAAGGAGAAGTGTGAGTGAATGCATTGCGAATGGACAAAAGTGTCGGAAATACCGACCAACCGACCGCTTCTCCAAGCAACTCAGCCTCTCATAAACAATAAACATGGAAATTCATAAATATACATAATATATAAAGCCATGAGCCACATGATATATAAACCATGAGCCATGAAAATTCATAAATATAGATACAAATATACATAATATATAAAGCCATGAGCCACATGAGCGTACTATGCAAAATAATAACATGCATAACAATAACATGCATAATATTCAATTGCTCCTCTCCTTAGTGGAATGCTATTAGTAGTGACGTGGCTTGGAAGACAACTAAACAATTATCAGCTCAATAAACATACGTATAAGTTTCATTATCACATGCACAACTACAGAGTCAATGGCTTGAAGAGAAAAGCATTAACGTAGATTTCATCTATCTTCAAGCGGTGAGAATTCTTGCTGATGCTTTTCTTAGAAGAGTTCTCAACATCTCCAATCTTCACTATTGGTTTGCCACTGACCACTCCTAGAGGTTTGGTAGCACTGTGATTCACTACAAGTCCATGTGGTCCTCCTCTTTTTGGGGATCCTTGGAAGATCTATATGGATTGATACCTTATTTGGTGGTCCTCATCCCTTCATCATTGCTTTATTTTATGTCAAGGAGAAAACGATATCCCTTGAATGGCCGACAAGAATGGTGTTGAATGCGTCTTGGACAAACGAAAATTTGTATTGATTGTCAGCCACTTGAAACAAATTATCGGGAGCTCTACTTGGCTTTCTTCGTGAAGGCATGACTATATGTCCAACATCTCAAGAGCCTGATCCAAGAGGATTCCTCAAGATATTATGCACATCTTCGAGGATCCTTGGTCTAGCCATGAGATCATTGGTGAGATTCATGTACTCCCCAAAGGAGAAATGAACCTTTTTAAAGAAATTTCGGTAGTCCCTCCTCGCAAAAATGATGCATATATTTGGTACATTGCTCAGATGTTTCAATGAAGGGTTGTTAAGCTCATCTACAAGGAAGACTATAAGAATAGAAGAAGGGAATGTTAATCTCATCCACAAGGAAGACTATAAGAATATAATGAAGGGAATGTTAAGCTCATCCACAAATGCACAAAAGTGTTGGAACTTCACGATTGTGGATGAAATAGACAATCGGGTGAACTCTGAAGGGAATAGAAAATCCAAGAAGCTCAAGATGTGATAAAAAATAAACATATAAACTAATAACAATATTTTTCAATAATTGTAGCCTGCATTAACATAAGAAATTACATAATCATGAGCCACATGATCGTAGTATGCATAATAATAACTACGTTCATATTCATGCATAACCCTAATGGATTGTACATAATTCGACCATTACCTCCATTATCATAACCTCTAAAACAATAATCTACAAAAACATGACCTCCATGGACATATTTACATAAGAAAAAACTACATAACTTTAACCTATATGCCCATAATTTTCATCAACCGCAATAGTCTACATAAGTATGCGTACGAATATGCATAAGCTTGATCATAAGCTACATAACTAGAATGACATTCCTAACCATTAAAATAGACTTCCTAGCCATACTCATCAATATATAAAGAACATGTATAAAAAATATTAGGTCAATAAACATGTGCATAATTTTCATTATAACATGCACAAATATGACTTAGGAAACCCTAGGGAGAGGTTATTATTGACAAATTAATCTAGATTATTTGTGTTTAGAAGGTCGAAATTGTTGGTGATGATTTTCTTAGTAGACTTTAGAGCATCTCCAATCTTCACTATTGGTTTGCCACCGATCACTCCCACAGCTATGGTGGCACTTGGATTTGCTACAAGCCCATGTGATCCTCCTATTTCATGGGATCCTTGGAAGATGTGCAGCATGTATGGATTGCTACGTTATTTGGTGTTCCCCATCCCTTGAGAATTGCTTTATTTTATGCCCCAAATCATGATTGAGAGAAAACGCTTACAAGGATCTCTATGGATTTCTTACTCTTGGATATCATCCTTTGTGGATACTTTAACATGGTCAAAGTTCTCTCTGACAAGTGTGAGTAGAGAGGCTGGGCTATTGAAAGGTTTGAGAGAAGTTTCTAGAATCAATTAAAGCTTCGTCATGATTTGCTTAAGCTTAAGGACTATCAAAGTTTCTTGGTCAAACTTCGGTCTAAATTTGATTTGTGCAACATAGGCTTGATAGAGGACATGTCTCCCAATGTCTCATTGCCATCTTGGGGCTTCCCTCCCTCTCCCAAAACATGGATATTATTATGTGTGACCCCTATTTAACAATATAACTTTAAACCATGGCTAAGATCTATAAAGCTTCATGCTTTCATTTCAATCCCACTTTCCTTTTCATCCCCTTAGTCCAACATGAAATTTACCTTGCTTGGAAAAATGCCTTCAGAAATCATTCCTCACCTTTTCTTGGTACATTTAGCAAGCCTAAATGCGTTGCTAAAGATTAAGGACTACACATGTATTTGTCTCTTCTCATAAGAGATCTACTTATGAACCTATGTTTATCAATCTCATTGTATTCACCCTATATCAAGATAGATGTAAAAGAAACGAAATGAATCTTGTGAAGTTAGAAGGCTAAACCAATGACTCATGTGGTAGGAAGAATAAAATTAAGTTCATCCCTAAAGTCTAGGATCACTTTTAGGTGAGAAGATTCAAAATTCAAATTCAAGAAATATGTATAAATACACATGATTTGAGTCACTAGATATGAGAGCACTTCTCAGAGGATTTAAGCTACTTCATTGAGCATATATTCAGCTTACTTCATCTATTTGTAGTCCACTACATTCTCTCTATATCATATGTGTAATAGCATTCATAATTTGATACATTTCATTAAGTACATCTATGTATACTATCTGCTCTAGTATCTTCATAATTAGAGTGAACTTCTGGAATCCATTTCTCTACGTGTACTCATCTATTTGCTATAGTTTAAATTGGTATAGTTAACTAGTGTTTAGGTAACGATTTTCATTACGTTTTGTTTTGTAGATCTCAATATTTGAAACAAAGATGTTGAATGTTTTTGCACATCTTCTAGATCCTTAAAAGTTAGGGTGACCCCCCTGACTTGCTAAATTCATTTCTCCTTGTATGGTGAAGCTAATTTCATAAAATAACTTGTTTTAGTTATATATACACTTCAGTTAGATGAGTGGAAAAGCTTCTTGCTCAATTTATACCAAGTTGGGAGCTCTGAGCATAACACTAAGACCCTCTCTTCCAAAAATAGAAGGTTCTTCTCATTTCTTGTGTATAGAAGTTATCTATTCTGATGCAAACAATTGAGAGTGATTCTCAAAAGGACTTGGTGGTTCTATATGCACCATTTTGAAGCTAATGAGGTATACTTATCATTCGTGAAGCTAGATTGGCAAGTGTAGAGTAGGTCTCTTGTAGCACCACCATATTTTTGAGATTATCTCACCATCTGCTCATAGTGGTATCACAGAAAGTAGTCAACATGGGATATGGGTTTCCTTCATCCATAAACAAATTGGATCAAGGTAACTACTCAGCTTGGTCACTAAGAGTTGAACACCTATACTCCACATATATTTGGAGATAATGTTAGCTCATTACATTTTTCTGCTAACCCTATCCATCATGCCACAACTAAACATATAGAAATTCATTATCAGTATGTCAAAGAGAAGATTATAAGCAAAGACATTCAAATCTCATACATATGAACTCATCAACAATGTTTAGATATGATGATATAGGCCTTGGATGGAAGCAAAATTAAACATATTCAAATCAATGATTGAATTATAGGAAATCTTGAAGGATTGAAGACTCAAGCATCTTAGGATTGAGACATAGGTGTTGGTACATTTAGCAACCCTAAATGCTTTGCTAAAGATTCACCAATATGCATGCATTTGTCTCTTCTCATACGAGATCTATATATGAACCTATGTTTCTGAATCTCATTGTATTTATCTTGGATAAAGATAAATGTAAAAGAAAAGAAAAGAATCTTGTGAAGTTAGGAGGCTAAATCCATGACTCACGTTATAGGAAGAATCAAATTAATTTCATCCCTAAAGCCTAGGATCAATTTTACGTGAGTAGATTCAAAATTCAAATTCAAGCGATGTGTATAAATACACATGATTTTAGTTGTGGGCTACGAGAGCACATATGAGAGGATTTGAGCTACCTAGGTGAGCATACATTGAGCTTACTTCATTTATGTGTATTCCACTACACTCCCTTTGTATCACATGTGTAATAGCATTCATAGTTTGATACATTTCATTAAGTACATCTCTATCTACTTGTGAGGTGCTCAACCAATCTTTTGTTCCAAGCACGTGGTGCTTGCTTCAACCCATACAAAGCTTTCTTCAATCTGCAAACAAAATTTGGATGCTTTCTATCCTCAAATCCTCCATCAGACCTCAAGGTCTTTATGTACTATCATGTTTCCTTTTCTACCTGTGATTTAAATCTCTTGAACATAGAGAACACCTCTAATTTCTGTTTTATGCAAAACATCCATACTTTTCTTAAATGATCATCAATAAAAGTGACAAAATACCTATTATCGGACATCGATGGTTGTTGTGTTGGTCCCCATACATCCATGTGTATCAAGTCAAGAATTTACTTGCCACATAGTTGCTCTTCTTGAATGGTTGTCAAGTTTGCTTTCTTGGTTGGCATGCTTCAAAAAATGCATGCAATCCAACATCGTTGAATCTTGAACGACCTCTTTCCAGTTCATGGTTGCCCATGTCCTTGAGCTTTGGAATGGTTACATGCCGAAACCTTTTATGCCACAAATCGATCTCAGTAATCCTCTTGTTTCCAAACTAAATATAAACCACCTTTCCATGTGGTTATTGAGTGTCCAAAGTGAACATCCTACCTTCTTTCCTTCCTTGAACAATGACCTTGAATCTTTCTTTTGGATTCTTTATAAAGCATCATTTTTCATTGAAGATAACATCATATCCTTTCTGTACCATTTATCATACTAAAATCAAATTCTTTGCAATAGTAGGAACATGAAGAACATCACTCAATACCTTCTTGTCTCCAAGCTTGATTTCTCCAACATGCTCAATTGTGTGTTGAGTTTCATCACCGGTCTCCACACATCCTTTTCCACTTAGAGATTATAGATTTGAATAAATCTCCTTGGCATGGCATATGATTGCTGCAACGTGAATCTATAAACCATTTTTGTTCATCACTTCTTGTGCCATTGTACTCATGCTTCGTTGCAAGCATGGCTTGCTTATCTCCTTCACTTGATGTACTTGCATAGTTATTTTGGCTACTTTGGTTGCCTCCGTTCACCCTTCCATTGTTTTTCCAACAATCATTTGCATAATGTCCTACTTTACCACAATGATAATATGTTATAACTTTATGAGGATTGTATAAACCTCGACCTCTTCCTCTATTTCTTCCTTGACCTCTTCCATATGTGTTTTCATTTGAGTGGTCCTTGTTTGTGAAGAGAGATGGTGGATGCAATCCAAAGATGAGTAGGTGCCGCTACAACCAGCTTCACACCAGCCAACTGAGACTTCAGAGTTGATTAGTAGACCCTTTGAGCTTCCTAAATCCACCAAAATATCAGCCAAGTACTTTGGAACATGTATCCCAAAAGTTTAAGTCAAGACAGGCTAGTTGCGAAATGACTAGCTCCCAAAACTTGCTATTTTTGGACATACACCTGCTGGAAAAAATGAACAGTGCTCTCAACCTGGAAGGAATTAGAAAACTTCCTTTTGGGCATAGCAAATAGACTTAGCAAGCTTCCTATTCCAAGTTAAAACACTTCAAATGATGGACTGAGCACTGAGAACAAGTTTCATCAAGTTCTGGAACATTCCCACAATTCTCGGGGCTCTGCAGAGATAGACCAGTAAGCAGTAAAATGCAGATATCTCCAAAAGTATAAATCCAATGACCTTGAAAATTTATAGGTAGAAACTAGACAGTGAGAGCTATCCAACTCACTTTAAAACACTGAAAAATGTTCAGTAAAACGCGAGATATGACCTTCTGAAGTTACTGCTCTGAGTGAGTATAGCAGAGAACAAAACAGAGAGGTAGATGATAATAAATGTATAGATTCACATATGATTACAACCACATTGGCAATGAATCTTTGCACAATGGGAGTAGAATGATAGAGCTATGGAGTAAGCTCTTCAATCTCTACAAAATGACATGAAGTGGTCACGTACAAGGCTTGCTTATCGCCTCTTCCTTCTTGCTCCTTTTATAGCTATTCTTGGAGGGAGTTTTGAATTCGAATTCGAATGGCTCCACCTAAAAGTGATCCCCAAAGTTAGGAGAGATTCCCTCAGCTCAAAAATTCGTGATTTTGGTAGTTGGAGCCACGAATTTGCTTTTACATCATGGATGAGGTAAGCCATCCTTTTACTTTTTTCTTTTTCCATTTACAAGAGATAAAATGTACTCTTTTACAAGAGGTGTTCACATGACTACTCATGTGACTTACAAATGAGGATAATATCAAGCATATCAAGCATGTAGGCTTGGGCAAAATGCACCAACAGCTCCCCCTCAAGCCTAACATGCTTGGCCTCCAAATAAGTCTTCAATTGTCCTTGATTTCCTGCAAACCAATCATCAACTTGAATCTACTTAATTTCGTACCATCAAGAGCTTTCGTCAACATGTCTGCACATTGCATATCTGTAGAGACGTAGGATAGTTGAATATCCTTGCTCATTAGCTTCTCCCTTACATAATGGTAGTGGACTTCAATATGCTTGGTTCTAGCATGGTATACCGGATTAGCTGCTAGATGTAGTGAGCTTGTGTTGTCACCAAAAATGTGAGGTGTTGAAGAATGAAGTCCAAGATCTGTGTACAAAGATTTTAACCACATGATTTCTTGAGTTGCATTAGCCAAACCTCTATATTCAGCTTCAGTAGAAGATAATGCCACGGTTGGTTGCTTCTTCGATGACCAAGAAATGATTTTTGAACCTGCAAATGATATATACCCTGATGTGCTTCTTCTATCATCTTTAGATCCGGCCCAATCTGCATCTGAGTAGACCTTTAGCTCAATATCTGAAGTATATGAATAGAACAAACCTTCATTCATGGTCCCCTTTAGGTACTTGAGGACTCGCTTGGCCGCTTCCATATGTGGTCTTCTCGGCTTATGCATAAACTGACTCAATATGCTAACACTATAGCATATATCCACCCTTGTGAGTGTTGCATAGTTCAAACTTCCAACCAAGCTTTGATAGCTTGTGATGTCTTCAATTGGCTCTCCTTCATAAGCACTAAGCTTATGATTTTGCTCCATAGGTGTACCTGCACACTTGGTATTTTCCATCTTGAACTTGACGAGCATGTCATGGACATACTTCCTTTGTGTGATGTATATACCTGAATCTGTGTAGATCAACTCCAATCCAAGAAAATAAGTGAGTGGTCCGAGGTCACTTATTTTGAACTCCTCCTTCATTTGACTCTTTACCTGTTTGATTCCTTCAAGATCATTGCCTGTGATAATAATATCATCAACATACACACATAAATAGATCACTTCAGATCCATTCCTCTTTATGAACAAAGAGGTATCCGCCTTGCTAGCTTTGAATCCTTGGTCCTGCAAATAAGTAACCAATCTGAAATTCCAAGCTCTTGGAGCTTGCTTCAATCCATACAAAGCTTTCTTTAGTTTGCATACATAGTTAGGATGATGTGCATCCTCATATCCAGGAGGTTGTGCCATATACACTTCCTCAGAAATCCATCCATTCAAGAAAGCATTCTTTACATCAAGTTGATAAAGATTCCAATTTCTAGATGCAGCAAGACTAATGAGAACCCTAATTGTAGGCATTTTTGCAACAGGAGAGAAAGTCTCCTCATAATCAATACCATGGGTTTGAGCAAACCCTTTAGCAACTAACCTTGCTTTGTGTCTATTTATACTTCCATCTGGATTCTTCTTGATTTTGTATATCCATCGAGATCCGATTATCTTCATAGATGGCTTGTTAGGTACAAGCTCCCAAGTGTCATTCTCCTTCAAGGCTTCCATTTCTTCATCCATTGCATCTCTCCAAGCTTTCTTGCTTTGTGCTTCTTCGAATGTGGTAGGTTCTTCATTGGTTGAATCCTTTGCAATGTAGATTGAGTGCTTGGTGACCAAAGAAGTATCATAACCAAACCTCTCTGGTTTCTTCTTCTCCCTCGAAGACCTTCTAAGTGGTTGATGTGAGCTCTCGGGTCCATATGTAGCATCCTGCATCTTTGCTTTACCTTTGTTCTTCCATAGCTTTAGTCTTTCCAAGTCTTCTAGGTCAATCTCCGAATCACTTTCTTCAATCTACTTTGGCTCCTTTGGTTGAAGTGATGGAAAATCTTCATCCAAGTCATATGGCAGCTTCACTTTCCTATCATCATCAAACCATGATTTGTTTTCATCAAAAATTACATCTCTACTCACAGAAAATCCTTTATTGGTTGGATTGTACAATCTATATCCTTTTTGGTTTTGATCATAACCAATGAATACACACTTCTCTGCCTTGGGATCCAATTTCCCTCTTACTTGAGAAGGAATGTGAGCATAGGCTAAGCATCCAAAGATTTTACAATGCTCTAGACTAGGTCTTCTTCCATTCCACACTTCATATGGAGTGGTTCCATCTAGTGACTTAGATGGAAGTCTATTTATGAGATATGTGGCTGTCGACACAGCCTCTGCCCATAGGTAGTTCGGCAATCCCTTTTCGTTGAGCATGGACCTTGCAGCTTCGACGATAGCTCTGTTCCTCCTCTCTGCTACACCATTGAGTTCGGGTGTATACCTTGTAGTGACTTCCCTTTTAATGCCTCTTTCATGCAAGAAGGCATCGAATTCAAAAGAGAAGTATTCTCCTCCACCATCTGATCTGAGTCGTTTCAAAGTCCTACCTGTTTGGTTTTCAACAAGAGCAATATACTTCTTAAAGCAATTAAACACTTCATCCTTGTGCTTCATGAAAAACAGAATGGTCCACCTGCTACAATCATCTATGAAAGACACATAATATCTTGAGCCTGATATAGATGGCTCCTTACTTGGACCCCACACATCCGTGTGCACTAGATCCAAAGGATTTTGATACATATATCCTTTCTTATTGAAAGGTTGTCTATGAGCCTTGCCGAGTTGACAAGCTTCACACTTATAAATCATGTGTTGCCTTGTGATATTAGGCAAACCAAGTACACTTTGGTCCCTGCAAATCTGTTTGAGTGTCCTCTCACCAATGTGAGCAAGCCTTTTGTGCCATATCTCCAACTCTGTTAGAGTTTGAGATCCATAGCTAAACAAAGCTATGTTCTTTGTATCTTCCACTTCAAAAGTGAAAAGCCTTCCTGTCTTTTCTCCTTTGGCAATCCTTCGAAAGCCTTGCCTTGGGTCTTCAACATATGCTCCAAATCGATTGAATCTAACCTGCAATCCTTTTTCAACAATCTGTCCAACACTTATTAAATTTTTGGTAATTGTAGGGACATACAAGACTTTGCTTAAGAGGTTCATATTCCCATCTGATGTCTTCACATTACCTATCTTCTCCACTGAGTGCTTTGTGTCATCTCCTGTCTGCACTTCATGCTTGTTATGAGGATCTTCCAAATCAGAAAGTAAAGCCACATTTCCTGCTACATGGTTCGAGCATCCCGAATCAATGTAAAATATGTGATCATCATCCTTACCCTTCTTTGTTGATAGATTCATAATCAATAATGAATCTTCTTGACTTTGGTCCTCTGCATAGTTATTGTAATCTCTTCTTCCTCTATGGCCACTTTGATAGTTGTTGTTGTTGTTGTAATTGTTGTTGTAGTAGTTGTTGTTGTTGTAGCCTCCATTGTACCTACCTCTATTTGATCCATAGCCACCTCTATTGAATCCTCTTCCTCTTGAGTTCCTTGGATTCCTGAAACATTCTTCAGTAGTATGGTTAGATAAGCCACATATGTTGCAAGGTTGAGATGATTGGAATCTCCCCCTGCCTTGCTTTCCACTTCTGCCTCTTCCTCTAGCTCGTCCTCTACCTGCAAAGTTTGCTTGGAAAGAGCTTCCTTCATCTTCATTCTTTCTATTCTTTGACTTGTCCTTGACCTTAGCTTTATCAGAATATAAGGCAGAAGTTTGATTACCTCTTGAGGACTCACCACCTTTGCTAATCTTTGCTTCATGAGTGAAGAGTTGGCCCATGAGTGTGTTGAGGTCGGGTACATGCATATCCATGTATAAATCCATGGCTGTTGTGAATGACTCCCACTTGTCGTCTGCTTTGATTCCATTCATGATTTGTCTTATGATTTGCTCCTCTTCAATTACCTCTCCAATGCTTCCAAGTTGGTCGGAAATCTCCTTCATCTTTGTAACATAATCAGTCACATTTTGCTTCGGGCTTTTCTTCATTGTTGTGAACTCCATCCACAATTGGTTCTTCCTTGCTCGAGTGTTGGAAGAGAAGAAAGAAGCAAGTGCATTCCAGGTTTCTCTTGATGTCTTGCATCCCTTGACATGAGGTAAAAGAAAATCAGAGATTGAGTTTAGAATATAGGACCTTGCAAGTGCATCCTTCGAACACCAATTCGAAAGTCCTTCCACTTCTTCATGTGATGGTTGCCCTTTGTTCCTCATGGTTGGCATTGCTTCATCTCCGGATATGAATCCATATAGATTCCTCCCTTGAAGGTAAGCCTCCATCCTTAGAGACCATGCCGGATAGTTGTTTCGATCCAATTTGTCAATTGTTGATGGAAATCCATCTCCCATGTTGCTTGACTATGCTCTGATACCACTGTGAAGAGAGATGGTGGATGCAATCCAAAGATGAGTAGGTGCCGCTACAACCAGCTTCACACCAGCCAACTGAGACTTCAGAGTTGATTAGTAGACCCTTTGAGCTTCCTAAATCCACCAAAATATCAGCCAAGTACTTTGGAACATGTATCCCAAAAGTTTAAGTCAAGACAGGCTAGTTGCGAAATGACTAGCTCCCAAAACTTGCTATTTTTGGACATACACCTGCTGGAAAAAATGAACAGTGCTCTCAACCTGGAAGGAATTAGAAAACTTCCTTTTGGGCATAGCAAATAGACTTAGCAAGCTTCCTATTCCAAGTTAAAACACTTCAAATGATGGACTGAGCACTGAGAACAAGTTTCATCAAGTTCTGGAACATTCCCACAATTCTCGGGGCTCTGCAGAGATAGACCAGTAAGCAGTAAAATGCAGATATCTCCAAAAGTATAAATCCAATGACCTTGAAAATTTATAGGTAGAAACTAGACAGTGAGAGCTATCCAAATCACTTTAAAACACTGAAAAATGTTCAGTAAAACGCGAGATATGACCTTCTGAAGTTACTGCTCTGAGTGAGTATAGCAGAGAACAAAACAGAGAGGTAGATGATAATAAATGTATAGATTCACATATGATTACAACCACATTGGCAATGAATCTTTGCACAATGGGAGTAGAATGATAGAGCTATGGAGTAAGCTCTTCAATCTCTACAAAATGACATGAAGTGGTCACGTACAAGGCTTGCTTATCGCCTCTTCCTTCTTGCTCCTTTTATAGCTATTCTTGGAGGGAGTTTTGAATTCGAATTCGAATGGCTCCACCTAAAAGTGATCCCCAAAGTTAGGAGAGATTCCCTCAGCTCAAAAATTCGTGATTTTGGTAGTTGGAGCCACGAATTTGCTTTTACATCATGGATGAGGTAAGCCATCCTTTTACTTTTTTCTTTTTCCATTTACAAGAGATAAAATGTACTCTTTTACAAGAGGTGTTCACATGACTACTCATGTGACTTACAAATGAGGATAATATCAAGCATATCAAGCATGTAGGCTTGGGCAAAATGCACCAACATTGTTGTCCTATGAACTATGTTGGCTCAAGATTCAATTGTTGTAGCTTCTTCGATTTGGTATAATCTCCTCGTACATTGGTAGAGGGTCTCTATAAAGAATATTTGTGATGAACGACTTCCATTTCTCTTCACTCCTCAAGAGAGTGGGCTATGTAGATGATTTCTTGCTCTTCTATCTTGCATCCAACGGATGTTAGCTAGTCTTAAACCTCCTTGATCTTCAATCTATACTCACTAATGCTTTGGTTTGAGCTTTTCTTCATGTTGTTGAGCTCGTTCTTGCATTGCATCTTTTGATAGCTTATTGAGGTAGCATACACCTTCTCCAATGCTTCCCAAACTTCCTTGGCTATCTCAACACTTTGCACATGACCAATCATAGTGTTAGAAATACCTTATGAAATGAGGAACGTCACCCATCGATTCCTCTCTTCCCAATCTACAATCTGTCTCCTTTGTACTGAAGTAATGTTGGGACTTTTGTGAAGAGAGATGGTTGATACACTCCAAAGATGTGCCTGGTGCTACAAAAACCTCCTCTACACTTGCCAAGATTAGAGATGCTATGTAGACACCTTGTGCTTGCTAACAATGCATATAAACCATCCTAGTGCTTTTGAATATCAATCTCAAATTTATTCATCAAGATAGACTAGTTGATACTAAACAAATGAAGTAAAACTTGCTATTTTGGGGTGGATTGCACTCTGAAAATTAACTCATAGCTCACAACCTGCTAAAATTTGAACAGAGATCTTTTGCTAAATTTTATTTAAATAGATAAAGAGTCTAAAGAAACAAATGGGATGACTTTTGATGAACCATACTGAGAGAAATCACTTTATAGCAATATATAGGTATCATCTGGACATTTTAGGAGTTAACTGCCAGTATTCTTAGTCAGCTTCAAATGATTGTAGTAGAGAGAGGAATGAACAAATGATGGTGAAACTTAATATAATGAAAATAGACTTATCAAGTTACCTATACCAATTTAAAGCACAACAAAAGATCAAGTATACAAAGAGAATGCACTCATTGAAGTTGACAAAAAATGTGAATATGAACCTGTAGTAGCAAATGAGAAAACTTCAAAGTAAAGCCAAAAAATCAATCTGTATTGAACATATTGTAGATGATATGAATGGACATGAAGCTTAGGAAGGAGAAGCACCATGTGGACTTCACTTGTGGCTTGGTTCCTGATCATGATCTCTCCAGAATGTAGCTTTGAGTGCTATTGTAACTGTGACTATACATAGGTGTTTATATAGTGACATTTGAATTCAAATCTTCGAGGGATTGTACCTAAACGTTCCCCTAAAGTTGAGGAATGTCCTATCTAACAACCACTCCTAACTGAGCTTGTAATTTGAGCCTAACATGGCCACAAGTTTCTTTAATCAATCTTACTTTTCAGGGTAATAACTCTTCAAGAATTACAAGAGCATGTTTCTATGACTCTCGCATTTAGAGTGTGCATAAGTAATGTTTAAATTTATGAATGATCAAGCATTGGGCTTGAATGAAATACACCAACAGCTCCCCTTGAAGCCTAGTATGCTTGAGTCTTCAGTACTCCTTGATTTCTAGCAATCCAATCATGCTTTTGAACCTATTTAGCTTGATACCATCCAATGACTTAGTCAACATATCTACACATTGAAGATGAGTGGAAACATAGAACAATTGAATATCCTTGCTCATGAGCTTCTCTCTTACATAATGATAATGGACTTCAATATGCTCAGTTCTAGCATGGTAAATTGGATTAGCTGCTAAGTGAAGTGAACTTGTATTATCACCAAAAATTTGAGCAGTTAAGGTATGTAACCCCAGATTATAGTATAAGCATTTTAACCACATAGCTTCTTCTGTTGTATTTTCCAATCCTCTGTATTCATCTTTAGTAGATGATAGAGCAATAGTTGGTTGCTTCTTTGAAGAACAAGATATTAGTTTTAATCCTGCAAATGACAAATATCCTAAAGTACTCTTCCTCTCATCCTTTGAATGAGCCCAATCTACATCTTAGTAAAGCTTGATATCAATTTCAAAGGTGAAGGGGTAGAAAATCCCTTCATTGATGGTGCCCTTCAAGTATTTGAGCACTCTCTTGGCTGCTTCCATGTGTGGCCTCCTTGGCTTCTGCATAAAAATTGACTGAGTATGATAACACTATAGCTTATGTCCACCCTTGTGAGAGTTGCATAGTTCAAGCTTCTTACCAAGCTTTGATAGCTAGAAATCGATAGACAAATAGTGCTATGTCCTTGGTGTCTTTCACTTCAAAGGTGAACAGTCTTCCTGTCTTTTCTCCCCTAGCAATTCTTCTAGATCCTTGCTTGGGGTCTTCCACATATGCTCCATGCCTTGTAAACCTAACCTACAATCCTTTCTGCACAAGTTGTCCAGCACTTATCAAATTTTTGGTTATGGTAGGCACATTTAAAACCTTGCTTAGAAGATTCATGTTGCCATCTGATGTCTCTACATTATGTATTTTCTCCACTAAATGTCTTGTATCATGAAATTTCTACACTTCATGTTTATTTTTGGGATCTTCTAAATCAAAGAGCAATGCTTCATTTCGTGATACATGATTTGAGCACCGTAAGTCAATATAAAGACATGATCATCATCATTACCCTACTTCAATGATAGGTTCATGAGGAGTAGTGGGTCTTCTTGATTTTGATCTTCAATTTAGTTGTTGTAATCCTTTCTTCGTGTATATCCATTTTCATGATTATTATTGTTAAAGTAGTTGTTGTATCCTCCATTCTACTTGCCTCTATTTGATGCATAGACACCTCTATTGAATCCTCTTCCTCTTGAATTCCTTGGGTTCCTGTAAGATTCCTAAGTCATATGATTAGGGTGACCAAAAAATGGTACAAAATTGAAATGCTTGTGATCTCCCCCTGCCTTGCTTTCCTCCTCTGCCTCTTCCTCTAGCTTTTCCTCTACCTATGAAGGTGGCTTGGAAAGAGCTACCTTCATCTTCCTTCTTCTTAAACTTTAGCTTATCCTTAGCTTTAGCTTTATCAAAGTAAAAAGCAGAAGACTGCTTACCTCTTGACGATTCACCATTCTTGCTTATCTTTGCTTCATGTGTGAAGAGTTCGCCCATAAGAGTGTTGAGATCAAGCACATGCATGTCCATGTATAGGTCCATGGCATTTGTGAAGGATTCACATTGTCATCAGCCTTGATTCCATTGATGATTTTCCTTATGATTTTCTCTTCTTTAATTACCTCTCCAATGCTTCCTAACTGATTAGAGATCTCCTTCATTTTGGTGACATAATCAATCACACTTTGCTTGGGACTTTTCTTGAAGTTAGTAAACTCCATCCATAGTTGGTTCTTCCTTTCTCTGGTATTTAAAGAGAAGAAATAAGCAAGTGCTTTCCAAGTTTCTCTCTAGGTCTTGCATCCTTTCACATGAGGTAAGAGAAAAATCAGAGATTGGGTTTAAGATGTAGGACCTGGCTAGTGCATCCTTTGAGCACCAAGTTGTAAGCCTTTCTTGCTCTTCATGTGATGGTTGTCTTTTGCTTCTCATCATTGGCATGACTTCATCTCTAGATGTTTATCCAAATATATTTCTCCCTTGAAGGTAAGCCTACATCCTTAGAGACCAAGCTAAGTAGTTATTTCTATCCAATTTGTCAATGGTGGAAGGAAATCCATCTCCCATATTGATTTATCTTTGCTCTGATACCAATGTGAAAAGAGATGGTTGATACACTCCAAAGATGTGCCTCATTCTGCAAAAACTTGCTCTACACTTGCCAAGATAACTTAGAGATGATAAGTAGACACCTTTGTCTTGCTAAGGATACATATAGAACATCCTAGTTCTTTGGAGTATCAATCCCAAATTGATTCATCACGATAGACTAGTTGATACTAAACAAATGAAGTAAGACGTGCTATTTTGGGGTTGATTGCACTCTGGAAATTAACTCAGAGCTCACAACCTGTTAAAAATTGAACGGAGATCTTTTTCATATTTTGAATTAGATAGATAATGAGTCTAAAGCAACAAATTTGATCACTTTTGATGAACCATACTAAGAGAAATCAATTTAGAAATATACAAGTATGATCCCAACATTTTAGGAGTTAATTATCAGTATTCCTAGTCAGCTTCAAATGATTGTTGCTCACAAAGTAATAAAAAAATGATTATGAAAATTAGTATGAGGAGGATAGACTTATCAAATTACCTATAACAATTTGAAGCTCAACAAATGATCAAGTATACACAGAGAGCTCACTCACTGAAGTTGATTGAACATGTGAATATGAACTTGTAGGAGTAGATGAGAAAAGCTTCAAAGTATAGCTAGAAAATCAATTTGTGTTGAACATATTGTATATGATATGAATGGACATGAAGCTTGGAAAGGAGGATCACAATGTGTGCTTCACTTGTGGCTTGGTGCTTGATCAAAATCTTTCCATAATGTAGCTCTAAGTGCTGCTCTAACTCTGACTATACATAGGTGTCTATATAGTGACATTTGAATTCAAATCTTGGAGGGATTGTACCTAAAAGTTCCCCCAAAATTGCCGAATCACCTAGCTAAAAATCACTCCTAACTTGGCTTGTACTTCATGCCTAACATGGCCATGAGTTTCTTCAGTGACTTTTACTTTTCAAGGTAATAACTCTTCAAGAATTACAAGAGCATGTTTCTATGAATCTCTTATTGAGAATGTGCATAAGTAATGTTTACATTTATGAATCATCAAGCATTCTGGTTGGATTAAGCATTCTGTAAATGTTAACTTTAAGGTAATTTGTCATTCTATACCTCAAAGGCTGAAAATTGTCTTCATCTTACTTCCCAATTTGCTTTCCTAAATCAGCCATTGAAGACTTCCATGTTTGAAGTTTACCTCAATTATGTTTTGGTGCTCTATCTTGACTTTATGAAGCTCCCCCTTGATTTGTAGCTTCCTCTTTGATTTACTTTAGTTCTAATGATTTTCCTCTTCAAGGTCCAATGCTCTATTGTTGAGCTCTGATACCAACTATTGGAGAATTCCTCTCCTATGCACAATGGAAAATGTAGAAGACCTTTTCAGGAACAAGACTTTTACCTATAGCCGAAACTTAGACTGAAAACTTATATCAATTGAACAATACTATGAACTTCTGGCTTTGTTCACTCGAACTTGACACTAATAGCATTCAACTAAGCTATCAAACACTCAATTTGGAGTATTTTGGGTTTGGCAACTCTTTGCCTCAAAACAAGTTGCCTATCCAATCAATTAGGCTAAAACCTAGTTTTCAGAAAAAACTTAATAACTCAAAGAACGAGACAAATTAAAAAAAAAATGTTCACAAACATAATAATATTTTCAATGAATATTTAAACTCTAGAAATCGATACATACACTAAGGGTTATGGCTCTCACAATCAAGCTACCTAGAAATAGTGAGCGGCTGGACATAGTCTTCGATACTGTAGAGAATGAAATGACTAAAACTAAATGAACTAGCTACAAGGGGACTTCAATGCCTTCTTCCTCTATACTTGAGTGTCCTCACTTGTTTCATTTGTAGCCAACTGACCACGAACTCTCATGATGACTTTGTGAGCTCTTCTCCATAACTCTCCACTACTTTGAGTAACCATCTTGTCATTCGGTTTAGTTTTTGGATTGATTGTCATTTGATTGATTCTCTTTTGGCCTTCACTACTTGCTAAAGAAATGCTTCCATTTTTCATTTTTGTATTTGCCTTCTATTTGAGGAAAATCATTTTTGCAAAATATATAGGACCTTGCTTCTTTATTTTTTGAGAAGGACTACCAAAATTGCAAGATAGAGGAATGCAAGACACTCGAGCTGACCATAGCTTAGCCTTCTTGCCAAATTCTAGAAACCTTTGTTTCCCAAAACTTCACTATTTGTATAGTAAGATACTCTTGGAAAGATCTTGAAACTACCTTTCCTATGGAAGCACTAGATGGATTTTCCAAGATACCTAGCATGGGTGACAACCACATTCATATATTGAGGTTAGAGAACAAGGGATTAACACACCAAGCTAAGGGTGAGGACATCCATTCAACTAGAGATTAGGGGCTGATAATTGAGGATAATGATCTCTAGAAGGTTAAGAAAGTGTTAGATTCAAGAAATGACAAGTGGAGATGGTTGAACCACACACTAAGAGGTAGTATTAGGAAGTAATTATTAACCCTCCCTTTGGGTGAAGTGGTTATCCCATTGACACCTAATAAATGTTGATGATAAATATGAAATCTCATTTTCACATGAGATATGCTTGGATAAATTTAAGAATTATAAAGGTAAAGGTGAATATAATGCTGAGGATGAAGAAACGAAAAGAAAAAAAATCTAGTCAAAAGCAATGATGATTTAGAGATACAATATCTACCTTGTACTGAGTGGCATGTAATGGATAAGCAAATGAAAATAGTGAGTTACGAAAAAGGCACAAACTTCTTCAAATGGTAATTGGCTATAAGAGTGGAGTGGAAACACATTCTCAACAATGAGAGAAAGAGGCAAGAGATCCCATTAGTCAGATTCAATCTTAGAAGCCATTTTTTCATTTTTGTCTTCTCATAGACTCTTTCAAGTTGCAGGCCACTTTGTACATAGTCATGTTTTGAGGCTCATATCTCAGTGTATATGTAAAAATTTCTTGCGTTTCAACACTCATTGACAAGTATATCTTGTGTAATTAAAATATCTTGTTCAAAGCTTCTATATTCTATGAATTATCAGTCCAAGAGTAAACTGCAATTCTTTAGCATACTTATATAGAACAGTAATTTACATTGTTTAGTTTCAATTCCTAACAAAAATGTATCCAAATTATGTTATTTGTATCTTTCTAGAAATATTTTCTTGTTTACTTTCTCCATCTCAGATATCTCCTTCAAAGGATGTACATTCTATGAGTTATCAGTTCAATAGTAGAGTCTACTTCTTTAGCATACTTCTATGGACACATGGTCTCAGAAGACAACAAGGATGGATCAAATGCCAACACAAAAGGAAGAGGTCAAGGTAGAAGTAGAGGAAAGAGGCCGAGGCTCCTACCATTCTCATAAAGGTATACCATGCTATAATTGTGGTAAAGTAGGAAACTATTGTGATTGTTGGCTGAAGAATGGAAGACCAAATGGAGGTAATCAAAGGATTCAAAGCAACTATGTAAGCACCTCAAGTAAAGGAAACAAGGACACATTACTTGCAATGAGACATGAGTATAGAAGTTCTTATGAAGATGACAAAAAATGGTACATTGATTCAGGTTGTAGTAACCATATGTCATGCCAAGGAGTTTTGTTCACTAATCTACAGGTATGAAGTGGAAAAGGATGTGTTGACATAGGTGATGATGCTCAACACACAATTGAACATATTGGAGATATAAGTAGAGGAAAGGTACTATCTAATGTTTTTCATGTTCCTACAATTTCAAAGAACTTGATTTCAATAAGACAAATGGTAGAGAAGGGTTATCATGTCATATTCAATGAGAATAAAGAATCCAAAAGAAGGTTTTAAGGTCATTGCACAAGGTAGAAGAGAAGGAAGGATGTCCACTTTGGACATCCAACATCCATATGGAAAGTTCATGTACATTCAATTTGGGAACAATAAGATTTTAGAGTTGGACTTATGGCATAAAATGATAGGATGCATCAACATTCCAAAGCTAAAGGGCATGAAGAAACATGAAGGTTCTCAATTGATGGAGAACTATTGGAAGATGTAATGACATAAAAAAGCATTGTAGGATCATTAATCTATGCAAACATTACAAGACCTGATCTATCTTATGTTGTTGGTGTACTTTCTTAATTTATGGAAGCTCTAACAAGAAAATATTTAAATTCAGCCAAGAGAGTGTTGAGATACATAAAGCATATAGTTAATCATGCTCTCTTTTTATAGGTGTGTTGAAAAATAATAGTTCAAAGGCTTTGGCGATGCAGATTGGTCAGGCTCAAAGGAAGATAGGACATCACCCTTAGGATGTGTTCATAATAGGAAGCAAACCTATCACATGGAACTCGAAGAAAGAACCTACTGGTGCACTTTCATCCATGGAGGCAGCATATAGAGGATTAGCATTTGCCACATGTGAAGTAATGTGGATTAAAAAGTTTTTTATTAATCTTGAAGTTCAAGTTGGAATGATTCTTATATATGATGATAACATGTCAAGTATTTACTTGGCCAAAAATCTCATGTTTCATGTGAGGAGTAAGCACATAGAGGTCAACTACCATTATGTAAGGGAGAAGTTACTTAACAAAGATGTGGAGATAAAGTTCATCAAAATCAAAGAGCAAGTTAAAGACATGTTTACAAAGTTCTTGGATGCTTTTAAACTCAAAGGTTTCAAGGATGTGATAAATTTTTAAGGAGTGTTGAAGGTAAATATGCAAGCTCATTTTCACATGCCATATGCTTGGATAACTTTACAAAATATAAAGGTAAAGGTGAATATAATGCCAAGGATGAAAAAAAAGGTGAAAAACATCTAGTCAAAAGCAATGATCATTCAAAGATACAATATCTGCCTTGTAGTGAGTGGCATGTAGTGGTCAACGAAATGAAAGTGGTGATTTAAGAAGAAAGCACAAACTTCTTCAGATGATTAATCACTATAAAAGTGGAGTGGGAGCACATTTGCAAAAAGGAGAGAAGAAGGTAATATGCCTCAGTAGTTAGATTTGATTCTAGAAGCATGTGTCAATTTTGTCTTCTCAGAGACTCTTTCATGCCACCTATCACTTTGTACATAGTCATGTTGTGAGGCTCATATCACACTTTATATGTAACCATTTCTTCTGTTTAAGCACTCATTCAAATGCTTGTTGTGTTTAGATTCTTTTTCTCAATTATTTTTGTCAAAGCATCTATATTTTGGGAGTTATCAATCTGAGAGTAAAGTTCATTTCTTCAGTATACTTGTCTAGATAGGTAGTTATTTTGGTTAATTGTATTTTGTGACCAAAAATTTTCAAAATTATGTGATTTTTAGCTTTTTGGAAAAATTCCCTTGGGTAATCATTTTCCTCAAATATCTCCTTCAAAGGATGTATACTCTAGGAGCTATCAGTCTCAGAGTAAAGTCTAGTTCTTTAGCATACTTTTATAGATAGCTAATCTATTTCGGTCATTTGAATTTCCCAACCTAAACTTATCCAAATTATGTGATTTTTTAGATTGTTGGAAAGCTTTTCTTGTTTACTTTCTTTATCGCCAATATCGCCTTCAAAAAATCTATATTTTGTGAGTTGTCAGCTCGAGAGTGAAGTCCATTTCTTTAGCATATTTGTGTGGATAGGTAGTCTATTTTTTCCAGTTGAGTTTCTTGACCAACACTTATCCAACTTAATTGATTTATATCATGTTGGAAAGCTCTAGTTCTCTTCTTTTATATATTAAGACCATAGTTCCATTTGATTTTTGAGTGAGCAGCAAGCAATCTAAGGTGTGGCTATTTGTCCAAGTGTTAGACCTACAAGGGCTTACTACATGCTTCTTCTTGTGGATAGGAGAACTCATTCTCCAAAATATGTAAATTCCAAATATCTTATACCTAAAGCTTCATTAAAAACTATTACTTGAATTCAAAAAATACAAAGATCAACTAGATTCTAGCCTAGAAGAAATGTCATTTTTGTTGACTTGATTATTCAAGTCAACAAAAAGAATAAGAAAGATCCATCTTAAGATAGATCTTGAATATAAAAAGAGATAATTGTGGAAGAATGAAAAAAGATCTCTAGGTTTTTGAGATCATGCCAAAGATCCATAAGGATTAAGGATCAATCAAAAGAACTCGTTGAAATAGTCCACTCTTACGGATACTTGTGACTTGAAAGATAATATAATCTTTTATAATATGAGTTCCCATTTGGGATAGTTATGAAAATCTTTATCATATGGAAGAACAAGTAAAATATTTTTCAACCATTTTGAATCTTCAAACAGCTAGATTGATTCTTACAAGTTTTAGTCTCCTTTAAGAGACTCTCAAAACTAAGTAAAGTTTTGCAAGAGCCTTAAACCTACCTTAAGTGAAGCTATTCTCCCCAAACTAGAGAGGATGTCAAATCCTCTTAAAACCACATAGATAATCCACTTATACCATTTTATTGGTCAAGCAAGGATTATAAAACAAATTCCATCTATTTAGATTGATATGCTTATTGAGGTGAGTCACAAAGAGGAAATCCACCCATTTTACTAATTCTCATGGTAGAGAGAGTATGTGTACATCTAAGGGAAAAATATTTGTCTAGGGCATATGAAAGATTCATCTTCCTTTTAGAATAAGATAGATTCTGACTTAAGAGATGAATCTGATAAGGAAATCTTAAGCAATATTCATCTATTTTGCTAGGTTCATGCACAAGTGGTATTATAGAGATGGACCAAGATAGCAATTTAGCTAAAGACACCTTGGATATACCTAATTCACATGTTTTGACTATCAAGGCTGAGATTATACAAAGCTTAAGGAAGGAATTAGGTAAATATGTTTTATTTCACCCTTATCATTGTTTCCATACGTAGCACTTGATTATGTTTTTTACATGCAAAACCAGATGGAGCTTTGAGGGACTAGGGTAAGGATCAAAACACACATGGATTATCCTCTTTTGAGATTCAACCTCCATGGGATTCCCCTTCTTAATAAGGATGAAAAATTAGAGAGATGAACACAATGATCAAAGGGAATGATCATGGGGCACTCAGAAACACCCCAAGGTATATATCTCCACTCATTTTCGAGGAAGAAAAAGCTTTTAAGGGAGGGAGAATGTTGATTAACTACATGGGTCTAAGGGGTAGAGCCCTTGGGTTTTTAGATGTGAAACCCTTAAGATTTATTATTTATTTACCCCTAGTAGATGGGTCTTGAACCTTAAGGTTAATTCTCTGAGGTTGAGTACCTTAGTCTTGCTAGAAAGCTTCTCCTAGTCACTTGATTTGTATGTGAGAGCTCGGATGGTATTCTTTTAGAAGGCATGTGATTTTATATGATTTCCTAAGCTTGGAAACCATGTGATCACCTTTGGAACCCATGTAATGGAAGATACACATGTCCCCTTGAGGGTGAGTTACCCCCTTGGACTTGGAGCTATATATTGGAGGGGTTTTTTGGTTAGAGGTGTGTTGCACTCTCTAGTGTGACCTTGGTTGGCACCTTAAGATATAAGATCATGAGAAATAAAGGAAATACTCAGTAAAGCATACGTCATGCATCCTTTGCCTCACTTGATGTATCACATGCATGAAGTACTCAAACAAAAAGATATGATAAAGCAATAGTACTTAACGTAAATCAATGCTTGGTGTCTCTCCCTTATTGAGGTTGAAAACAATCACGTTCTATCCCTTCTTTGATCTCCAAGACTTCAAACATTAGCTTCATACTCTTCTTTTGTCTTTCAATGGATACATATTTCCTTCACTGCTCCGTTATGAGAAGGTAAATCCCCATCGGCTACCAATTGGAGCTCATACAAGTGGGCTGAAGAGAGAGGTGTTGGAGCATTCTTGCATGCACCGATGGCTGCGGGGAGAGCTCCTATCCCATAAACGAAGGTGGGCTACAAAGAGCAAGACTTCGAAACTCTACTTTTAAGCACGAGAGAGGGAGAAAAGGCAACCATGGGGCAAATTTTCTATATGATGTATCCAATAGAGGCTCGTAGCCGGCTAGTTGAACATGTAGCTATTTGTGGGGCTTTTTGGAGAGACTAGGTATGGGAGCCACGTGGCCGTCTGTGTGAACATTTCTGGCTCATCACGGGGCCTTTTTTTTTAGAGTACAATAAATTTGAAACACATTCACACACCCAACCTCGTAAGGTAGAGATGCCCATCTTATGTACAACCAAGATTTGAACTCAAGACTTCCTCCCAAGAGACACAAGGTGTCAAACCACTAGGTTACACGGGTTTGGTAATTATCCCGCATGTTCCAGCTATCTCGAACAGAAGCCTTCCTTATTTCAGGGGAGAACGCATTCATATATAAGCTACGCTTATACACACTTGAAAGAGGTATGCATGAGGACCCTTGGGTGAGGGCTTTTTGGCCATAAAAGTCTATTCATACGTCATTTATTCCTAACTTTTCGGTTGGTTCATATATATCCAAGCTTGAGCCTCGGTTGATGAGATTTATTTGACTTCCTATTAGGCTCTACCTAACTGATTTATATTCAAGCTTGAGACTTCGGTTGCATGAGATTTATTCCTGACTTTCATTTATTCCTAACTTTGGGTTAGGCTCATTTGTATTCAAGCTTGTGTGAAGAGATGGATAGGTATGTGTTGAAGATGAAGAGGTGTTGCAAAATCTTTGCTCTACACCAGCCAAATGAACTCCAGGAGTAGATGGTGGGCCCTTTTAGCTTGCCAATGGATGTATTAGACACCCTATGTACCTTGGAAGATCACTCTCAAAAAGATAGATCAAAACAGATAAGTTGGAGTTAGCTCAGAGGTGAAAACTTGCTATTCTTGGTTGATACACCTGTCCAGTGTTTTACATAATTCTCTGAGCACAGCAGCAATTAGATTAATTCCTCTTGGGGAAGGCTAGGTAGCTTAAAGAGCTAACTTTAGAGAGTAATCTCATCAAAAATAACAAACCACACACTGAGAATGACTTTTAACAAGTGATGACATCATCCCGATTTTCACGGGCTGCTACAGAAATAGACCAGTGAGTAGAAAAATTAACATAACTCAAGATGTAAGAATCCAATGATCATGAAAATTTGTATGCTTATACTAGACAGTAAGCTGAATCCAACAACCTTACAATCACTGAATTTGGATGAGTAAACACTGAGAAATGACTCTGACAAGATGACTGAAAAAGTCGGGTACCTGACAGAGAAGTGAAGATGAACATACCCTGTTGACGTCAAATGAACATAACTGAAGATTCCAACATCCAAATGACATGAAAATTTGTGAGCATATAGTAGCCTTATAGAGCTAACTTTACCAAGTTAAATCACTGAAAATGATGAACCAAGTGCAGAGAAACAATCTCTGCAAGCTGACTGAGAAAACTGAGAGTAATGGCAGTGAGTAGTACACTTCACAAGAACATGGAAAGATGAACTCAAATAATCATGAAAATGAAAGTATATTGCTTGTACAATACAATGACTTACTGATACATATGTGTGCCTTGTAATCACACCTTGATATGGCATAAAGCGCAGCTCTTGGAGGTCTTCACATAGGTCTCTCTAACCAGGACTAAAACTGCCATCTATTTATAGTTGAGTTTGGGAGGCTAACTTCCCTCAATCACTCTCCAATCAATCAATGATTGATTTGATTCTCTACCTACCACAAATCACGAATTCGTGGCTCCTCTTTCCATTCTTGATCATGTGGGCTCAACCACTTAAGATTCTCTTACTTTTACATTAAGTAAACTCTTCAAAAGTTACAAGAGGTAGTTCACAAGTGAACTTTACATAGTCTTCATTTTGAAGCTTCTTTAATGACTTTGTGAGACTCAAGCCAATACTTAGGCTTGTCATAGACTTGCTCCAACAGCTCCCCCTCAAGCCAAGTATGCTTGAGGTCTTCAATCTTCCAAGATTACCTGCAAACCAATCATAGCCTTGAATTTGCAAAGCTTTGTACCATCCAATGCTTTAGTTAGAATATCTGCACATTGTTGATGAGTGGACACATATGATATTTGAATCTCCTTGCTTAGGATCTTCTCTCGTACATAATGATAATGAACTTCAATATGTTTAGTCCTTGCATGAAAAATAGGATTAGCAGCCAAGTGAATAGAACTCATATCGTCACCAAAAATAGTTGGAGTTCCAAACTCCAATCCAAGATCTTTGAATAATGTCTTCATCCACATAGCTTCCTGAGTAGCTATGGCAAGACCTCTGTATTCAGCTTCAGTAGAAGAGAGAGCAACTGTGGGTTGCTTCTTGGATGACCATGAAATAAGCTTTGAACCTGCAAAGGTAAGATAACCTGAAGTGCTCCTTCTATCTTCCTTGGAGCCAGCCCAATCTGCATCAGAAAATAGCTTCAAACCTAAATCAGATACATAAGGATAATAAAGTCCTTCATTTATGGTTCCTTTGAGATACTTGAGAATCCTTTTGGCAGCATCCATATGTGGTTTCCTTGGTGTGTGCATAAATTGACTTAGCACACTCACACTGTAACATATATCTACTCTTGTCAATGTGGCATAGTTGAGACTACCCACTAGACTTTGATATGATGTGATGTCCTCTATGAGTTCACCTTCATGTGAGCTCAATTTGTGATTAACCTCCATTGGAGTACCTCCAATCTTGCAATCTTGCATCTTGAATTTTGCCAACATGTCCTTAATGTACTTTCTTTGAGTGAGAAACAAACCATGATCTTTGTAGACAACTTCCAAACCTAGGAAGTAGGTAAGTGAACCCAAATCACTTATCTTGAACTCTTCTCTCATCTGATCTTTGATCTTCTTCATACCATCTGCATCATTTCCTGTCAATATAATATCATCTACATATACACATAGGTAGATGACCTCGGAATTACTCTTTTTAATAAAGAGTGAAGGATCTGCTTTGCTTGGTTGAAAGCCTTTGTCCTGCAAGAATGAAACAAGCCTGAAATTCCAAGCTCTTGGAGCTTGCTTGAGACCATACAATGCTTTGTTAAGTTTACACACATAATCAGGATAAACTTGACTCTCAAAACCAGGTGGTTGTGCCATATATACCTCTTCTGTTATCCAACCATTCAAGACTGCATTCTTTACATCTAGTTGAAGTATCTTCCAATTCTTGGAAGAGGCAATACTAAGCAAAACCCTAATAGTAGGCATCTTTGCCACAGGAGAGAATGTCTCCTCATAATCAATTCCCTGAGTTTCTGCAAAGCCTTTTGCTACAAGCCTTGCCTTATACCTGTTAATGGAACCATCAGAATTCTTCTTGAGTTTATAGACCCATCTTGAGCCTATTACCTTCATGGATGAAGTCTTGGGCACCAAATCCCAAGTGTTGTTTTCCTCGAGTGCTTCAATCTCTTCCTTCATTGCATGCTTCCATTCTGTTTTTGCTTTGGCCTCTTCAAATGATGATGGCTCCTCTTGGTTTATGTCCTGTGCTATGTAGATAGAATGTTTAGTTACTAATGAGGTGTCAAACCCATACCTTTCTGGTTTTTTCTTTTCCCTCATAGATCTTCTTAAGCCATGATTTGATGATTCTGCCTCATGTCCAAGTTCCTGCAATTTTGCTTTACCTTTAGACTTCCATGCTTTGATCTTTTCCATCTGACATTCTTCATCATCCTCTGAGGTGTCTTGTTCTTCAATCTTTGATTGTTCTCTACCAAGCTTTGGAAAATCTTCTTCAAGATCATATGGTAAATTGACCTTCCTGCATGAATCTTCATACCATGAATTGTTCTCATCAAAAACTACATCTCTGCTTACCAAGAATCCTTTGTTGGTAGGGTTGTATAACCTGTAGCCCTTTTGATTGTTGTCATATCCAATAAATACACACCTTTCTGCTTTTGGATCCATCTTGCCTCTAACCTGTGAAGGAACATGAGCAAAAGCAATACATCCAAAAATTTTACAATGATCTAAACTTGGTCTTCTTCCATTCCAAGCCTCATATGGAGTCATTCCATCAAGGGATTTTGAAGGCAACCTGTTAATCAAGTAAGTGGCTGTAGATACAGCCTCAGCCCATAAGTAATTAGGTAAATGCTTTTCATTTAACATAGACCTTGCAGCTTCAACAATTGTCCTATTCCTCCTTTCTGCCACTCCATTTTGCTCAGGAGTGTACCTTGTAGTTACCTCTCTTTTGATTCCTCTTTCTTGAAGAAAAGAGTCAAAATCATGGGAGAAGTATTCTCCCCCTCCATCTGACCTTAGCCTTTTTAGTGATTTACCTGTTTGATTCTCCACAAGAGCCAAATATCTTTTGAAACATGAAAAAACTTCATCTTTGTGTTTCATAAAGAATAGGATAGTCCATCTATTGCAATCATCAATAAAGGAAACATAATACCTTGATCCTGATATTGAAGCTTCCTTGCTTGGTCCCCATACATCTGTATGAACCAACTCCAAGAGATCTCCATGCATATAACCTTTCTTCATGAATGGTAACCTGTGAGACTTTCCAAACTGACATGCACTACACTTATAAATCATATGTTGTTTTGACAAATTAGGGAGTCCAAGTACACTTTGGTCCCTGCAAATTTGCTTTAATGACCTTTCACCAATATGTGCTAACCTTTTGTGCCATACTTCCAATTCTGTGAGTGTCTGACTACCACAATTAAAGAGAGCAATGTTTCTAGTGTCCTGTAATTCAAATGTGAACAATCTACCTGTCTTTTCACCTTTTGCAATTCTTCTGAATCCTTGACTTGGATCTTCAACAAATGCTCCTGCCTTTGTGAACCTGACTTGCAACCCTTTCTCTACTATCTGCCCAACACTTATCAAATTCTTTGTAATGGTAGGGACATAGAGTACCTTACTGAGTAGGTTGATGTTTCCATCAGGTGCTTTGACATTGCCTATTTTCTCCACAGGATGTTTTGTATCATCTCCTGTTTGTACCTCATGCTTATTCCTTGGATCTTCTAAATCTGATAGGAGTGCCACATTTCCTGCCACATGATTTGAACAACCTGAATCTATGTAGAAAACATTCTCATCAGATTTACCTTGTGGCATAGCCATGTTCATGATCAATAATGAATCCTCTTTGTTTGAGTCTTTTGTGTAGTTATTGTAGTCTCTCCTTCCTTTGTAGCCTCCTTGATAGTTTGAATGATTGTAGTTGTTGTAGTTGCCATGGTAGTTGTTGAACCTTCCTCTTGAGTAGCCATAACTTCCTCTATTGTATCCTCTGCCTCTTTGATTCCTGGAATTCCTAAAGCAATTTTCAGTTGTATGATTAGTTAATCCACAAATAGAACATGAGTTGGAGGCTTGGGATCTCCCCCTGCCTTGTCTACCTCCTCTTCCTCTACCTCTGCCATGTCTTCCTCTACCTGCATAGTTAGCTTGATATGTACCTGCTTCATCATCCACTTTCTTTGCCTTTCCTTTGTTATCTTTAGACTTGCTTTTATCCGCGTATAAAGTTGAAGATTGATTACCTTTAGAGCTTTCTCCATTTTTGATAAGCTTTGCCTCTTGAGTAAGTAATTGTCCAATGAGTGTGTTGAAATCAGGTACATGCATGTCCATGTACAAATCCATAGCTGTGGTGAATGCTTCCCACTTGTCATCTGCCTTCAAGCCATTGATGACCTGCCTTACAATTTGCTCTTCATCTATTACCTCTCCAATGCTTCCCAACTGATCTGCTATGTCCTTGAGCTTTGTGACAAAATCAGTCACATTTTGTTTGGGAGCCTTCTTGAGAGTTGTGAAATCCAGCCATAGTTGATGCTTCCTAGCTTTAGTACTTGAAGCAAAGAAAGCTTCAAGTGCATCCCACACTTCCTGAGATGTTATACAACTTCTAATGTGAGGCAACAAAAAATCTGAGATAGAGTTGAGGAGATAAGACCTTGCAAGTGCATCCTTGGAGCACCATGTGCTCAATCTTTCTTGCTCTTCTTGTGTTGGTTGACTTTTGTTCCTGAAACTTGGCATAACTTCATCTCCAGCCACATAACCATATAAACTTCTACCTTGGAGATAAGCTTCCATTCTTAATGACCAAACTGAGTAGTTACCTCTGTCCAATTTGTCAATTGATGAAGGAAATCCATCTGCCATGTTGTCCAACCTTGCTCTGATACCACTGTGAAGAGATGGATAGGTATGTGTTGAAGATGAAGAGGTGTTGCAAAATCTTTGCTCTACACCAGCCAAATGAACTCCAGGAGTAGATGGTGGGCCCTTTTAGCTTGCCAATGGAATATTAGACACGCTATGTACCTTGGAAGATCACTCTCAAAAAGATAGATCAAAACAGATAAGTTGGAGTTAGCTCAGAGGTGAAAACTTGCTATTCTTGGTTGATACACCTGTCCAGTGTTTTACATAATTCTCTGAGCACAGCAGCAATTAGATTAATTCCTCTTGGGGAAGGCTAGATAGCTTAAAGAGCTAACTTTAGAGAGTAATCTCATCAAAAATAACAAACCACACACTGAGAATGACTTTTAACAAGTGATGACATCATCCCGATTTTCACGGGCTGCTACAGAAATAGACCAGTGAGTAGAAAAATTAACATAACTCAAGATGTAAGCATCCAATGATCAAGAAAATTTGTATGCTTATACTAGACAGTAAGCTAAATCCAACAACTATAAAATCACTGAATTTGGATGAGTAAACACTGAGAAATGACTCTGACAAGATGACTGAAAAAGTCGGGTACCTGACAGAGAAGTGAAGATGAACATACGCTGTTGACTTCAAATGAACATAACTGAAGATTCCAACATTCAAATGACATGAAAATTTGTGAGCATATAGTAGCCTTATAGAGCTAACTTTACCAAGTTAAATCACTGAAAATGATGAACCAAGTGCAGAGAAACAATCTCTGCAAGCTGACTGAGAAAACTGAGAGTAATGGAAGTGAGTAGTACACTTCACAAGAACATGGAAAGATGAACTCAAATAATCATGAAAATCAAAGTATATTGCTTGTACATACAATGACTTACTGATACATATGTGTGCCTTGTAATCACACCTTGATATGGCATAAAGCTCAGCTCTTGGAGGTCTTCACATAGGTCTCTCTAACCACGACTAAAACTGCCATCTATTTATAGTTGAGTTTGGGAGGCTAACTTCCCTCAATCACTCTCCAATCAATCAATGATTGATTTGATTCTCTACCTACCACAAATCACGAATTCGTGGCTCCTCTTTCCATTCTTGATCATGTGGGCTCAACCACTTAAGATTCTCTTACTTTTACATTAAGTAAACTCTTCAAAAGTTACAAGAGGTAGTTCACAAGTGAACTTTACATAGTCTTCATTTTGAAGCTTCTTTAATGACTTTGTGAGACTCAAGCCAATACTTAGGCTTGTCATAGACTTGCTCCAACAGCTTGACCCTTCAGTTGCATGGGATCTATTTATGACTTGTTGTAAGCCTCTATCTCACATTCGTGCATTCTTCACCAATTTACGGCAGTTTAATGATCTTTGCTTTGTAGGAGGTCAAGGACGGCAAGAGCCCCATGTGGGCGGTAGAGGAGTCCCCACTCACAAACGAGGGCTAAGCTCGGACAGGCTTATGCCCATCATGGTCTGAAAGAGAGAAGAGAGGCATTTCTAAACTCTCTCTCTCTCTCTCTCTCGCTTGATGGTGCACTTCATCATTTACTCTATCCCTCATAGCACTTGAACTCTAGTCTGCAAAATTTAGGCACTCCTAGGTTGGAACTTAGGATTTCTTTATAGTCTCCAAAACAGAAGTCCTGAATGGTCGAGGAAAGTACCTTTTTAGTTCCTTTTTCATTTTAGATTAGAAGATCTACTTCATATTATATAGCTCTTAGAAAATACTTTTCTTTAGCATGTGGGATTATTCTCTTATTTTCCCTCTCTAGAGTTTGGTGCACGAGTAGATGATGTCCTTCTTGTGCTTCGTTTGGAATGCTAAAAGGAGTTCAAAAGTTAGTAGATGAAGAGAAGAAAGAAGGTGGCTTCTTCAATTCAAACATCGATTAAGGATACCTTCTAAAGCTTTGCCATTTCTTACTGAATAAGTTTCTCCCTTTTTTCGACAAAGAAGTATGATCCATTTGGAGCCTTAAAAGAATTTCTTATGAAGCGAAGAGTTGTAACTCATTAGTGCATACATGAAGAAGAGTAATATTAAGTATTTGAAAGAAACTCTAAATAACACTGCTTCAAGATATGTTCTATAAATAAGAAGCAATTTACTAATATGGTTGAAGATGTAACAATCAGGCTAAGCTCATGATTGAGATATAACCTTTGAGATAGATGTCTAGTTATGTGAAAAGATAATATCTAGTAAAATAATAGTAGCTCTATTATCAAATGAAATTGTTGGCAGTAGTCAAGGTACCCAAGGACTCACAAGACAAGGAAGTCAAAGAAGGAATTCAGAGCGAAGAGAAAGCACTAGCAGACAAAGTAGTCAACGAAGATCTGGCAAGTAGGCCGTCCAAATTTTTCCATGAAGTAATACTTCCTAAATAGTGAATTTAGTCACTCTACCTCATTGTAAATACCATTTCACCTTTTTGTAACTCCATTTTGTGCAAGCCGAGGAGTCCTCCAGCTTGAGGAGTATTAGAAGTATCATCATACCAATTTTCATGATTTTTAGACTCTGTTTGAACCTCCAAATAGGCCCTAGCACCTAATTTTTAACTATGCTGGACACTAGGTTTGGATAGGGCCAAAAGCTAGTCAAAAACTATAAATAGAGCTAGAGAGCTCATTTTTGAGGTTAGATTGTAATAGATTTGATCTTGTAATAGCACTTTTGAAGTAATCTAAAGAACTCCATTGTCTTTCTCTTTGTTCTTGTTGTGTATGCGCGTGTGTGTGTATGTGTGCATGCTAGTGTGCTTCTCACTCACGCACTTGTGCCATCACTTGTTCGAGGTCTTCATACCATCCTCACGTCTTCCGGGATCGACATTAAAGGAGGTGCTACTCGTCACTGAGCTACACCAAATTTTGGCACCATTTCCGGGGATCGAGCTTTGAGGACGAGCGTGTAATGGTAAGACGTAGAGTTGTGACGTTGGCGTTGTAGGTAATTTCTTTACTTTTTCTTATTTTTCTCTTTTTTTTACTTCATCATCATCATCACCATCATCATCCTCACCATCTCCCACCTCCATCTCCATCATCGCGAAAAATTGCTGTTTTTGATCATATCACCTTCTCCCTTCCATTTCCCTCATTCCACTTGTGAGAGAGAGCGAGAGAGCTGTTTGTGTGTGCTACTTTTGCATGTTTTTTGGAGTTTCCTTGCGGGATCTCGCTGTCCCATCATCTCCAGCACGTCGCACAGGTACGAAAAAGCTTGGAACTGTCTCTGTGGCGCAGACCTCTGTTGATCGCGATTGACAGAAAATCTCATCTTTTGGTAAAACTAAGTGCACCACAGTAGACTAGAGGCCTTGCACATCACAAATCCATAGAAATTTTTTAAAAATTTACATTTTTTCTGTCCATCACGATTGATAGCATCCATCACGATTGACAGTGTCCATCGCGACGGACAGTCAGTCCATCGCGATTGACAGACCCCGACGGACACGTGTCATCGCGATGGACACCCTTGTCCATCGCGACTGACAAAAAAATCACGATTGACACCCCATTTCGACGAGATTATTGACCATCGTGACGTATAGAGGCCCGGTCAACACATAAACACGAAAAAATCCGAAAAAATCTGTCCATCGTGATTGACACCTCACGACGGACTGCCAGTCCATCGCGACTGACAGCAGTCCATCACGACTAACAGCAGTCCATCGCGACCGAGAGCAGTTCATCGCGACCGATATCCCCAGTCCATCGCGATTGACACGTGTCCATCACGGCTGATAGGCCACGACGGACAGCTCTGTCCATCGCGATTGACAGCCCAGTCGATCACGATTGACAGCCATTTTTGGCCTATTTTTTAGGGTTTTTTAATTTGACGAATTTGGCTAATTTTGGGCATGAATATTGGACTCTAGAGCACATAGGGAGGCCATAAGCAAAGAGTTTGAGAAGACCCTGTTTGTCTGTCATCCTGTTTGAACTCTGTTTTAGCCCTAGAACCCTGAACTGGCATAACTTTCTCATACGAAATCCGTTTGCTGTGATTTTTGTTTTGTTGGAAAGCTCGTGGGGAGTACAACCAAAACTTCCACTGGTTACGGTAAAATTAATATCAGGATTATTAGATGTAGTATTTTGAAGTTGACCATATCCAAGGGGAACAAAACCAAGGGATCCCTAGAATTGTTTGCCATAAACATAGAGGGCAATTTGATATCTAAATTGCATGAATGGAAGTGATTTGCTAAGTCATTTGAATCTAAGTCTTGAGCTAACTTTGGGACTTTTACAGGTAGGCATCCAAAGCAAGGGCATTTCGCAAGCTTGAGAACGAGGTTCTTGAGCACCGAAGAGCAAGGGATCAGCAAGTGAGGTTGGAACACTCGCAACTCCCTCTGTCAATTCCTAGCTTAGGCTAAGTGCGAATAGTGCTAGGAGTAAGTCAGGGCGACGATAGGCATCTATCAAGTTGAAGACTACCTAAATACTCAAGTTCAAGCTAAAACATAATCTCTGTGTGATCGATAACTTTAAAGGAAAGGAACTTAACGTGGAACGATCAACCGAAACAGCGGAAATTAACTTAAGTGTTCCTGACGACGTGATATCAGACAAGATCATAAACACAATAATCAACTAAAAAGAACCAAGTGACTGATACAAATTGATCGGCAACGAGGCTGTACCTTGGGTAAAAATTGGGATTGCTTAGCTAAGCATATGAACCTTAGATCATGATGACACCTAGGGAGAGATAGACAGAGTCTAAGATCTTCAGAGGCTAGTGTCAATCATACTGCTAGGTCTTGGGCCCAGCAGTTGAGCCATCATTCGTACTACCCTAGCTATGAGACTAGTGAGTCTCAGATGTCTCAAGGTATGGAGAGACCCACAGGAAGTTCAAGTGTGCCATACTTACATAGGGTAGAAGGCCCCTACAAGATGCAGCTGGAATACCTTAGGACCAACAGATTAGGTGCTAGCATCTATGAGGACGGCCTAGGAAGATCAGTGGTCCATATTAAGAACCCAAACCAACCCATTGGACTTGAACATCCAGCAGTCAAATTTGAAAATGGAGCATACTTGGACAAAGAAGGAACCATATACGTAGTCACCAGTCACCGAGATAAGACAGATGAATTTGGTAATGGGATCCCAGAGACAGACATAGGTGACCTAGAGCAAGGAAACTTAAGTGAAGAGCCTAAAACACCTCGAGGCAAATCAGTTCTTACTAGAATTATCACGCCAGAGTGGATTCCCCAGGACAATAAAAGCATAGATCTACTCTTAAACCGAGATACCGATGAAGCCTTTTGGAGGTATAAGCCTAATCAGCCTAATGAGATAGGAACGACCACAATCTACGAGTTCAAAGATCCTGATAGCCCAGGCAAAGTGACCTATCTAGATCACACTTTAGAAAGGATCTTTGTGGTCACAGAGCATGGTAGGCATGCCTACACTTGGAAGGGTGAATTTGTTTTCCCTCAACCAAGATCTAATGTCTCATATGGCCACCCAGGGGCAGGAACATCCCAAGCTCATGGAGCTCAAAGGGACAGAAGTAGAGATAGACCTGAGGTAAGCTTTGCCAACCCAATAGGAAGAGAACGAACGCGAGCAGAGATGCATAGAGAAGAAACAGAGAGAACAAGAGTTCCAAGGAACCTAAGAAATGCTGATGATTTTCCTTTGCCAAGGCCCAGGGAACACACCAGAACTTTGAGGCCAACCCAGCTGGTTAAGTCCATGAAGAACTACTTCGATGGCATCGGAGACCCCTATGATCACGTGGCCGAGTTTAGGCAAGTCTTGAGAGCTAAACAAGTCGAGGACTTGTTCACACAATACAATGCCTTCGGTCTAACCCTTAGGAACACTTCCCTTACATGGTTTCAACCACTAAATGAGAGACACTTTAGGGACATAGACCAACTTCTAGAGGCATTCATTACCGAATTCTCTAAGAGTGGCATAAGGCATAACACTTCCTCACTGATTCACAGCTTCAAGCAAACCCCTCAAGAGACAGTTAGACTTGCAGGAAGAAAGTTTAGGCAATACCTAGAGAGATGCCTTGTCTCTGAGCTACCCACACCAGCCAAGCAAGTGGCTTTATTCCTAGATGGATTGCTGAGTACGAAGTTAAGGTCATATGTGTACTTAAAGGACCCTAGGACCATAGAAGAGTGTGTACGCATGTGCATTGACATTGAAGATAACCTAGGGGAGGATTTGGAGCTTTTAAAAATCTACGGAGATTCAAATAGTTCTACTAGCCTCTCTTCCACGCAATCCACATCTATTGAGGAACTCGCTGAGAAAGTAGCTCAAAAACTAGGCATCTCTAGCAAACAAATTCCAAGATTTGCCCCAGTTAAATAGTGCTATACTTGTGGAGGTGAGCATATGGCGAACGTATGTCCCATCATGGCTCAACCCCAAGTGAATCCTAGTAGCCAGTACTACACCATAGAACGGAGATACACAAATCACACTGCCCAAGATTGCCCATACAATATGCAAGCGGTTAGGCAAACCTACCCTCAACCCTATCCACAACAGGGAAGATACCAGAACCAGTACCTTCCACAACAATACAGTAGGCCACAACAACCCTATCAGCAACCCTACCAAACTCAGCAAAGGCCTCAGCCTGTGTTGGCTCAGTAACCTCCAACCCCAACCAATGTGATCCCAGTAAAGTATGCAGCTGCAGAAGAGAACCTGAATAGAGGCATAGTGCCAGTGACACCACTGCTTTCGAAAAGTGACCCTAGTGACCATAGTTTCTATAGATACAAGAAATAACTAGACAAGATCTCATACTACGAGATTATAGGAGGAGAAGTCGAGATGTCCAAGATACAAGACTAGATTGGAACAAGGACAAGAAAAGAATTGGAACTTGGAGAGTACTTACTTAGCGGTCATGATTCCTTGAGCTCCCAAGAATGGTATTGGCAAGAGTGAGAATGAATGTGGCCAACCCCTCCTTATATATGTTTTCAAGGGTGGTTATGAATTGATGATGTCATGAATATCAAAACAAGACATTCCAGTGTCAGAATTCGGAAAGTAGACAATTGATCTTAGGGTTTTGGCTTGTTCCAAATGCAATGAAAGCATTGGTTTCTCCAAAATCTTAACCCGAAATGAGATATAGAAAATTCACATGGAATCGTAAGTTTAAGTTGGTTTTCTTTGTGTCCATAACAAAAGCAAGGCAATAACAAGGATATGTCTTAAGGTTTAATTTAGGAAAAATCAAGGATGATGAAGGCAAGGATCCATTTTAGAAGAAAATGAACAATTCAAAATTGGGTTTAAGATCTATCACTCTTAAAATACTTGAATATTATGTTTCAAGAAAAGTGTAGTGATTGATATGAGTACTCCATCTAACTTGCCAAGGAATGAGAAGATACAAGATCTTCTTATGATATTGAGCATGTTTCAGATTTTTCTAGGAAGGTACAATGTAACAAAATGTAGAATTATAGGGAGGTTGCATTTTGTGAAAAATTCCAAAGGGAAACAATTAACATAATACCACCACTTGAAACAGAGAGCATGACACCAACCATGCAACTCCACCCATATATATACCTCTAGGAAAAGGGGTGCATGTCCTTGGGCTTGTCCAAGTTTTCCTCATGTGGACACTTCTGAAGGATCTTCACATTCCTTCTAAAGGCTATCACTTTCCTTCTAGTTCAAATGTTGATCTTTCTCTCACATGCACCCCAAGGTGGCACTTACAGAAGCTTCTCCCAAGACTAAGTTTCCCACACCTTAGGATAAATAAAACCTAAGGTTGGCAACCATTCAACTGGGAGCTCATATGGATAAATATCCCAAGGGTAAAAAGAAAGGGTTCAACCAAAATTTTCAAGAATGTTCCCAGGGTAATTCAAGGGCTAAATCAAGGAAAAGATAAATTGTATTCTAAAATTTAGAATCCATACATTTAACCTTTTGTATTCATGAATTATAAAACATTGTTCCCCCTTTAAAGAATTTTCATCCTCAAAAAGGAGTAGAGGTATTGTATGTGGAGTATTCACCCATGCAACATGATTTGTAGTATGATCATGTGCATATCTCCCTTTCAATTCATTTCCTATAATCAAATAAGGGCTATGTCTTTCCTCAATCTGAAAGCAAAGGAATTAAAATCCATACTGAAATCACTTTTCCTCAGTCCAATTCAATGTACATGCTTGCCTTGTACCTATAGACTATTAAAGTACCTCCTCAAGTTGCATAATACCCATGTTACAAAATCATCTCATATGCATTATGGCAAGTACTAAAGAATATATATATAATAATATGAGTATGCATTTGAGAATCCTTAAAAGTCTTTGTAAGACTAAATGCATTGTGGGCATACAAGTAAGCATGTTAATGCCCAAGGAAGGGATTTAAAAGAGCAAGACATGGAATGGCCCAATGTTTCAACTTCAAGTTCCAATTATCGAAGAAGATAAGCCTCATCATGCAAGGAATTCCGAGATGCAATTCATGATCATTGGAAATGATGAGAGAGTATTGAAATGAAAAGGAAGCTGGAAAGATTAAGGATTTTTCTCTATATATATATCAGAGAAAGGACACACTTGTATGGGATTGTGGGAACTAGCTCCCATTGAGAATTGTCTCTAATAACTAAAGAGAAAATTTTTTCAGCTTCTAATAAGGAACATCGAGATAACCCTTAAAGGTATCATCATTGAGAGTAAGGTGTTAGGTTCATTAAGAAGGGTAGAAATGTACCTTCTTGAACCAATTGAATTCACTTGGTTGTATCTACAAAAGGGTAGATATAGTAAGATTAACATTCACCTTAGAAAAATCTCATCCTTTATCCTCTTAATAAGATGAATTCGTTTTAGTATAATGTATAACCAACTTTAGATTGTGTGATAGTTGTGATAAAGACTAGGATAAAACTTTAGGGTGTTTTTTTGAGATAAACTACAAAATTGAGGAGCTTTCTTTAATTCAAGCCTATTAAAATATAAACCCTTATATTATAGAATAATTTATGAAAGAGCATATATTAAATCTTCGGATGATGAGACAAGTGGTTTAGGAATGTTCACTAAGTTCCTAGGAGGATATGGGATATGATGCCTAGAAAGATATATTTTTTTTGCAAGAATTTGGAACTTATAAAAAAGGAGAGTTGAATCATTAATTCCATTTGATAGGTAGGAGATCTAGAAAGAAGATATCTTGATGGGTTGATAAGTATTGTTCCTCAATTAGTTTGCTAGCACGAAATATCCTATTTCATGCTAAAGCAAAGCACATCAAGATACATTATCACTCCATCAAGGAGAAGTTATTAGCATATGATATATATCTTGTATGTGAGAAGAGATGAATAGATCATTGGTATTTTCACTAAAGCACCTGGAGTAGAGAAGTAGAAGAAGTTTTTGAAAATGCTTGAATTAGAGGACATGATGTTGAGCTTGAGGGTGATTGTTGAGATTTCAAGCTGAGCATGTGAGGATTGAGGATGTGAGTACCACTTTCATTTCTTTGATATGTATAGTGGTTACACAAATATATGTTAGGGATACATTTAGTGAGATTTACCATATTCATCTATTTAGAAGTGATGGCAGAGCCGTTTCTTTCCAACTCACTCATTCACAAACATTAGGGTTTTCTTTATGAATTGTTCTTTATTATTATATCATGTCATTCTTGTATTTTTTGTTTATGTTATAGAAGAAGTAGAAGCCGATTCTTCGTCCTTGCCTGAACATAAGTGCCATCCTCTCTTTGTGTGTGAGAGATCTCTTCCTTGTCTCCTTTCTCTTGACAATGACAGCACCAAAAGAGTCATCTAAGGTCCTTGGGGCACGCATTGTTTACACAAAACTAAGAGAGAATGGGTTGATATTATTATGTCCTAAGAAAATGATTTTTTCTTTCTGAATGGATCCTCAAGTCTATTAATTCTAATTATTGCTAGGATTTCTTTATCAAAAGAAAGACTAACTTACGATATATCAAAGGTTCGATGACTTAAAAGTACTTGCAAATGTGGACTACTATGATTTCTCCTTAGATATTTGTTACTTGTAGGACGTGATTGTCATGGATGGAGGTTAAAAGGATTTCTTTATTCCTTGCTTCATGTCAAAACTAATAGCAATCTTTTGACAGAAGGATTCCATATGAGGTGACTTGATAGCTCACTAGTTTAAACATAAGTTCTCCACTAGAGTTCATAAATTTGGTAAACCTACCTACAAGATTCAACATGATCTTTATTTCCAAAGTAGTCTTTTGGAAGATAGAGCCATTCATGAGAAATCTCAATATCTCTCAAACATCTTCAAGCATGAAATCATTCAGATAATGAAAACCATTGGTCCCAATGATGAAGATGCTTCCAATTATAGATCCCTTCTTCTGTATAATATGGGTGTTCCTATCTATAGATGCTTCAAAGCTTACGTAGGATTCATTAGTATGATCATGTGTAAATGCAATCAAGGATGGAATTGCAGTTGGATTGAGAGTCAATATGAATACAAGTTCCAATATATTTGGCAATTCCCCTACATCACAAAGCATTCTATGCTCATGTGGCTCATGACTAAGGGCATTTGAACTATATCAAGGCTAAACTATGGAATAAAGGAGATATTGTTTGTTTTAGATGTGGACAGCTTGAGGATTTTCAACACCATAACGGAAATTGTAGGTTCTCCCAACCATTTTGGCAAGACTTTGTTGTTCACTGCAAGGCTCTTCATCCAAACTGTTGGTCTCAAAGAGAACCTTTCCTTAGTGAATGCTATAACCTTGACCCCTTGCTTTGGCATCAATGGAAGACTATCACAATGTGGTACACCAAGCTATATAAAAATATTGTTGTCTCAATAGGGGTGTCAAGCATTATTTCTATCAATTTAACTCTTCTACCTAGTTGATCGGCATGAATAGCATGAGGCCCATGTATAAAGCTCTCCTCATCAATGGTTATCTATTCGATGTAATGATAGACTTTCCCGCTTGTAAGTAGAGGGAGCCCCTCTTGAAAACCTTCTCTCCTCAAAGGCTTTGTATGATGTCCATTCTTTCTATTATGTGTGCTTTTCACTAATCGATCTGAAAACCTTCTCTCCTCGAGGGCTTTGTACGATGTCTATTCTTGAAAACCTTCTCTCCTCAAAGGCTTTGTATGATATCTATTGTTTCTATTATGTCTCCTTTTCACTAGTTGAGCTGAAAACCTTCTCTCCTCAAGGGCTTTGTATGATGTCTATTCCTTGTACGATGTCTATTAGCTAGCCCTGTTCTCTCAGCTGTTGGAACCCTCTATAAACTTACCTTTCATTTGACCTTTTGCACTTTCAAAGAAAAAAATTAAGCATATGTTCACGGAAGGGAGAGGGATGTTTATGCCATATGGTCGTGATTCGTGAAGGCAACCAAGATATGGAGTTCACGTTATTTATTTCAAAAAGAAAAGTACTTGGCGCGAATCGCGATGAAAAACAGAAAGTCTGCCAAAGCGTCACATGAAATATGCATTTGGAGCATATTTTTAAGAGAAACCTCGTTAATGGCGTCGATTTCTGAGGGGCAGCCTAAGGCCTTTCGTGAATCGTGCCTTCGAGGCTTCACGAATCACCATTGTCACCTTTACATGCAGAAGACGATAAGCTTAAAGCAAGAATATGAGACAAAAGTACTTTTCTGTTTGTCGTTCTTCAAGTCAATGTCATGCAGAACTCCGATAACCATGTAAAGCAAGAATATGAGACAAAAAGTACTTCTCTGTGTGTCGTTCAGACTCGTTCTTCAAGTCAATGTCTAGCTCATTTCACATGTGCGTGTTCTAGGTTCCGCGTGCGGCGTGTATCTTTACGACAATAAAGAGAAGATGGTAGCTATTTTAAGTCCTTATGCATCAGCATGCACATGAGCAGTTTTGCGTTGGTCGTTTATCGTTACTGACGAAGGTTGTTTGAGCGTGTAGTATACCTTGTTCGAAAGGTAGATACTACAACTGTAGTGATCTTCACTTCATCAGGTTTCCCGTCAACATAGTTCGAAATATCTTTGGACCTTATGCGACTGTTTAGTATTAACGTCATTCGAGCTTAACGTCATTTTCCAGCCATACTCACAAGCTCTCTTAAAATCCGTATCTCTTTGCAGCTTGGAATTAACCGCGGAGGTGGATCTAGAGAGCAAATCTTCATACTGTTGCAGGTAATCCCACACGAAAATACTTGTATTATAGTCTGTAGTGTCTCGGCGTCATCTTCTTACACCGGTATGGTGTCGCTGGAAAGAACCGTTTCTATGTGAAGTGTTCAGATAACGTGAGAATCGTGGATTATTTCGTTTCAATTGTAGCTCGAGGATGCCTTTCTGGTAGGCATCATATTACAATCGGTTCTCAAAACGGATGTCTATAACAAAAATGTAATCACGGGCAGCCTCAACATTTTGAACTAATCGGGGCCGTTATTCTTTCTGCATCTGTAGTAATTTCCCGTCGAAATACAAGTAATTGGTGTTAGGAACGCCCATGCGGGGCTATCCTTAGGCCAGATAACTTCTAAGAAATTGCAGTTCTGCACGCGAACGCTGGCCGCTTACGCGACAAATACACTGAAAGTGTGTTTCATCGTAAACGGCATCCTTGTTTTAGGACTCAGACGTCGATGTTTTCTGTGCAGAAGGCTGCGGGCAAACAATGTTATAAAATGCAAGTTTTAAACAATCCCCACTTTCTTAGCTGGAGGCACGGAAACTTCTGCTTATATTAATTTCATCGCAAAAGGCAAATTATAACTAATGTTTAACAATTATCACTAATTATCACTAATGTTTAACGTCTATTACCTACTAGTGTTTAACAATAATATATTATACATTTTTCTACGTTAACATGTACTATTGCCATGTATATTGCACCACTTGTAACATTCATGCCTCATTTTCTCTCCGTACGCAGCCAGTATCTAATTATCCATTGCGACATAAATGCACTTCTAATGATGATAATTATTATGTATCCCTTTTGCACTGATTCGAAGTTTTCGGGCAGGTTCAACTACAAAGCCAAAGTCTGGTTCATCCACACTTGAGGGGTTAACATCAATGGAAAAGCCTGCACACAGAGGGGAGCCAAGGTTCGACTTCACGCAGGTGGGAAATCAAGAGGATTTGGAAGAACAGATGAAATATATATCATCAGCATCGTCTGCAAGAACAATTCACTGGCCGCAGAGCTATGAAAGGTCCATGGACCTATACTCTCGCTCTCCTCCGTCCGTCACTGGTTCCAGCCTTCTATTGCCATCTGAGGAGAAGTTGCAATCGCACCGGGTTCCGAAACGCAATGTAAGTGATGTTAAGTTGCCACTGCTTGATGACCGAGGCTTTGAGTGGAGCAGGGAGGAGCCTTATGAAGGAGCTTCAGAAGTCTATGAGCCGCAACCAGAGTTCCAAAGTCAATACGTCCAAGACGGAGATGATAAGCTCCAAATGGGGAGGAGTTCGTTGATTCAGGCTATTATGAATGGAGTTAATGTACTTGCAGGTAAGTCATTTTCTGATTGGCAGAATGCAAACACTTGTTAAGGTCCTTAAGCGTAAAATTGGATGCAAATTTCACGACAAAGAGAACATACTTATTTTCTGTTTCCGAGATACACTCATATAACATATCTCCTACCCTGGCGAGAAATCATGCCACTAGCTCATCTCTATCAATTCATGCACTTGGAGCACATGTAAGGTTTGAATCAAGTCTGAGTATTAGAGAGTAATACTCGGTTTCGTAGAATACTGTTTCTGAACTGTAGCGCTTGTTTTGCTGCTTTTAGGAGTTGGAGTCTTGTCAATGCCGTACGCAGTTTCACAAGGTGGATGGATTGGCTTATGTTCCCTTCTCATCTTCGCGTCAGTCTTCTGCTACACGGGATTTCTTCTACGGCGATGCTTGGATCTATCTCCATATTTAGCGGGCTACCCAGATGTAGGACAAGCTGCTTTCGGACGACTTGGACGTGTTCTTGTCTCAGCGTTCTTGTACTGCGAACTTTATGCAGTAGCAGTTGAGTTCCTTATCATGGAGGGCGATAACCTCACACAGTTGTTCCCGTTGCGCAGCCTTAGCTTAGGGATTTTTGAGCTTTCCTCAGAGAAGCAATTCGTGATCTTTTCAGCTGCTGTTATGCTCCCAACAGTTTGGCTTCGTGATCTTAGCATTCTGTCTTACATATCTGCCGGTGGAGTAATTGCCTGTGTAGCGGTAATCGTAGCTGTTGCTTGCGCAGGCACTTTCGAAGTTGGGTTCCCTAACCATGGGCGTCTAGTAAATTTCCATGGATTACCGATTGCAGTTGGCATTTATGGATTTTGCTTCTGTGGACACGCAGTGTTCCCAAACATATACGCATCCATGAAAGACAAAAGCAGGTTTTCACATGTAATCTTCCTTCTGTCTCGTATACTTGCGGATAGGGCATGCTTTTCTGAAGGTCTAAAGACTGTCTTAAGCTTATAATTTTTTTTTTGTTCTTGCTGTCTACAGGTTTTGGTTGCATGTTTCTTGATATGTGCGCTCATCTACGGAAGCATTGCAGTTCTGGGTTTCTTGATGTTCGGTGATGACAGCGAATCTCAAGTGACACTCAATTTGACAAGAGGAAGATTAACGACGAACATAGCTATTGCTGCCACACTTGTCAACCCTTTTTCTAAGTATGCCTTAACAGTTACACCGTTAGCAGCCGCTTTCGAGGAGCTACTGCCCATCGAATTGAAATCACGTACCTTCCTGATGTGGGGAACGCTAATACGCACATTGATTGTCCTTAGCACTGTTATCATTGCGCTAGTTTTACCCTTCTTTGGATATCTAATGGCATTGGTGGGCGCCTTCTTAAGCATCACTGTAGCAATCACCATCCCTTGCTTGTGTTACGCAAAGCTTTTCTCCGACAGAATACCTTTGTGGGAGAGAGCATTCATTTCCCTCGTCCTAGCTGTGGGGCTAGGTGCCTGTGTAGCAGGGACATACTCGTCCCTGAGGGAGATCGCATTGAATTTGTCTACATAACCTTATGGTTGGATTGCTTCATAAGTCTGAGAAGATCTGTACATCATTGTAGTATGCCTGTTCACTTGTACTTGTACAGTTGTACTTTCAAAGTTAAAGCATTGTTAGGTGCTTGCCGAACCTCCCATTAAAAAAAGGGAGTATGAGAAGATGGTACATCCTTGTATAGTGATCTTGTTTAGAGGATAATCCAACATGTTAGAGCTTTTAAACTGTTAATCCAGAAATTGTTATGGAAAATATACGAACGCCCATGGATAGGATGATTGGGATGATGCTGATCGATTTTTTCAGAATTCTACTCCTGATGCCTCGGCCGAACTTCCTCTAAAAAGAAAATAAAATCTACTGATATTCGCATCGAGCTTTAACTCAATAGAGGTTTAAACACTTGTACTAAGTTCAGCTTCCTAGATGCCCATACGAGTACCTACAATGGAGATGCACATGAACACAAAAATACAAATGCGGATACGAGAAAATATGTGGCTGTCAATATGAAGCACCAACCTATACTTTGGATGGATTAAATATCGCATTGATCCATTAATGGTTGGAAAGGTGATGGAGCAAGGGACTTGGTTTGCATATGCCTTAGGTTTCTTCCTTAGAAGAGTTAATGTTATTCGTTGAGCTCTTCTTGCTCATCGAGTGGGCTTGAAACTGAACTTCTTCATGTGAGGGTAAAAAATCCTATTGCTTTAAAAGATTAAGCCTTCCTTTTTTAGTCTCATGAAAACTCCTAAGATTAGCTATGAAAGAGAAAAAAATCTAAATGGCCTCACACTCAACACATAATATGTTACCAAGAAGATGACTAGGATCACCACATGCTAGAGAGATGACTCATCTTTAAACCTTATGCCTCTATATATAGTGCTCTCCAAGGAACCACCCTCTCAAATAGGTTGATACTATCCATCCAAGTGTTGGACATGTAACTATATGTGCACCAAGAGTCCTGTTTAACCAAAATTAGCTCAAGTGGATGCTTCTAAGAGGATTTAGAGTTCTTGGGGAAACAAAATCTCCCACGACTCTCATAGGAATAGAACAGACTACCTCCTCCTTATCATCCATTTTCCTTATCCACTAGGCCAAGCTACTTGCTTTTTACAGTGCACATGAACGTATGCTTAAGTCTAATCTCTATTTTGAAATCCCACATGAGAATGACCAAACGATTTCTGATTTGAGATCTATTTGGACTACTCAAGCAGCCATGCTATAACATCATTGTATAACATTCATTCCTCCCATTGGAAAATGTTTCCATCCTTGAAAATAAAGGTATATAAAAACTATAGGCATATTACTGAGGCTCATATTATCATCTAGAAGAACATGTTTCATGTATGTTGGTATTTACTTGAAACGAATGGAGGGGAATCCACTATTTGATCCCTGCCCAAATGATTCAAAACATTCTCTGGCTTTGTAACTGACAAGTTAAACCTAATACAAAGTAGGAAATATATTTTAAGGGTGGATCTGAAAACATCCCCTATTCACTATTTTCATTATTGTGCTATCTAGATGCTAATATGTGAAATGGGTTGATTCAAGACATTTTTCCATTACTGGGCATCACTAATGCATGGGCCTAGAATCTATGGTAGGATTTCCATCCCAATCAAGACTTTGAGAGATTCTATTTAATTTAAATTTATTTTGAAAATCAAACTAGAAGTTTGATTGACCCAACTATCTAACTTAGGTGTTTATACTATGGTTCACTTTTAATCATCATTTGCTTTGATTTATTATCCTAATCGAGGATTACTTTTTCTAATTATTCTTGAAAGTGATGGATAGATTGTATACACACTTTAACTTGTAAAATGCCAACTCAAAATGAACTTTGTTTGAATTAGGATGTTTTTCTCAAAGACTTAGCTTAACTTCTTGCAAGTTCTCTGTCTTATGAGAAATTTATTAATCATTTCTCTTCAAGATTGTTCGAAAGTCTTTACGAGATCTATGAAATCTTACTTTATCCATTGGACTTGTGCTAATAAGCTTGAGGCAAACTTAGATGAATGAGTATCTTCAAATATTGAATAGTCTCTACATAAAATAGTTATTTAGTATGATTAATTTAATCACCTATTCCAACTAGCTATCTCCAATCTTTACTAAAAGAAGTCAAATAATTTATTTGACTCATTTAAAAAAGTTTTGAAAAGAGGGAAGGAAGAACCAAAAAACTTGTGTAACTAATTTAAACTTCTAAGACACTTCATCTTATTTGATTCAAACTCTATATGAGTCAAGAATTTAACTTTAAAAGATCTTTGTTAACAAAGTACTAAAGCATTTTATCTATGTTCAAGAGAATTAAGCTTGATTATCAAATAGATTCTTGGACTAAAACTAAACATCCTTCAACCATTGGACACTAATATGGGATCCAACATTGGTGTTTGGAGCCATAGAAACTTATTAATGATGTTTCTTCTTTTCCTCAATTTTTTATTTTTAACCTAGGACATAGTCAATACTCCTTTCATGAACTACAATTCGTATGCTTTACTTTGATTCAAAATATTGATTTCATCTAGTCACACTATGAGCTTGGTGCATCCAAAACATCTTTTTCAGTCTAACCTTGATGAAGAGGTCGTTATCTTTAAATCTAGAATTGATTCAAAACTTTGAGTTAATGAAGCTTTGTAGGATTCATTTTTCATCTGAATAAGAGAGTAAAACTCTTCTTCATTTTTGTATCCTTTCTCATAGTATACTTACATCAACTCTTTGTACTTTCCCAAGAAATAGGTAACTTAATTGATGCTTTCTATGAATGAGATAGCATTCCATTATCCTATACCAATGGATAAATTTCATCCCAAAAAAATCATCATTTTTTGTGGCCTTCTTTTTGTGTCTTTTGAATACTCTTTTGATAATTTCTAATGATCCATTATCTAACCCTTGTTGGTGTTGATTTTGAGAGCAACGATTAAGGTTTTGTAACCTCTTACAATCTTATAAGTTTTTTCAAGCTATTATTTTTATCTTTATCTAATTTGGATCCATTTTGTGCATCTATTTTCAATAATGTAATTCCTTGCAAAAGATAGTTCTGACAAAAATCTAGGGTATCTCTAGAACCTTTTGTAGCTCTTTATCTTTTCTTGGATAAATACCTTTTGAAGAATCAATCCTACTTAGGATTATGCTTTAACATTTAAGTTTTTTTGTATCTCATGAGTCATTCGTGAGCTTATTGGGAGTACTTCGGAAAAATATCTAGTAGTTTCAATCCTAATTACTAGGAAAATATTTGCCAAAAAAAGTTAGACTTTATACTAAAGATCTCTTTAATTGTATACAGAATACATTGGATTACCCTAGGGATTTTTGAGAGACCTCCCCCTTCGCTCAAGTCTAAGCATCAAAAAATTATTTTTAGATTCCAAATCTAAGGATGTTTCTAAGGCTAATACACCATTGGGTTATACCACACTTGGGAACTTCTTATTGTCCAACTAAGTTGAAGACGTCTTTTCTTTCCTAGTAGTGTGGAATATTCTATTCTTCAAGTACTTAAGCTTTGACTATTCCTAAGTAATCAACAGCATGAGAAAAGATCTTATCTTTGAATTCTTTTCCTTTCTTGAAGGATCTTTTGAAAGTTTTCTTACCAATTTTGGAAAAGAATCTTAAGATCTACTCATTGTTTTCCTTTGTGTTAAATGGAACATTGAATACCACCTTAAGATATTGTTTCCTATACCATTGTGAAAGTTTAGAACTGAACTTTCATTTATCTTATGAGTGATATTATTCCTTTTTCTCATTTCGTGACTTTTAAACAAAGGTTAGTGTCATTGATTAATCCATCTATGCTTTTTGTATATTCTAAACACTTCTTGAGATGAATTTGATATCACTTGAAGTACATTCAATGAACAAGAGTCATGCTTCAACCATATATGGTGCATATGAACTAATGTAGAAAATTCCTCCATGAACAAAAATCCTTCTTCTTTAGCAAATATATCAATATGGGTCTTGAATTCTTATGAATCTTTAGTTACTTATTAAGAAAATTGAATCTATACTTCCCTTTCATCATTCAAGGAATGGTTTGATTTCTTATGGACAATAAGCCTCCTAAACCTAACTCAAACTTTGAATTGGTAGATGTTTAGTCTAACATGATAAAAGCTTAATGATTTCTTATTATTGTTAGGTGCAGCTTCCTCAAGACAAATCATGTTTGAGCATGTTCATCCTCTCCAAAGATATAGTACTTCAGATTTTAAGATACCTTATGTTGGGTGAATCAAAGTGGTGCCTTGTGTTGGATCAACAAGCTTGCACTATGCTTGAGGTGGATATGATCTACATCAAAACCATCATTTGGATGGTGCCATATATGTACCTTGGAGGATAGCACTTATGTCCACTATTTCTTTGTATTAATTGGTTGATCACTTATGATCATTTCTTGTAAGGTCCAAGGTATCAACCTTTGTAAAAGGGGAGAGTAAAAGGCCCAAAAACCACAATGGTTGGTAGTCCTCTAGAATCTAGAATGACTAAACTAAGGGTTCTTGGGTGGTAGTTCACAAATTAGTCCTTGCAAACCATAACTTTTCCACTATGGCTTTCAATAGTATTATTCCTACACATAGTTCAATAAGAGTCCACCAGAATTATATCATTTATACAACATTTAATGTTTGATAATTCATACTACATTGATACTTCACAATTCATCAGAAATTATTGTTTAATCTTATCACCGATTCAATTTAGCTTTCACAGGTTACTCTGATATTTCACACAACCATATACCACACTTAATATTCATAACAAATCAAATTCAACCACCACTTTTAATGCTATTAATTAATCAATAGGGAATCGACACAAAGATACTAAACATAGCAGTTAAGAAAACTTGTCAGCATACCAATCCTCCTAGTGTGAATGGTGCCTATAGACTTGCTATGCCGGAATCACACACGTGTGACTCTTCATTGTACTCGTTCATGAAAGAGGATTACAATGGTTGGCCAATATGAAGCTTCACCAAAATTATAGATAATTACATTTAATCGCACCAACGACCTAACACTCACACACATCATGGACCAAAACCCTAAGCAAAAAATTCATCATCTACTAAGCCTTGAGTATATAGGGTTTTGGCTTCTTCAAAACTTTGCTTCATATTTTCCTCTAATGCCCTCAAGAGTTTCTATACATGGTCTACATCGAGCATTTGTGCATCAAGGCCTGAAGAACTCACAACACCTAGCTTATCAATAATTGACTTACTCTAGTCTAACAAAGAAGATTCTTGTAAATAAAAATCATTCTTTAAGACTACTCTACATTGAATTTTACTATCTTCCACCTCTGCTTCAATCTTCTTCAACTTCTCAGTCTGATTACTAATCATATTTTCCATTTTTTGCATTTGTTGTGCTTTGAATTCAGGCATTTTCAAATATGTCTGTTGTTCTCTTTATGTGGCATCTAACTCCTTTAATTATATAGTAACATCAATCTTTGAAGTTAGTTCCTAAGCTTTTTGAAATGATTCCTCCTTTATAGCTACTAGCTTGGTTTCCACTAGTAGCTTTGGTAGTTATCTTTGTGCATGCTTTCTCTAGTGTAGTGGATCTCTCTATTGTTTCTTCCAAAACCGCACCAATTTTATCTAAAGCTGCATTCTTCACAGCTAACTCTTTTTTTTAGCGCGTCGAGTTCCTGATCCTTGTCTTTCACTTGATGCTACAATTGCGATTCTTGTACTCCGAGGATGAGAATTTCCTCTTGAAGAGGAGCTATATCGACTTCTTTCATCTCCTGCTTATGTTGAAACTCTTTCTTCATATTTTGCTTCTCTATGTCAAAGCTTGCTTGAATCAACCCAACCTCCTTAATCAAATATTGGCCAAGCTTTTAAATATTTGATAACGAAGAATGCGTACCAAGGCCCAACTATAGGTATGACCCAATGGGAAGAGAAAGCACTACGAATGAATCAAGATCTACACCTACTTCAATGGAGTGGGGAGGAGAGTAATATGAAGAATTTGGGGTTATCTCAGTATGCTGATTATTTGTAGACTCGGTTTTTGGTGAGAGAATTTGATTGGGGGCACTATTGGAATATGTTAGTGACATCATATATTTTTGTATATATTAAAAGTCATGTATACCGAACAATCTCGCCGAAAAGGTAGACATGAATGATCATAATCTTTCATTATAATGAAAATGTCGATGCATGTAGTGGAGAAAACAAGCACACAGGCATGTTGTTAGCGTAAGCCCATGAAGTTAGAGCCTGGTGACTGCGTGTTTGTTCTCTAGCACCTAGAGCAGAGGTGCAAGTTCGGTCTATTGTGGTGTCCTTGTTCTCTTGTCTTTATTCCATTGTCACATTAAGATTGAATTTGTGCTGAACAGTCTACCTTACATTAATCTCTTTTATTGAAGTGATATTTATGTATACTAGAAGTATTCAAAATAGTGCTATGTGGATGATTCCAAACGTCATTTGAAAAATTGACATAATAGTTGATCACATTTAGTTTTTTGATTAAGTGGAGTGGGAAAATAATAAGGGACTCTATCTAATAGAATCCTATCATCCCAAGAACCCTGCTAGCCTATCTTGCTCACTGTAGTATTACCAAACACGGTGGGATTAGGACTAGAGGTTAACACTCATACCATCTATGGGAAATGGAATTTAGTTTCTAAGAGAAGCTTAGCATACACTTTCTCAATAGATATTATTTTCTACATGCTAATAATGTGCTCTCTGTAGAGACATATCCCAAATATCAAAGCGATAAACAACCTTTGAGAGTGATTAGTGCACTAGGAATGCCATCATGGAGTAATACTGAAGGTGTTACATCTAAAGGGAAGGGTGTAGGGAATAGTAGTGGATCGGCACCATAACATTTCCTTGTTTTCCATCTATGAAGTATACCAAAATTGAATTCCGTACTGTCCGGTGTTGGTTCAATGTCCAGCATCCATATCGAACTTAATGATAGTATGGTACCATCCAATAGTGGTTATGCACCCAATGTCAATACCAAATTAGGTGGTAGCACGATGCTAGCTGAAATAATAGAAGAAGTTGTTGTAGATATTAACAAGATTGCTAAATTGGTTCTGAAGATAGTGGATCAAATTTCAGGGTTGAGTACCCCTAATGAATGTCACATTGAAGAGGAATTCCCAAAGTTCTAGATGTTGAAAGTTTGAGGTCTATGGAAGCATGCGGACAACAAAAGGAAGAAGAAGAAGCTTGGAGCACAAAACACAATACTGAATGTATTACCACTTCAATGTACAAATATAAGTAACCTATAACTGCAATAGGCATATATACAAACCGGGGGAAAAAACCTCCTAAAGAGGGAAAAAAGTGTATTGATCGTCGTAGTGTGTTTACACATATCACTACCTAAATATATCGATAAATTCCCCCTGGGAATGATGCACTGAATAAGGAGTTGGACTCTATAAGGAAGTGCCAAGCTATGTGGAATGAATCCACAAAAGGAAGTAAGCCCAAAGCTTTGCAGAAAGCTTCAAACTTCTCTCTAGGTAGAGCCTTCGTGAAAATGTCTACAATGTTCTCCTACGTGGGCATGTATGCTAAGCTGATGTCTCTAGCAGAGAACCTCTCCCTAACATAATGATAATGCACCTCAATGTGCTTAGTGCAAGCATGGAACACAGGATTCTTCACAACTGCCAATGTGCTCTGACTATTAGTGAAGATGGTGGTGGCACAAGACTGACCAACACCCAAATCAGCGATAAGGTGTTTGATCCATACACACACAATAGTCACTCTGAAAGCTACCCTATACTCAACCTCACAAATGGAAGTGACCACACTAGGCTACTTCTTGCTCAACCAAGATATGCATGAGCTACCAAGCATGAAGCAAAAACGATTAGTGGACACATGAGTGTCATAGCAACCATCCTAGTTAGAGTCAGAAAAAATCATGTAAATCTGGTAGTAGTGATCCCCCCTTGGGATAAAACAATCCAAGTAGTCAGGTACCACCCAAATAGCAAAAGATGCGCTTAACCGCTTACCAATGCTTGACACTTGGGAAAAAATTGAATATCTGGCTCAGAAATGCATAAGTAAATCAACCATCCAATAGCCTACTAATAGAGAACAACATCAAATGCATCTCTAGCATATTCAAGACTCAATCATAAATCTGTCTCCATAGGAGTGGTAATAGGTTTATAGTGTTCAAGGTCACAACATTGCAATAATATGTCAATATATTTTGTTTGACAAAAAGCTATTCCGCCATCAACTTGCATAAATTGAATGTCCAAATAATGATGCAATGCCCTAATTTGACATCTCAAACGAGGCATGCAAATCAGCCTTAAAATCAACAGTATATTTCTCATGAGAACCAATGAGCATCATGTCACCAACATACAGAACAATGATCAGAAGCACATCATTTGCATGCTTAACATATAAGGTGCTTTCAATTTGAATGTTCTCAAAACCATGTGCAATCATATAGGCATGTATCTTTTCGTACCAAGCACGTGGTGCTTGTGTTAGACCATGTAATGCCTTCTTTAACTTGAACACCTGATTTTCATGCCCTTTCTACACAAAGCCACAAGGCTAAATGTAAGGAATCGAACTCACAACCTCTTGGTTAGGAATGTGATGGTCTAACCACTTGCCCCAAAAGTCATGGTTGAGGATTACTTCCTAATCCTCTCTCTTAGGGTGTTCAACCATCTCCTATTTGTCAAGGGTGTGGCTCAACACCATCTCCTACATATCACTTTATTACATTCTTCCCCCCTTAGTTGATCATTGTCCTCAATGATCTACTCATGTATCCCTCTAGGCTCAATGATCAGCTCTTGAACTCCCTTGGTACCCTTGAATTGATGTCCTCAACCTCCGCATAGTTTCTTGATCATTGTTCGCAACCTTGGTGTCTTGAACCTTGTTCTCAACCTTAGTATCTTGAAGCTTATTATCACCCATATTCGATATCTTGAACACTCAATCAAGTTCCACACAATATTTCCCAAAAAATTAAAATTTCCATGATAGTTGAGTACATTGGAAAGATCACTCCAAGAGCTTTCTAATGGTATCTTACATGCCTCAATCTGACCTATGGATTGAGAGATAGACCTCAATCTTTGTTACGCTAACTTATGAAAGTGACTACACTACATTGTACCCTTTCATATAGAGGATGCCGAAGCGCCTTTCTTAGAGACGATTAGGTCAATCTACCTTTACCAAGCCTACTTCCTAGGCTTTGATACCAATGTAAGGAATTGAACTCACAACCTCTTGGTTATGAATGCAATGGGCTAACCACTTGCCCCAAAAGCCATGGTTGAGGATTACTTCCTAATCCTCTCTCTTAGGGTGTGGTTCAACCATCTCCTATTTGTCAAGGGTGTGGCTCAACAATCTCCTACCTATCAATTTATTACACTAAAAACATACACTTCTTCATGCAAATTACCATTCAAAAATGCAATTTTAATGTCCAACTGATCTACATTCCAACCATGATGAGCTGCAAGTGCACAGATGCTATGAACGGTAGTCATTCGGCAAGTAGGAGCAAATGTCTCATCAAAGTCAATTCCTCTTTCCTAAGAATAACCCTTTGCAACAAGTCTAACCTTATACCAGTCAACTATTACATCACACTTACACTTTAGCTTGTATACCCACTTATTGTCAATGGCCTTCTTGCCAGAAGGCAAGTCACACAAAGACTAGGTACCATTCTTCATTATATCATCATATTCACATTGCATAGTAGCCATCCAATTTTTTGAATTTTGCATTTCATCAAACAAAACAAGCTCATTCTCATCATAGAGACTAGAGGTAGCCATGGCATAGCAATCTGATGCAAAAGAGGCACTATGAGAGCTTGAATGAGTATGATATGATGGAGGTGCATCTAATTTGTTGCCGTGCAAAGTCTACACTAGCCATTTTGGCATAGGTTTTGCCTCCTCAATATGAGCTCTCTCATCAATAAGTGCATCATGAAAATGTGCATAAAAAATGGAATGATCTGCATCATCACATGAAACTTGTCAAGGCTAAGAAGTCGTCTCATTAGGACCAGCACTAGACTATCCACCTATAAAAAGAGGCAACAAAGTATTATACATGTCTTTGGAGCTATTAGATGTCTCCTTAGTACATGAAAGTAGTGGCTAAATAGCATCTTCCATAAAAAACATAACGACTAACCAAAATGCATTTAGTCTATGGATGATACAGACCATAGCCTTTGCTTTCAGAATTGTACCCAACAAAATACATTTTCAGTGCTTTATCATCCAATTTCGTGCATTGTTTTTTAGGCGCTAATGCATATGCCAGACAACCAAAAACATGCAAGTGACCAACATATGTCTTACAACCATGCCAAGCCTCATATTAAGTACGTATGCTGCACACATAATAGCCTCAAGTCAAAAACTATGTGGTAAAGCCTGACTCTTGACCATAAATCTCACCATCTCCCTGAATAACATGTTCTTCCGTTTAGCAACTCCATTATATTGAGGTGCATACTGCACTCTACACTGACATTTTATCCCATGTTCAACCAGAAATGCATTAAAGTCAGAAGACATATACCCCCCCCTCCCTCGATCAAAATGAAGGGTGCTCATTTTACATGCTGATAGAGTTTTAGCCAAAACCAAAAATTGTTTGAAGCATGTAAGCACTTTGGACTTTGCTTTCAATGGGTATACCCATGCATGCCTAGAAAAATCATCGATAAAAGTCACGAAGTAAAGGTAGTTCCCAAAAGAGGGTGTTTGCATAGGATCATAAACATCACTATGAACAAGCTACAATTTCTGAGTTAGAACTGAACCATCCTTTGGGACTGAGGAATGCTTCATTTTGGCCAAAATATATCCTTCACATACATGTTTACCAAGTGCCTCAAGTTCGGACATAGAGGACACCGTTTCAGATTCTTGCAAGCATAGCAAACTAGAAAAATTTAGATGACCAAAGTGTGCATGCCAAAGCTTTACATCTAACATAGACTGAGAATCATGTATTACACATGCCAAATCATTCACAATTTTTTCATAGTCTATGAGCTTATACATCCCATGATATAAAATGTGAGAAGCAATAATCACATCACCATTTTGAGCGATCATGAAATGTACATCTGTCATCAACAAACTTCACAACAAAGCCAACCTTGGCTAAAGCTAAAACGAATAACAGATTCTTCTTGATCCCTGGCACAAATAAAGCATCTTACAAGGTAAAAGAACTACCATTAGTAGTAGTCAAAATGATCTTACCAACTCCCATGGTAGAATAAGAGGAGTTTTTGGTGCATGTGACTTAGGGGCAGGCTCAAGTGAAGTGAAGAAACTATGCTATGAGGTAATATGATTGGTTGCCCCACTATCAGAGTACCAACATCTGAGTCTACTGCAGACATACACTATTCACAAGAAGATGGGCCAAAACTACAAGTAGTAGTAAACACCCATTCTTCATTCTACACTAGATTAGTAGACTCTATTTTTGGTGTAGAGGCCTCTACAAGAACCATTCCAGGCTCTTTTTTCTTTGCCTCTTTAGTAGCCAATTGTGGACAACTCTTTATGATATGCTTATTTGCTTTACGTCATTTGCAAAACAATTTCTGCTTTTCTATTTTCTTCTCGTCTCTGTCATCCTTCTTTGATTGTGTAGAATTAGTAGCTTTCTACTTACTAGTAGAAGAGCTTTATTTACCTTTTCCCTTCTGACTATCCACAAAATCTTGATCTGCAACGCACATAATGGACCTGTTTTGCCTAGATAGATCTCCCTGCAACAAAACATAGACTAACATCTCAAATGTTAAGGCATTTGTATTTCCTTTCATCATCAAATGAAGAGTGGAAGCAAAACTCTGATATGAATCAAGAAGACCATTCATAATAGCCTGCACAAGTGAACTATTAGGTAAGACTTCATTAGCAAAAATCAATTGATCCTTTAATCTTTGATATTTGTCAAAAAACTATCCATGTAATCATCCTTAGTTGTTCTGCAAGAGTGAATGTGAGGAATAATGGCATGTCTGATAGATAGGGCTATCAATGCATGTGTGTGAGCATCTTTGCCATCCCAAAAAATTTGCTCTATAGTAGGTGCAACATGAATGACAACATGAACAAGAACATGAAGAATATTTTCATCTTCAACACCATCTGCATCACCTTCAACAACTATGTTTGCAAGTGTAATAGGATGGTCTTCAACACCCTGCACAATATTCCATAGTCCTTTTGCAATCAATACATGATGCATGATATAAGCCCATAATGGGTGAGTGGTACAGTCCACCTTATACTCAACAGCGAACATACAGAATACATCACTGCTTTCATCCATGGCCACTGATGAAAATACCCTAATGCGAAAAACTTACTCTATCTCAAAAGGTTGAACAAAACTACCCTACGGAGTTTTGCTAAACTTGTAGCACACTTCGAGATGCTTATACTGGAGAATCGAAACTTGTATAAATCTTTGGCACAAAAAGATGAAATAGCCTACACAAGCACTACGATAGTGCATTTGGAGGTCGAAATGAGCTTAGATTGCAATTTTGGCACCACACAACAAACCTATTTTGATCTTCTAATCACCCTAAGTATGCCCACCAAATTTCGTGTGATTTTGAGACTGTGATCAGGGGGGTCAATGATGCCCTAGATGAAATGACCTACTCTAATACCAATTGTTGGAGTTCGAGGTATGTGGAAGCATGCAAACAAGACAAGGAAGAAGAAGAAGCTTGGAGCACAACATACAATATTGAATGTATTACCACTAGAATGTACAAAGATAAGTGATCCGTTAGGGCAATAGGAATATATCCGAGCCGGGGGAAAAAACCTCCTAAAGAGGGAAAAGTAATTAATGAAGATCAAATGGTATTTTATATTGAATCAGGATGTAGCAATTATTTGAGTGGTAATATTTCCTTAATCACTTATATGGAAGCCAGAGTGAATAGACATACATTCCAAACAAGAGATAACATTAAACACAAAGTTGAAAGCATTGGATCAGTGAAGACAAAGAGTGGAAGCAAACTTCTAAGCAAGGTATTTTATGTTCCAACAATTCCTAAAAATCTAATAAGTGTAGGGAAATTTGTTGAGAAGGGATATGAAGTCATATTTACAAATGATGGTGTTTATGTTGAAGATCCAAGTCAAGGATATATAAGCATTGTTATAGGGAAAAAGGAAGGAAGGTTATTCACTCTCAAAGTCTAAGGTAATGTGGGACCTGCATTGGACCTATGTCATAAGAGGTTAGGACAGTTCAATGAAAGAGGGATAAAAGAGATGACAAAGAATGGTGTAGTGCCTGTCTACCAAATATTGAAGGTCAAAATATGATATAAAAATGTGAGGCTTGTCAACTAGGTAAAGCTCACAAGAAAACATACAACACACAAGGATACAAGCATTCAAATATGCTTGAATTGGTCATACAGATGTCTGGGGTCCTTCAAAGGACTATAGCATAAATGGATCAAGGTATTATGTGTTGTTTCTTGAAGATGCAACCAGATGGATTACTCTGTATGTAACCAAGGATAAATATGAAGTGTTTGAGACATGTAAACACTACCATGCATATACAAAAAGAATTACATGACAAAAACTTAAGAGATTGAGATTAGATGGGAGGGGGAGAATATTTTTCTAAGGAATTTGATAATTATATGTGGAATGTAGGTATAAAAAGAGAAGTGACTTGCACATACTGCCCACAAAAAATTGAGTTGCAGAAAGAAGAAATAGAGCTCTTGTAGAGTTTGCAAGATCAATGATGAAGGAGAAAAAGTGTCCTAATTACATGTGGGTAGAAGCAATTAATACTGCAACTTATCTTGTGAATAGGTTGCCTTGCAAAGCTTTCGAGGGAATCACTCCTTATGAAGCATGGTGGGGTAAGAGACCTACTCTTGATCATTGCAAAGTGTTTGGATGTTTGGCATATGCATATGTTCCATCTCAATTGAGACATAAGCTAGAACCTAAAGCAGAAAAGTATGTGTTCATTGGGTATGATGATAGACAGATGGGATACAGGTTGTGGAGTCCATCCACAAAACAATTACTTGTTTCAAGAAATGTCACATTTGATGAGCAAAGCACATGGTTTACAAGACCAAACAATGTATACACAGATCTTGAAGAAATCAAAAGGAAAGGAAACTCAAAGATGAAGGTATATGAAGAAGATAATGATGATGGTGTTTATAGAAATGAAATACAGGATAATGATGAAGATAGGCAAAGGTTTGATTCAAAACAAAATGAAGTAGAAACTTCAAGGAGTGTAGAAATTAGAAGATCATCAAGAGAAAGAAAACAAGCTATTAGGTATAGCTATGATACTTCTTTCTTGACAACCAAAGATTATGCTTACATTATGAAGATAGATGAAGATCCATCAACATATGATGAAGCAAAAGGTAAAAAAAATTGGGTAAAAGCAATGTAAGAAGAGTATGCTGCTCTACTTGAGAATGAGACATGTGAATTGGTGCCAAGAACAAGAAATCAGAAGATAATTGGATGCAGGTGGGTGTATAAGAAAAATAGGTTTGCAGCTCGAAAACTGTCTAGATACAAGGCTAGACTTGTGGTCAAAGGATATGCCCAAACACATGGAGTGGAATATGATTAAACCTTTAGTCCAATGGCTAAGATGTCTACAATTAGAACTCTAATTGTTATTGCTACATGTAAAGGTTGGAAGTTATCTCAATTAGATGTAAAGAATGCATTTTTAAATGGATATATTACAGATGAAGTGTAAATGGAGCAAGCAGAAGGTTTCAAAGAGTCAAATGGATCAGATTATGTTTATAAGCTCAAGAGATCTTTGTATGGCTTGAAGCAAGCTACAAGATCATGGAATTACAGACTTGTCAAGTTCCTGAATGAACTTGGATACCAAGCTTCAAAGGTAGATAGTAGTTTTTGATGGAGAGTGTTAATCTCCAAAAGAACAAGTTAACCTTGAAGTTAGATCACCTCTATGTCAAGGTTAACCTTAGACTCCACCAAATTTAGAGACCATTCATCAAATTATCAGAAATATTGAAAGTTCTGAAAAATTCAACTTCTCTGAAAAGTCTGCTGCAGATTAGTCACTCATTGACTAATCAATCCTGTAAAGTTTTTGATAAAACTTTGCACAACACTTCGCCTTAAGGTTGCGCAACTTTACCAAGTTAAATCTCTCAAAAAGATTAACCATACACTGAGAAATGTGTGAAACACTTTACCTATGTCTGAAAGTGCTTCTCTGCAATAGCGACTTTGACACCTGCAACTTCTTAGCACTGGTTCTCCCAACTCTGAACCCGTTTGATCAAGATCTTCTAGCCATAGATGGCTTATCTTCCAACTTAAATTTTAAGCCCTCATTTGTGTAAAACTTTACACTGTAGACTGAGCAATGATCATTTCATTGAAGATGAAATGTGCGCCAGATTTCTCGACTGTTAGAACATTCTTACATATGAATGTTCCTAATCAAAATTCTCACAGCCTGATTACAATTAACCTCTCAAATTCTAGCCATAGATAGATTAGCTATGGACTTAGATACGTGCAAAAGGATTTCTCAAAAGATTAAACACAGAAGGAGCAGACATCAAAATATCGGGCGCAAAAATTCTCGATTTCTCAGAAAATTTACATCTAAGTGAGGATTGGTCAATTCACTCACTCTTCATGTGTCTAATGACACTAATTTCTCTCTCCCTATTCTCAAATCTTCTATTGCTCTCTTTGCCCGACATTTTCCAACATATTTATAGATGAATATATACAAGTGTATGACTAAACAAAGGTATAAGTCAACTAATGTACATATGTGTTCATGTCTTTGGATTTTCTGAATATGTCCTTCCTTCAATCATCTGACTTTGTTTTCTTCTTGACTCCTTGACTTCATTTCTCCATAATCCTTCAATTGATGATTGTCATGCACCAACAGCTCCCCCTCAATCATTAATTGAGGTTCTTCTCTATCTTCTTTACTCCAGCCATATCCTTGAATCTTTGTAGTTTTGGTCCATCTAGACTTTTTGTCATCATATCTGCAACTTGATCTTTTGTGGGAGTGTGTATGACTTCAATCTCCTTCTCAATGACCTTCTCTCTCAGGAAATGATACTGTATTTCAATATGCTTAGTTCTAGCATGAAATACAGGATTAGCTGCCAAGTATAATGAACTCATATTGTCTCCACAAATAATAGGAGTACTCTGAATCACATCAAAAACTTTCAAAAGTGTCTTTAGCCATATTACCTCTTTTGCAGCTTCCACCATACCTTTATATTCTGCCTCTGTGGATGACAAAGCAACTGTATGTTGCTTCTTGGAACACCATGAAATCAATTTGTCTCCTACATAGCACAAGTATCCATGTGTTGATCTTCTATCATCCACATTACCTGCCCAATCTGCATCACTATATATCTTGATTTTTGTATCTGAAGTAAATCCATAGTACAACCCTTCTTTGAGTGTACCCTTGATGTACCTAAGTACTCTTTGTCCTGCAATCCAATGTTCCTTTCTAGGACAATGCATGAATTGTGAAAGCACACCAACTGCATATGACAAGTCAGGCCTTGTCAATGTAGCATAAATCAAGCTACCAACCAAACTTTGATAGAGTTTCATATCTCTGAACTCTTCTCCTCCAAACCTAGACAATTTATGGTTCACTTCCAAAGGTGTAGGTGCAACCCTGCAATCTTCCATTTTAAATTTGGTTAGCAAATTTTTAAGATACCTTTCTTGGGTCACATATACTCCATGTTGAGTATAAGAAATCTCCATTCCCAAGAAGAATGATAGGTTCCCCAAATCACTGATTTTGAACTCTTTCTCCATCTGCTTCTTGATCATTTGTATCCCCTTATCATCTGTTCCTGTAAGTATTATGTCATCAACATAAATACACACATAAATGAATCCATCTTCACTTGCTTTGACTAGCAAGCTACTATCTGCCTTTGATGCTTGAAAACCAAGATCATTCAAGAATTTCACAAGCCTATAATTCCAAGCCCTTGGGGCTTGCTTCAACCCATACAAAGCTCTCTTGAGCTTACACACATAATTTGGACTCACTTGGTCTTTGAACCCATCTGGTTGCTCCATGTAGACTTCATCTGAAATGTAACCATTTAAGAAAGCATTTTTAACATCTAATTGAGACAACTTCCAACCTTTACAAGCAGCAATTGCAATGAGTGTCCTGATGGTTGTCATCTTTGCCACAGGACTATATGTCTCATCATAGTCCACTCCATATGTCTGTGCATACCCTTTCACAACAAGTCTAGCTTTGTACCTAGACACACTTCCATCTGCAAATCTTTTAGTTTTGTAGACCCACTTACATCCAATGATCTTCTGACTATTAGGTTTAGGAACCAAATCCCATGTTTGATTCTCTATCAATGCATCATACTCCTCTTGCATAGCATCTTCCCAATTCTTCTTCCCTTTGGCTTCTTCATATGTAGAAGGGTCTTCATCTGCTTTTACCAAATAAGCATAATCTTTAGTAGTCAAGAATGAAGTGTCATAGCTATACCTTGTAGGTTGCCATTTGTGCCTAGATGATCTCCTAACTTCTGCACTTCTTGAGGTCTCTGGTTCATCACATTCTGGATCAAACCTTGGCCTCTCTTCAACTTCAACCTGCACTTCATTACTCTCACTTTCATCAAGTAACTGAATCTTTGCTTTACCTTTCCTTTGATCTACCACTTCTTCATCATCTGCATGTACATTATATTTACCTGCATACCAAGTACCTTGCTCATCAAATGTAACATCTTTGGATACAATAAATTGCTTTGTGGATGGACTCCACAACCTGTATCCCATTTGCTTATCATCATAGCCAATAAAAACATATTTCTCTGCCTTAGGCTCCAACTTATGCCTCAATTGAGATGGCACATATGCATATGCCAAGCATCCAAATATTCTGCAATGATCCAAGGTAGGTTTCTTACCCCACCAAGCTTCATATGGTGTCATACCCTGCAAAGCTTTACAAGGCAATCTATTAACCAAATATGTAGCTGTATTAACAGCCTCAGCCCACAAATAATTTGGGCAATTCTTCTCTTTCATCATGGACCTTGCAAACTCAACAAGTGTCCTATTTCTTCTTTCTGCTACCCCATTTTGTTGAGGAGAGTACCTGCAAGTAACTTCTCTCTTTATACCTGTATTCCACAAATAATCATTGAACTCATTTGAAAAATACTCTCCCCCTCCATCTGACCTTAGTCTCTTCAATTTTTGACCTGTAATCCTTTCTGCATATGCATGATAGTGTTTAAATGTATTAAACACTTCTGACTTTTCCTTAATCACATAAATTGTGATCCACCTGGTAGCATCATCAACATATATGACATAATATCTTGAACCATTTATACTAAAGTCCTTTGAAGGACCCCACACATCTGTATGCACCAATTCAAGTCTTTCTGAGTACATAAATCCATGCTTGGAATAGGATTGCTTATGAGCCTTACCTAATTGACATGCCTCACATCTGTATGTCATGTGTTGACCTGCAATGTTAGGCATTCCAAGTACTGAATCATTGTTAATCATTTCTTTGATACCTCTTTCATTAAAGTGTCCAAGTCTTTTGTGCCAAAGATCCAATTCTGACACCTTCTGCTCTCCATATGTGAACATAGCATGTCCAACATTTCCTTGTACCTTCAATGTGAAAAGCCTTCCTTCTTTCTTTCCTGCAATAACTTGTTTATACCCTTGACTAGGGTCTTCCACATAAACTCCATCATTTGTAAACCTTACCTCATAACCTTTTTCCACAATTTGACCTACACTGATCAAATTCTTTGGAATTGTGGGAACATAAAGTACCTTACTCAGAAGAGTGCTCCCATCCTTAGCTTTGACTGAACCAATTGATTTTACCTTATGCCTTGTATTATCACCTGTCTGAACTGTATGATTAATTGCATTATGATCTAGGTCAGTCATCAAAGCAATATTTCCACTCAAATGATTACTACATCCTGAATCAATATAAAACACTCTCATGTCCTCATGTGAAGTTTCACATGTATTCATAATGAGAGTCGAGTCCTCCTTTTGATCTGATGCATAGTTGTAGTAGGTGTTATTATAGGATTGACTTTGGAAGTTTCTTCCACCACCTCTTCCAAAAGAATTCCTACCACCTCTACCTCTGAAGTTTCCTCTCTGAAATCTACCTCCTCTTCCTCTTTGATTAAAGTTCTGATAATTACCATTGTTTTGATTATTGTGCCAACAATCATGAGATAGATGATTGGTCTTACCACATATCCAACAAGCTCTTGCATTCTCTTTGTTGTTTCTGCCTCTTCCTCTACTTCTGCCATTTCCTCTACCTCTTATGAAGTTTGCTTGGTTTGAAGTACCTTCTTCTTCACCTGATTGTTGCTTTCCTTTGTTGGCTTTCTTCTTGTCTTTAGAATACATTGCATGACCTGCACTCTTATCAACATCTCCTTTGATATCATTCTCAAAAGTTAGCATATGACCTAACAATTGATTCAAATCAGGAGTAAAGTGATCTAATGAAAGTTCTGTAGATAAAATGAAAGGCTTCCATTTCTCATCTCCTCTTAGCCCTGTGAGTATTTGTCTTACCAATTTGTCTTCTTCAATATCTTCATCAACTGCACCTAAAGAATCTGCAATGTCCTTCATCTTTGTCACATAATCAGAGATTGATTGTGAGGCCTTCTTCTTGAAGGTAGTAAACTCTGCCCATAGTGACGCCTTCCTTGATTTGGTTGTATTTTGGAAATGCTCTTCCAAAGCATTCCAAATGTCACAAGCACTCTCAAGTCCTCTAATGTGAGGAAGCAAATAGTCATTGACTGCCATGTAGATGATGCTTCTTGCTTGAGCATCCTTCTTCATCCAATTCTTCAAATCTGCAAGCTCCTCCCTAGTTGGAACACTAGGATCTCTGAATTCTGGCTTTTCTTCATCTCCTGTGATATATCCTATCAAATCTTTGCTCATAAGATGAGCTTCCATCCTCATAGACCATGCAGGATAGTTCTCTCTATCCAACTTTTCAATTTGGAGACTATCTCCCATCTTTACTTCACCTGTAGCTTCAAATCTTTAACCTTTACAGATAACAAATGTACCTTTACTTCGAATGTTGCTCCTTCTGATCCTTTTGATGCTCTTTGTATGTCTTCCTTTGATCTTTCTTCAACCTTTACCCTTCTGCACCTTCAAAATGTAAAGTTTTGTATTTCTGCAATAGTCGGAGTCTTCTTCACTTCAATTTTGACACAACCTGCTCTGATACCACTGATGGAGAGTGTTAATCTCCAAAAGAACAAGTTAACCTTGAAGTTAGATCACCTCTATGTCAAGGTTAACCTTAGACTCCACCAAATTTAGAGACCATTCATCAAATTATCAGAAATATTGAAAGTTCTGAAATATTCAACTTCTCTGAAAAGTCTGCTGCAGATTAGTCACTCATTGACTAATCAATCCTGTAAAGTTTTTGATAAAACTTTGCACAACACTTCGCCTTAAGGTTGTGCAACTTTACCAAGTTAAATCTCTCAAAAAGATTAACCATACACTGAGAAATGTGTGAAACACTTTACCTATGTCTGAAAGTGCTTCTCTGCAATAGCGACTTTGACACCTGCAACTTCTTAGCACTGGTTCTCCCAACTCTGAACCCGTTTGATCAAGATCTTCTAGCCATAGATGGCTTATCTTCCAACTTAAATTTTAAGCCCTCATTTGTGCACTGTAGACTGAGCAATGATCATTTCATTGAAGATGAAATGTGCGCCAGATTTCTCGACTGTTAGAACATTCTTACATATGAATGTTCCTAATCAAAATTCTCACAGCCTGATTACAATTAACCTCTCAAATTCTAGCCATAGATAGATTAGCTATGGACTTAGATACGTGCAAAAGGATTTCTCAAAAGATTAAACACAGAAGGAGCAGACATCAAAATATCGGGCGCAAAAATTCTCGATTTCTCAGAAAATTTACATCTAAGTGAGGATTGGTCAATTCACTCACTCTTCATGTGTCTAATGACACTAATTTCTCTCTCCCTATTCTCAAATCTTCTATTGCTCTCTTTGCCCGACATTTTCCAACATATTTATAGATGAATATATACAAGTGTATGACTAAACAAAGGTATAAGTCAACTAATGTACATATGTGTTCATGTCTTTGGATTTTCTGAATATGTCCTTCCTTCAATCATCTGACTTTGTTTTCTTCTTGACTCCTTGACTTCATTTCTCCATAATCCTTCAATTGATGATTGTCATGCACCAACAGTTTTCTAGTGAAAGCAAATGAAGATGGATACATTTATGTTTGTATTTATGTTGATGATATTATTATCACATGTAGAGATGCTCAAGGAATCAAGGAGCTCAAGAAGCACATGGAAAAGGAATTCAAGATAAGTGATTTGGGAAATTTGTCTTATTTCCTAGGGATGGAGATTATGTATACTCAACATGGAGTATATGTTACACAAGAAAGATATTTGAAGAATCTTCTAATGAAGTTTAATATGGAGAATTGTAAGCCTTCAACCACACCTTTGGAGGTCAATCACAAACTGAGCAGGTATGGAGGAGAAGAGGTCAAGGACATGAAGACATATCAGAGTTTAGTACGTAGTTTAATCTATGCTGCCTTGACAAGATGAGATATCTCATATGCAGTTGGTGTCTTATCACAATTTATGCATTGCCAAAAGAAAACTCATTTGATTTCAACACAAAGAGTGCTAAGATATATCAAAGGGACTCGGAATGAAGGTTTGTATTATGTATTCACTTTTGATACTAGAATTAAAGTGTTTACTATAATGCAGATTGGGCATGTAATTCAGATGATAGAAGATCTACACATGGTTACCTATGTTATGTTGGAGATAAGTTAATTTCTTTGTGTTCAAAGAAGCAACATATAGTTGCTTTGTCATCCATAAAAGTTGAGTACAAAAGGATTGTTGAAGTTGTAAAAGAAGTAATTTGGTTGAGGACTTTGTTGAAAAGTCTAGGAATTAATTAGAGTATTCCAATCATATTTGGAGATAACATGAGTTCATTGTATTTAGCAACTAATCCGCTTTTTCATGCAAAAACTAAAAACATAGAGATTTAGTATGATTTCTTAAGAGAGAAGGTGATTGATAAAGAAATTGAACTCATGTATACACCAACAAAAGAGAGAAAGTGGTAGATATGCTGACAAAAAACTTGGATGGACCCAAGTTACAAAGGTTTACAGAGATGGTAGACATAAAGAAGATATAGGTAATCACAATTGATGTTTGATGGGGAGGTCTTGAAGCAAGAAAATCACCAATTGATGATTACATGAAGCTTAGGAGTGAAGAAATCAAGAAAGGAGTTAAGCTTAAAGCATTAAGTCAATTGAAGATTCAAGACGAGATGTTCTACATACTTATGTACATTAGTTTTGGAAAATACTTTAATATAATAAAGAGTTCATACTCATATGTACATATACACTCATGTATAGTCATGACACACATAGGAAATGAAGTAGAAATGAGAATATAGTCAATAGAATTCAAGGTCTTTAGATATAGATGTGTAGAGAGTCTTCTTGAGAGATTAGCGATGAGTCTATCCTAGAATTCTCTGAGACTAATCATGTGGATCAAGAAATATTTTATACACATCTATTCCCAAATCTAATCAAGCTATGAAAAGGTTTGATGATCTAGTTCTCTTTAGGTTGTGTGTATGACAAGTAGGAACATTCATATGTAGAAGTCTGCAAGTGAAGTTCTCAGAATCCTGCATTTTGCTGCTCAAAGATTTACTTGAATCTCAATGCTAAGTGTAAAGTTTTTTATGATTCAACATTCAAAATTTAAGCTAAAAGATAAGAAAGCTCTGGCTAAAACAAATTTGCAAAACGGGTTATACTTTGAGAGAAATCAACTTATGAAGTTGACCATGTCAAAGTCACCATTTTTGGAAGACAGTTTCTGACATATATTTGATCTAAGTGATCAAATTAAAGATCTAATGATTCTTTTAAAGAACTAATGACCATTACAATTTTGTAAAGGTAGTAATAATGTGTGTGCATCATTTGAATGATTAAAATTGAAGTCATGTGTAGAGATTGAGGTCTATTTTTGAAGCAACCTTGCTGAAGCTAAAGAAAACTTCACACAGAGAAGTATTTCTCAATGAGCTTGAAAGTTAATGTAAATTTTGTGTAAAGTTTGGTTTATTCTTGATATAAAGGAGTTCTCAAATCAAGATAGATGAGATATTTGAAGAATTAAAGGTCTCCAATATACCCAAGACTATATTCATCACTAACTGGGGAGTTTATGCATGTACGATGATGTGCTTCGGCTTGATTAATGCACTAAGTACTTTTCAATGATGCATGCAAGAAACCTCTTCACTGTACTTGGTGATTTTTAAGCATGTTTACCTCAACGAATTTCCTTGTGCGATGATGCTAATGCCCATTTACAACACCTACATTGTTGTTTTTGTACATGTCAGGAGTATCGTCTTTGTTTGAATCCCCATAAGTCTATCTTTGTTGTTTCCTGTGCTAAACTCCTAGGAAATATCATCTTGAAAAAAGGTATTGAGGTCGATCCTAACAAAGTACCTACTATTTCGGATGCTCTACCACCCAAATCGGCTAAGGAACTTATGCGCTTTCTAGGTCAAATTTGCTGGCATGCTCGTCATCTTTGGTGGCTGACCCATTTGACTATACCTCTTACTGGACTGACCACCGTGGTTCCTTGATAGTTCCACTAGAGTGAAGAGTGTAAGACTAGCTTTGTGCATTTAAAAACACTTTTAACACAAGCCTCAATATAACAAGCACCTAATTGGGAGCTCCCATATCATGTTTTCATTGATGCTTCTGATATCACCATTGGTAGTGACCTAATGCAATGCTAGGATAAGTGGTACCGCCCCATATATTATTCTGGTTTCCGACTTGCATCGGCTGAGAGGAATTTCCTAGTAACCAAACGGGAATGCTTAGGGTTGATTTACTCCATTAAGAAGCTCCAACACTACCTCTTGGGTCCTAAGTTCACATTCCACGTGGACCATTATGCTTTAGTTTATCTAGTCCAACAATAGAACTTGGGAGGCCATTTGGCTCGTTGGGTTTTACTTTTGTAGGAATTCGACTATGATGTTGTCCATCATCTTGGGCTCTTCACATGCCATTGTAGACTTCTTATCCCAGTCGGATTGAGGTGAAGATATGATAGGAGTTGATGATTCTTAACTTGCTATATATACAACTACAATTCCCAATTCATTCTCAATTCCAGTGCCTATTGTTGATTCTTACTATGACATGTTAATGATCTTCCTCACTACTAGTTTTCCACGTGGTTGTGTCTCAAATATAGCCCCAAAAAATGTTAGCTATCTATAGTTGACGTTTTTGCATCATTGTTGGCAAACTTTATTATGTTGACGCTTTCGATGTTTGGTTCCATTGCATTCCATCCCATGAAGTTCCATCTGTGATTGTGATGGCTCATTCTATAGCATCTGATGGTCATTTCTCTATGAATCTGACCTATAGGAGGATTCTACAGAGTGGCTTATGGTGGCCCACTATGGAAAGCAATATCTATGCTTATGGTAAATAATGAAATGGTTGCAAACACAGTGGCCAGCCCTTATATGGACACCATTTCCCTCTTCAGCCTGTTTTCCCACTAGAACCCTTCTAGAAGCGGGGTTTAGACTTTATGGGGCCTATTACTCCATCGGCCATTTCAACTACTAAATAATATATATTAACATGTACTAACTATGCCACTCGCTCGACTGAGGCTTAGACTATTCAGTCTGCTACAACTCAGGTTGTCACCAAATGTCTGACCCTTGATGTCTTCGCTAGGTTGGGTTTAGCTTTGGAAATCATTTTTGATCACAAAACCCACTTTTCCAATACCCTCATGCAAGCTTTAACTCAGTCCTTCAATATTATTCATAAATTTAGTACTCCCTATTGCCTGTGCGCCAATGGATTGACCAAAAGTGCAAATGAAACTTTGATAGCTATGCTTATACTCATCACATAATGTGTTGAATGATGGCATCAATTGCTCCCTTCTGTTCTCTAGGCCTATTGGACAACTTGTAAAGTCCCTATTAGATATACACCACATAATCTAGCTTACGGACTCAAAGCCATTGCTCCTATGAACTAGTAGTACCCAGCCTTTGTGTTGCCATTGAAAAGAAATTGCTTCCTGTTGAGTCTCTTTCTACCTAGGTGGATGATTTGCGTTCATTGGATGAAGAACAATTTGAAAGTTTTCAATTGCTGCAAGAAGTTCAACTACATCAGACTCAAACGCATGGTCATTTCTTATGGACTCCTATTTTTGAAGAAGGACATTTATTCTTGTTTTATAATTCTAACTTGTGCCATTTTCATCCGCCTCTTTCATCATTAATCATTGCATTGTCGCTCATGTCTACATGATTTGCATAGCGATTATGAGCAATCAACCCTACATGTGCTCATCATTCCATTTATCCATCTCTGCGATTAGCTCCCCGACACCAAGTATTTGTTTTAAACCCCATGTGAGATGTTTTGTCGTTCTTCATTTTGTGATTGGGTGCTTGCATCCACTATTGTTGTGTGTGTGTTTCCTTTGCTCGTTGACTCTTCTCATGGAGATTTTAGCTCCATTCAAACCCCTCACTGCTATTGTGATGAACAACATGCACCTTTTTGCAACCCCATCGCCTCGTGAATTTTGTCTCATGTAATGGGATGTTGTAGCAGCTCATCCCACTATAGAGAGCATTATCCGCAATAATGCCATTGAACCTACCAATGCTACTGGTTGGACTGTTCTATTGAGCAGTCAAGGGCTCAACACTACTACTACATAGGTACCATTTTTTCCTTCCCACCAAAGGTCTGTGTCTATCCATGCCTGTTTGTGTGCTACCATGGAGCATCTATTTCCTTGGCATAGCTTGAATGAGTATGCCATTAGCTATCACCCTGAGCCCAAATGATCCATCTTATTTTTTTTTTGTATTAGCCCTAAAACTTCAGCAGTGCCCTTATGGAATCTCCAGGAAATTTAATTCTTTGATCCCCATGGCTGCCCAATAGAAAATAAATTGGTCGTTATTCTTGTTTAACCTTATCCATTGTGAATGTCAAACCATCGTGCAGTAGTTGGAGGTTGGCAACCATCCAAAAATGCCGATTCTCTTCCTCCTCTCCATCTTGTATCCCGACCAGTTTCCTATTGGACCACATGTGATTTTGGTTCCATGCTCTTTTGTGAAATAGCCCATCCCGTCTAACGAAGAAGAAGATGAGAGCATCAATGTTCTCTTGCACCACCCACGATGCTCACAAATAATTGTGTTGTCTTCCTCCAGCGTATCCATCAATTGCACCTATCCTCCATCCTCACCTCATTCCCCATCTCCCTCTCCTATGAACAACTCGGGCTATGTACTGCCTATTCCATTGGACGTTGAGATGATGACAACAACTCAACTCGAGCACACTCAGACGGAGCACCTTGCATCGTTTTATCTTAGCTCACCTCCACCCATCTACCCGCCTATTCATTTGGAACCTTCTCCTCGGTCTAGCTGATCTACCTCCTCTCCCTCCTAATCACCATTTTGTCCCTATCTGGCTGGTCCACTCCACCACCCACATTTTCTCCTTGGCACCCAATCAAACCCTTCATGACTGAAGACACGTTTGTGTTGGAGCTTGCCCTTTTGCTTGAACCTCATTAACAACATTGGTAGTTTGACTTGAATGAACATGCCAACTTGACCAAGTTGAGTAGGCTGAGCACCTACTTCCTTCACCTCCAAGCCCTCATCACCTACGACTCTAATCAAGTCACATGCTCATGCACTGACCTCCATGCCTATAATCAATGGCTATAGTCCAAACTCCAACACACACAAGAATCTTCATATCAACAATCTTTTGAAGGAGAGAAACTATCCAATTCTCTCTAGACATAGTCGTGATAGATGTTGTACATGAAATCCATTTTTGAAGAAGTGTGACAAGAAGCAGATGCATACAAGAAGCTGGCCATGAACCTAGAGTAGGCTAACCAACATGACCTATAGAGAATCTAGGACCTGGAGAAGGAAATAATGGTGAAAGATGCAGCCATCAAGAAGCTACAATATCAATTAAAGTCCGAAGTCAAAGATCATGCACTATTGCAGTAGAATCCACTGCTCTTTAGGAAACCAATGAGCAGTTCTCATTACAACTCACCTAGTAGGATATCTAACTCCTTTCCTTGAATAAGAAGGTCATTATGTTGTAGCACACAATTGAAGAGGAACATACTTCAAAGGCAGAAGCTGCACAATTGGTTCTGAGACACTTCAAGGTTTAGAGACCTTGTTGGTGGTGTTGAACAACATTCTGCACATGAACGCAAATGCGGGAGACACATCTTTTAGTAGGACTTCTATTTCTAGGAAGCGTTCTATCTTCAATTGGCCCAAACCAAGAGTCATGCCATTTTGTCACAAGCATTGACTTATGAACAAGAAAAGGTAGGGACTCTCAATCCTGGAGAAGTACAATAGTTATTAGAGTTACTCACCAAGAAGAGTTAGCAAACTTTTGTCGAAGCCCACACTTCTTTTACTGCTGAAGTCTTTTCCCCCTTGGATGATGATATGGACACAGATTTTTGTATCTACCTACTATATTTTGGGTTAAGGTCATTCGAGCATGCAAGCGTTAGTGCACATAATGTTTTTGTAAATATTAAAAATCATGTATACTGAATAGTCTCGCCGATAAGGCAGACATGAATGATTGTAGCCTTTCATTAGAATGAAAATGTGGATGCATGTAGTAGAGAAAATGCAAGAAACTGAGAATTACGACTACCACATGCTAGAGAGATGACTCTCCTCCCAACCTTATGCATGTATATATAGTTGCTTGAATCAATGAGGACCACAAATATAACTAAAGTCCAGAAGTGAATGTGCAATCTCCTCCAATCCTTTGAATCTTCCACTAGAGTGTACCAGTGGTTGAAGTGATCTCAACCACTACTTTAGGACCTTCAACTAGAGTCCACTAGTGGTTGGTGTACTCGCCACTCAAGTTAAGTCTCGCTAGATCCAAGATAACTTGAGTTAGAAGGCTCTAGAGCTCCTTGGGCAAGACTCTCTCCCCATGCAGACCATCGGGATTGAACCCAAGACCTCCTCCTTCACAAACTTGAGACTTCACCACTAGGCTAAGTGGTTTACTTGTTTAAGAGAGCACATGAACTTACGCTTAAGTCTAGTCTCAAGATCTTTGGCCATACGCATGAGTGACCAAATGGTGTCCGATTTCAGATCTATCTTAACCACCCAGCCCCTTAGATCATATAATTACTTTATTACATTCTCCCTCCCTTGGGAAAGATTTTCATCCTTGAAAATAAAGCTATATATAATAACCATAGACGACCCTCGAGTCTCATGTTCTTAAATCGAAAGAACATGATCATGTTCTAAAACTAGAAGAACATGTCTCATCTCTATGGTGGGATCCCTGCCCAAATGATTCAAAACACTGTCTAGCTTTGCACTTTGATAAACTGGTCAAAGTACAAAGTAGTGAATGAGATCTAAAACTTACCTAACCACTTCACTATTTCTCTATGTGCAATCTAGGCACAAATATATAAAATGGATGGATTCCGATTACTAGTCCATTTTTGGGCATGACTGGTGAATGGACTTAGTAACTAAGGTGGGATTCTTATCCCTATCAAGTCTTTGAGAAACCTTGACTCATTTGAATTTGATTTGGAAAACTTGAAGTTTAGTTGGCCCAAACATTGAACTTGGATGTTTGTACAATGGTTTACTCATAACCTATAGTTACTTGATCTTTTTTTCACCCAACTCGAGGAATAGTTTATCCTAATGGGCTTGAAAACCCTATGTAAACTATAGGAGCGTGCCATTTATTTTGGGTCAACTATACTAAAACTTGACCAATTCGAATTCAAAATGAAAAATTATCCAACTAAGGAAACTTTTCTCAAAGACTTTAACTCAAAGTTCTTGGGAATTATCAATCACATGAGCAATTCCTAAATTCTTTATTCTAGAGTATACTGGACCCTAGAAAAACATTTATGCTACATAAATCAAAGCAAACTCCAATGCATAAGTCAACTAAGACTTATCATCTTCTGAAGATTGAAAGAGGTTCTTGTATAGAACATCTATTTGGGATGTTTAAATTAGTTACTTGGTTCTAACTAGCTAACCCTTGACTTTTGTGAAAAGAATCAAAACCATATTTGAGTCAAATCCAAAAGATTTGGAAAGTGGAAAGAAAGAACTAAAACTCTGTTCAACCTATTCAAACTTCGAAGAGATGTGTTATGAGTCAAAGTCTAGATGACTCAAGACTTAAACTTTGCAAAGATGTGTTTCAACAAGGTATTGAAGCATTTTTACTATCTTTAAGAGAAATAAACTAGATTCTCAAAAAGATTTAGATCAAATCTAAAATATCATCCAACCATAAGATAATACTGTGGTATCTATCATCAGTGTGTCCTGCCCACTGAGGTTTGATTGATGAATTTTTACTCAAATAATGCTTCACTTGAGACTAAGTTCATGCCTATATTCAATCTATATGATTGCTTACTAGAAATGCAATTCTTGTGCATTTCTTTGAGTCAAAGCATCAAATTTACTGAGTTATACTAGAAACTTGGTGTTGGACTTAGTCAATCTTATTCTTAGTTGAAAGGATATTTTCAATGTCAAAGTCCTACTTCTTCAGAAATTTATGAAATATTTTTGAATCAACAACACTTTATCTTGAAGTGTTTCATGATTCAAATAAGAACAAGATTTTTGAAAACGAAGATCTTGGAAGTTACTACATTCGTATCTTCTTGATCTTGAAGTATCTTGAGATAATACTTTTATCCTCATTGAATTCAAACTTCTCCTTTGAAGTCTTTGATTCCCTTGAGGATCATATCTACCCTCAAGATTTATTTTAGGACTAAAAGATAATTATCATCCCACGGTCTGATATCCCATACCATCTTTCCTACATCAATCTAAGTATAAAATTTGGTGTCCCATACCACCCTATTTTATATTCACATTAACATTTGAGTGATACTTATCCTAAAATCAAAACATAACTTGATAGAGTACCTTCTCTCTTCCATTCTTTAAAAGAATTTTGAAGTTTCAAGCATTACCTCTTACTTGATATTCTAGGTTTTGATTCCTTCACATGATCATTTCATGATGTCGTGATTTTGTCTTGGAACTTGAAAACCTTTGATAGAATATCCATTCTTTTTGGGTTTTCAAAGGAAAATCCAAATATCATTCTAATTTCTTGAATTTTTCCGATTTAAGTTTGATTGATTATACTTGACCAATTTTATAGTGATAAGAGTTGTTTACTTCTTGTCTTTAGATTCATTTCTAGCTAAAGATTTAAGTAGCTACCTGGAGGATTTTTAAGAATCTCTCTACTGCTTAAGTCTAAGCATCCACCAATGCTTTTGGATTTCATCTTTAAGAAATATCTTTAAGGATAGGTAAACTTTTAGGTTATACATTCCATAGAAGTAATTACCCTCATCATAGTTGCAGACTACATACTTGGAATATTTACTCTGTTCAAACTTGGAACAACTTACACTTTTCCATTGGTTAAATGGAACTTGAGTGAAAATTTCCCAAAAGGAGTTTGATTGCCAATACTTGGGAAAACTTCATAGTAGTTCCAATCACAATTATCGTGGAGAAACCTTGCCAAGCTTGATCAAGGCTGGTTGACCTTGTGACAAAAATGAAGACTTATTCTTTACATTTAAGATCTCTTGAACTATCAAAAGCTTCTTTGCTTACCCATGGGATTTTAGAGATCTTTCCCCTACTCAAGTCCAAGCATGTACTAATACCTTTTAGATTCTAAAGCTAAGAATCTTTGATACACTTCTAGGTGATATCAGTCATTGGACTTCAAGTACTACTTCTGGTGGTTTGGGACCTCTCGAGAACTACTTGGTGTCTAATGAGTTTGAAGAATTTCATTCTCACTACTTGGGAGAATGTTATTCTTCAAGGACTTGATATTCATTCTATGGAATTGAATAACCTAAGAAAATGATTCATCTTAGAATCTTTTGCAATTCAAAAAGGAAATTTGAAAGAAATTCTTAGACTTTCAAACAATATCCAAATTTAAATCTTTACTCATTTAGTTGTGTTTCATTTCCTGAATATCAAACTAGAGGATAAATATTTAGGATATCATTTCCCATTCCACTATGAAAGTTTGAATTGAACTTTTGTTTATGTGTTATTGATTCCTATTCTTGAGTTTGAAACAAAAATTATTATGATTGGTCAAGCATCTTTTGATGATTGATCCAATATAAAATAATGCCACTATGAACACATGATTTTGAACTTTATAGCTTATTTAGGGAAATTCCATGGATTAAAGGTCCATTTCTTGGAACTTTGTATTCCTAAATGAAAAGTTCATAGTTTGATTCATGTCTTTCGTAACTTATCTCATTTCTCAAAGATCTCTTGCTTAGGTTTCCTCTTGAAGCTTCAATTAGCTTAAATGAAACCAAAAATTAACCCTCCAATCCTTCTAAAAGGAAGAGTTCTTTCAAGTTTCCATGTTTGCTTAGAAATTTGCATCGTTACCAAAAATGCAGTCATAGATCCTATCATCCACCTATGGAACATCAAAGTTTAATTGTTTCTATGATTTAAGAGGGTCTCTAATTTTCATCACTCCTTAGGATGAATTCAAAGTGAAAACTTCAAAAACCCTATGGTTTTTATAAATTTGGAACATCTCAACTATCTTTTGAACTTTAAAAGTTCAATTAGTTTAAGTTCCATTGAATTTCATTTGATTGCTATCACATCTTGAGAAAGAAGCAAGTACAAGCATTCCAAATCATCCTACTTGAAGGAATGAACTTTGACCTGCAAGCTTGTGATTAGGATTTTCTAAGTTTGTTTCTAGACTTAGAGTCATTAAGGAAATTTGCAAGTAGCTCTTTTTTCTTGTCATTCAAATGAGCAAGAAAATTGAACGCTTAACTTCCAGAGAGCCTACTTTTCCTAAACAAGATCCCTTATATGTGATACCTCGGTATCACTTTCAAGAAAAGTGAACTAGCTACTTGAGTTGCATAACACCTAAGATATTTGAAACTAACTAGTTTAACCATTTTCCCTAGTTGTCTAACTCGAGTTAGAAAAAGTAGGTAACAATAGGAAAGTACATTTGTTCAACTAATTAGCAAAAATCAGCAAAAAACCATGTTTCTTCATATATCAATGCATCTTCTTGTATGCAAATGCATGTGAGTGCAATCATGTACTTGCATGTGTTTTCCTTTTCGTGCACCAAACTTAAATCAAGCAGTTATTAAGCTTGCTATGCATGCATCCAAGCATCCATTGACAAACAATCTACTTTATACCTTTCAAAAAGATAATATAGATACATGTGCACAAACTTGAGTGCATCTTATACTTTTTCCAAGCAAGAAGAAAATGTGTGTTGTGCATGAGAACACTCTTTTGAAAGGAGAAATACACCAACAAACATTCTTTGTTTGAGCATGAATTTTTAGACACATGCAAGTTCTTGATGTGTTTCTCAATACTTCTATGTCTATTTAGCTTTCATTCAATTCATAAGGTTTGCATAATCATTATAAAAGGACTAGTATAACCATGCTTCAATAATATTTAGATGCAAGCTACATGAAAGCAACAAATAAAGTAAGTATTGAAATGAAAACATCAACTTAGAAAATACTTATCTCCTGATCAATTACGTTATTCTATTGATCCTCATGAAGAGCCATTCTCCATCCTTTGGTCCATGAGAAAAATGACATACTCCTCCTTGAAGATCATGGCTTCCTGTTGTCCTCTTTTTTGAAGAAATGAAGCCTTCCTTGAACTATGCTTGTCTTAGCCCATCGTTTGCCGTCAGATGACATGTGGATGATGCTTCATTTGAACTAGGTTTGAATTGAAGCAAAGAGTTGAACATTCACAGTTTTCGATTATGTGTGAAGTTTTCACAACAATTGGCTCGGGTTGGAATCTCTCAAAAGCTTGAGAACTTCAAGATTGATAGAGACCTAAACATTCTTTGTTCTTCCACAGCATAAAGATAACTCCAAATTGGTAGGATAAGTGAAGAGAATTCAATTTGTAATATACAAATTTCGAATCTAGTACAACACAAGCTGATCATAGAAGAGAGAACAAAGGCTTTTGCACATCTTGGCAGAATGAGATGATCGCATATCTTTTTGAAGTTTGAATTAAATATGATAGTAGTTACGTAGAGAATCACTACAACTCAACTATGGGTACATGGATGAAGCACTAGGTTACTATCCAAGTATTCATAGGTTCAAAACTTGGCATCTGCAAGTTTGTGCATGACATAAAGCAAAATACTTTTGCTTCTCTGTGAGGAGATGGGCAATGCCTGCATTGTGTATTTCTTGAATAGCACCCACCATATTGAGTGATCTGTGATGATTTTGATTCTTGTTGGTCAGGGGGAAGGCATACACTTTGCAATCTTGAATAGATATGAAAGAAAGTGGATCAAAATTAAACAACTATATCCATTATCTTAACGGTAGTGCTCCATGAATAGCATGATTGATTTTGATTCCTTCCACCTAGGTTTGATTTTTGTGATCAACACCTTATAGTAGTGGAATGACACTGCTTTCACTGGATCCCCAAGCAAATGGAGGGAAAATGAAGGCTTTTTTTTATGAACTATTGAGGTGCATTATTTTCCAAATCTACAACCAATGATCTATGTATGTGAGGATTCTTTGATCAATACATGCCCTAATGAGGTACACAAATCTTGTTCTGACTTTGTGGGTACATTGAGTGCATCGATTGCTCAAGGTTCAAAGTTCAAATCTATGTAGATGCATTTGCAAAAACGTTTCATCCTTCCTTTTGCTAAGGATGACTTCAAATGCCGAGGTCTTATTCACTCGCTTGGACGTAACGAGATTCTTGTTTGAAAAAGCAATAAACATGTACAAGGGAAGCATAATACATTATAACGATTTCTATGAGAACTCCTAGAGCAAGAAGATGATGAATCCTATAGGAAATCCATAAGAGCTTAAGGAAGATGATGCATCACCAAGGTCACCATGAAAGTTTGCTCTGATATCAATCAAAGAAACTAAGAATTAGGACCACCACGTGCTAGAGAGATGAATCTCCTCAGAACCTTATGCCTATATATATAGCTACTCGAATCAACAAGGACAACAAATGTAACTAGAGTCCACAAGTGCATGTGCAATCTCCTCCACTCCTTTAATATCTTCCACTAGACTCTACTAGTGGTTGGAGTGATCTCGACCACTACTTTAGTACCTTCCACTAGAGTCCACTAGTGGTTGGTGTACTCGCCACTCGAGTTAAGTCTCCTAAGACCCAAGTTAACTCACGTTAACTTGAGCTAGAAGGCTCTAGAGCTCCTTGGGTAAAACTCTCTCCCCACACTCCCCATGGAGATTGAACCCAAGAACTCCTCCTTCACAACTTTGAGACTTAGTCACTAGGCTAAATGGTTTACTTGTTTAAGAGAGCACATGAACTTATGCTTAATTCTAGTCTCGAGTTTTTTTTGCCATACACATGAGTGATCAAATGGTGTCTGATTTCATATCTGTCTAAACTAGCCAGACCCTTAGATCATAGACTTACTTTATTACAGAAGACAAGCATCTAGGCATGCTATTGGCATAAGGCCGTAAAGCTAGACTTTGTTGACTGTGTGTTTTTTCTCTAGTGCACAGAGTAGATGCAAGTTTGGTCTATTGTAGTGTTGTTGCTCTCTTGTTATAGTAAGATTGAATCTATGCTAAGCAGCCTACCTTACTTTAATCTCTTTCTATTGAAGTGATAATTATGTATACTACAAGTATTCAGAATAGTACTGTGTGGATGATACCGAACTTCATTTGAGAATCTGACCTGATAGTTGATCACATTTATTTTTTTATTGAGTGGAGTGGGAAAATACCAAAGGACTCTATCTAATACAATCCTGTCATCCCAAGAATGTTGCTAGCCTATCCTATTCATTGTAGTCTTACCAGACATAGTTGGATTAGGAATAGAGGTTAACAAATAATAGGGTGGAGGATAGGTAAAGGTTCTATGATTGAGATAATTCCTTCACATCTATGACCATAGAAACTTCTATTACTTTCTTTGGGATTGTCTGCTCCACCAGACAGTCGATAATTTGATGGAACACGGAGCAAATTACCTTCTACAATGGTGAATGGTCAAGAAGTATAAGAAGAATAGTGGTATTCATATGTGGCTAAGAAGGCTCTTGATCACTAGCATCCAGAATCTTGGGAACACCTTCCATAATGGATATGGAATGGAGTTCTTTGGCCTCTCTAATTGGGGGTGCCTCCTTGGTTGAAATGATGATACTAGTAGCCACCGAGTTAGAAGACGAACTGGAAGCCATAGCAATGATGGCAACGACACGTTGATACTTCCTAGGGAAACACATTAATATCGAATTTGCTTCGCCCTCATCATCAAAATCCATGTGAGAATATGCATCCAAAGCTGGAAGCAGAGTAGGGTTGAGGGATGCAGGAACAAACGAAGGTAAATAAGGGAGAAGAAGGAAAAAAACATGACATAATCATGTACGTAGAAAGTGACCCTTGGATAACTATTTTACAACTGTCTAACATTCCTTCTGAATGCGATGGAAGTAGAATAGAGCCCAATTGACTGGCTCGTGGGTAGCCATATCTATGACTGAATACATGGGGCCGAAAATTTATTAAACTCGTTTCTAAAGGTTAATAGTGAGGACAAGAAACTGGAGTGCATAGCACTCCGGTGATGGATGGAACATAATGGTGTATTCGTTGAGGATTGGAGGGGGAAGATAGTGTTCATGATAACTGGAGGTAATGATTGGATCTTAGTCTAGCCTTCATTAGGAAGATGGAGATGGGATACAAGAGTGTCTAAAGTGATGCAAGCCATGAAAAATGACTGAAACATAGGCGAAGAAGTGATAGAAATGGAGCAATCTGCTATGGCCCAAGTAAGAGTCATAGACAATGGATGAGCCAACATTGTGTGCCATGGCAATTCAGAAAACAAGAGTAAACCGCATACTTGGAAGTACTTGGCTAGCTTAGGTGTTGTTCCTTCACCAAACCTAGCCTGATGCGACAAAGGTTCCATGAATATGAAGCTCACCCAATCATACATAGAATGCAAGCATGAGGGGTACATAGAAAGCACAAGACACACACACACACACACAGTACACATTGTAAATGAAAGAAATAAAACACATAAGAATAAATAGAGATGGCAATAACAATGATGACAGAATGACATGCAATGACCATAAGAATATTAAACAGAGATAAAAATCAGGCACCAATCAATCGTGAATGTGCATGGAAGAGTGAATGAAAGGGGTATGTGGAGGGCAAGTGCCATGAAAGAGCTACTAGAATCAGAATTCCTTGATTGGATCTTGAAAAGTTCCTAACTTAGATCCATTAAAAGAGTTGCATAAAGGTTCTCTAGTCAAACTAATCAACCAAAATGTCTTTGAACAAATTTTCACCATAATACGATAAGAGCTAGACCATCTAACTTTGAATTTATCAGCTTTTGGGTCCGCTTTAGAATTATATACTAAAACTCAATGTTCAACTTGAAATAATAGAGTTTTGAGAAAGCAATCATGAGTGCAAGCCTGGTGGATCTGCATCTCCTGCATAAGTAAAATCTCTCAAAACGAGTCTCATCCAAAGCTCGAAGGTCATCAAGTAGGTGGTAAATCGATTCTTTCGATAAGGGTTTTTTTTGATGGTGACGTGAAGACTTGGAACCACCAATTCCATGGGTGCAATACCTTCAATTCTAACTACCAATTTAAAATGAGTGAATCCAATAGATACTGTGTAAGTAGTATGATAAGCCCACAACATCAAATGTAGAAACTCATACCAACACTCCAAAGAAAACTGAAGTATCTTTGGGAGCATAATGAGTAAAGTCTTATTAGTGCTTTCAGCTAAACCATTTTCCCATAAATAATAATGCATACTAAATTTATGAACAATTTTAAATTCATTCATCAAAGATTTAATTAAATCATTATAGAAATGAGTGCCACGATCTGAAGCCAGCTCATGGGGCAAACCAAAATGTGGAAAAACTTCTCTGGTAAGACATCGAGCTACTATGATGGCCATAACATTCTAGAAAGCCCACACCTCTGCCCATTAGGTTGCATAGTCGGTGCAAGTTAATATAAATCTCTTGTTAATAGAAATAGCAAGAGGTGAAATAGGTCCCACATAGTCCAAATCCCATTTCTAAAATGGTTCCAAAGGCAAAACAGATTGCAATGGAAAATATTTAGCCGCAATGGGTAGACTAGTCCTTTATCAGGGACCACACATAAGGAAAAACTCTGTAACATCTATTCTTATGGTGGGCTACCACATCCCACTCTATAGTATTTCTTGTAAAGAGAGGTTTGTAGAGAAGTGTCCTCCAATGGGGTCAGAATGAGTAGAAGCAAATACTATGGGTAGCTCATGGATAGGAACACTGTAGCGAGGCACTAGAAAGGTCATATCATAATAGTACAATTGATCAACTATAATAGTAAACTATTTACCTTAAGAAGCTTACTTCTGACATTCTAGTAATGATAAAGAATCTAGGAAGAATTGGATCTTCAAAAAGAAGTAAATAGTATCATAATATGTGGTAGAAAAATTCAATGGAACTATTGTACTGGTAGGTTGGACTATATAGATAGCAAGAGAGTTCATATTAGTGGCATCAAGTATCTCACCAGAATCCAACTGGGAGAGAAATTCGGCAAACATGTGGTGAGTACCCGAGCAATGCACTATGTCGAAATTGAATTCTTGCAACTAGAGGACCCATCGAGCAAGTCTACAAGTACTTGCCTGATTTTGAACAAGATAGAATATAGTGGCGTGATCCACATGGAACGTGAATTTGCAGCCTAATAATAGTGATGAAACTTTTTTATAGAATAGATCAATCCAAGGCATTCTCATTTGGTCACTAAGTAATTCTTTTTTGCACTAGTGAGGCATCAGCTAGTGTAATAAAATGATATGTACCACTTATCGGTTACATGAGTGAGTACACTACCAATGGCAATATCCAAAGCATCAATGAAAACATGGAAAGGGAGTTCGTAGTCAGTTGCTTGTAGAATAGGAGCTTGAGTCAGTAAGGTCTTTAATCAGACAAAAGCCTTTAGCCAGTGGAAGTCTTTCGAAGGAAGGTTAATTAGTTTATTTAAGGACATCATAAGATGGGCCAGCCATTGTAAGTGACGACCATGCCACTATATTTATCCTAAAAATAGGAGAAATTCCTTCGCAATACTTAGTGCACGAGCCTCTAAAAAGACTTTTACTTTGTCCAGGTCAACTTGGATTCCCTGAGCGGATATGATATGTCCCAACAATTTTCCACACCAAACAAAAAAGATAGAATTCATTGAATTCAAGTCTATAGTCACATCACTTAATAAAGCATAATTAGAACTTATTCAAGTGATCCGCTCTCTGACCAAAAACACAAACGTCATCAAGAAACACTCTCATGAAAGTGGTTAGATAAGAAGAAAATTATCTTGCATACATCGTTGAAAGGTGCTCAAAGTATTATGCAAGCCAAACCACATAACTATTCATCCAAATACTCCCCACGAAGTAATGAAGGTAGTTTTTGGCATATTGACAGTAGCCATTCACACTTGGTTATAATTGCTATATCTATCTAGAAATGAATAAACTTTCCTCCCAACAACATCATCAAGCATGTTGTCAAGAAATAGTAGAGGGAAAACATCTAGTATGGTGGCCTTGTTGAGTTTACGGTAGTCCATGCATATTCGGAGCTGCTTGTTCTTTTTGGGAACAAAAATGATAAGTGATATCCACTCACTATGTTTGATGGGAATGATGAACCCAACCTTTAAAAGGTGTTTCATTTCTTCATTAACTAACTAGGCATAGTGAGGGTTCATACGATAGCTAGGTTGCCAAATTCGTTTGGCATTGGGTTGCATCACTATTTGCTGATGATAAATTCCACTGTCAATACCCTTCATGTCCTAGTATTCATATGAAAATACATCTTGGAATTCTTTGAGGAGTTCTAGTAGATTATTTCGCTCTTTTTTGATCAATTGAGCAATAGTTTTTACTAGTTTTGGTTTATCTTTAGTTCCCAAGTTATAAGCTATCAATTGATCTTCACTAATGTAATGCTGATATTGCTTTTCTTTGGGTTCTAACCAATCAGGGATAGCCTCATCAAGGGTATTAGGTCTAACCACTACAAGGAATACGGGCGTATAACGACACTTAAGGCGGCACAATTTTGTCACTATAAAATTGCAAAATGCATCCTAATAATTGTCGCGCGTGGACCATCGATTAAAGGACGAGGCAAACGACGTTTTTTGCGACTTGTGGCGCGACGGGGTCTGCGATGCTCACATAGAGCGTTGCTAACATGACGATTTTAATTAGCGACAATTTTTGGCATAAGCAAAGATTTTTGGCATCGCATAAGTGACGCTAAGCATGTCGCTTATGCGACACAATTCAACGTGTAGCATCACTTACACGATGTTCTGTTGACAAAAAAAAATTAAAACATTGGAGGCTCCTTGATGGGCATTTTCACGCATCTGATCGAAGAGCTCTCCAACGTTCGCAATTGCATTGCACTTATGAGCTGAAGCAAGTATATGATGAATTGTTCTTTTTCCTAAGCTCTCTCTTATTGTCTCCCTTTGTATCTGTTTCTCTCTTTCTACATCTTTCTCTCTTTGAATTCTCTCTCTCTCTCTCTCTCTTTATTGCAGGTTATTCAAGAAGCTAACCAAGCAAAAAGTATGGCTAACTATTGTAAGTACAATTTCTATTCTTTGTATATCATTTGAATTGTGTTATTTTCATTAGATAGCATAGTCAAACTTATTGATATGCACTTATACACTTATACATGATGAAGATGAACTTTCACACATATACACATGCACATACACACACATATATACACACAGATACATGTGCACATACACTTAGACATACACACATATACACATGCATATGCACAAACATTTCTACAACCACATAAAAAGACTTACATGCATGCATTATTGCATATATATATATATATATATATATATATATATATATATATATATATATATATATATATATATATATATATATATATATATATATATATATATATATATATATATATACACATAGACACATTGACATATACGCAAATACATGTATATGCACATCCACATGAATGCACATTCACATGCATGCACATGGATGCAAATGGAAATGCATCCACATACACATGCATGTTTCATACATATACACATGCATATACATACATTATACACATATATACACATATATATGCACATACGTACACACACATATACACATGCACACACACATGCACATACCTACATATACACATATACATGCTCAAACACACATATACACATAGAGTTACACATATACATGCACATACATATACACACATATACACATGCACATGCACATACTCATACACACATATACATTTACACATGCACATGCACATACATATACACACACATACACATGCACATACATACATATACACACACATACATATACACTTACGTACACACATATGAATGAATTATACAATTAAAGTATTAAAACACATATACACATGCACACACACATGCATGTACCTACATACCTACATATACACATATACAAGCACGTACCCATTTGGCCTAGGTGCGATGTGTGGTCCCACTCCACTCTCTTCTTTGCAGTAGCCTGTTTATTTAAGAAAAGAAATACATAAATTAAATGTAAAAAATTACTAAAATATATAAAAATTGTAAATATAAACTATTAATTTGTGTACCTTCTATTGAGGAAATGACTCCTGAAGACATAGCTGTCTACGAAATCAATGAAAACTATGGTAAATCACAAATATCTTTCATATCTTCATCCATTGGTGTCAATATTCTACCCACAGAATGCCTTCATGTGTGTGCATGTTTTTGGTATGGCTTTCGTGTGAACGCAGAGAAGAATGTTGAATCTAAAGCTTACTTGGAATCCTGGGCTTGGTTTTATTTTACGGACATCCTTATGCATGCTGGACTGATGGGAAGTAGAAGACACAGTTTCCAGCTCAGGTTCTTTGCTTAGATTTAATAATCTCTGATATTACATTAGGTCACTGTCTGAGGCGTAATGAGGTTTTGTTTACATGTAGGCACATGTGAGGGTGCGATGTCAGTGTGTGCCATTGACAAAAAGCATATACAAGGGAGCATTAGCAACGAATTATGTGAATTATTCACAAGAGAAAATCCTATTTGAGTTAAATCATGTGCAGAAAGATAAGATTATATCTCTTTTCATGAGAAATTTGTTGAGTGTCAGTAGATAGGTTGTGGGTTTACGTGGGTCCATGTCAGGGGACAAAGGTATTTTTGAGGCAGATAGCTATGGAGAGATGAACATCAATCCATATACCTAGACTGATGGGAAGCAGAAGACACATTTTCCAACTCACGTTCTTTGCATGGTATTTTTGAGGTAGACAGCTATGGAGAGATGAACATCAATCCATATGCCTGGACTGATGGGAAGTAGAAGACACAGTTTCCAGCTCAGGTTCTTTCTAGGTCAGGTTCTTTGCATGGTGTTTTTGAGGCAGACAACTATGGAGAGATGGACATCAATACATATGCCTAGACTGATGGGAAGTAGAAGACACAGTTTCTAGCTGAGGTTCTTTGCTTAGATTTAATAATCTCTGATACTACATTAGGTCACTCTCTGAGGCGTAATGAGGTTTTGTTACATGTAGGCATGCGTACGAGTGAGATGTCAGTTGACAAAAAGCATTTAAGGGAGCATTAGGAGCAAATTATGTGAATTATTCACAAGAGAAAATCCTATTTGAGTTAAATCATGTGCAGACAGATAAGCTTATATCTCTTTTCATGAGAAACTCGTTGAGTGTAAGTAGACAGGTTGTGGATTTATAACGTGGGTCCATGTCAGGGGACAAAGGTATTTTTGAGGCAGATATATATGGAGAGATGAGCATCAATCCATATGTGTGGATTGATGGGAAGCAGAAGACATAGTTTGCAGCTCCTTTCCAGCTCAGGTTCTTTGCATGGTATTTTTGATGCAGATAGCTATGGAGAGATGAACATCAATCCATATGCATGGACTGATGGGAAGCAAAAGACACAGTTTCCAGCTTAGGTTCTTTCCATCTCAGGTTCTTTGCATGCTATTTTTGAGGCATATAGCTATGGAGAGATGAACATCAATCCATATGCCTCGACTGATGGGAAGCAAAAGACACAGTTTCCAGATCAGGTTCTTTGCTTAGATTTAATAATCTCTGATATTACATTAGGTCACTGTCTAAGGCGTAATGAGGTTTTGTTTACATGTAGGCACGTGTACGAGTGAGATGTCAGTGTGCACCATTGACAGAAAGCATATACAAGGGAGCATTAGCAGCGAATTATGTGAATTATTCACAGGAGAAAATCCTATTTGAGTTAAATCATGTGGAGAGAGATAAGCTTATATCTCTTTTCATGAGAAACTCGTTGAGCGTCAGTAGATAGGTTGTGGGTTTACAACATGGGTCCATGTCAAGGGACAAAGGTATTTTTGAGGCAGATAGCTATGGACAGATGAACATCAATCCATATGCCTAGACTGATGGGAAGCAAAAGACATAGTTTCCAGCTCAGGTTCTTTCGAGCTTAGGTTCTTTGCATGGTATTTTTGAGGTAGAGAGCTAGAGATGAACATCAATCCATATGCCTGGACTGATGGGAAGCAGAAGACATAGTTTCCAGCTCAGGTTCTTTCCAGCTCATGTTCTTTGCATGGTATTTTTGAGGCAGACATCTACGGAGAGATGAACATCAATCCATATGCCTCAACTGATGGGAAGCAGCAGACACAGTTTCCAGCTCAGGTTCTTTGCTTAGATTTGATAATCTCTGATATTACATTAGGTCACTGTCTAAGGTGTAATGAGGTTTTGTTTACATGTAGGCATGCATACGGGTGAGATGTTACTGTGCACCGTTGACAGAAAGCATTACAAGGGAGCATTAGCAGTGAATTATGTGAATTATTCATAGGAGAAAATCCTATTTGAGTTAAATCATGTGCAGACAGATAAGCTTATATCTCTTTTTATGAGAAACTCGTTGAGTGTCAGTAGAGAGGTTGTGGGTTTACAACATGGGTCCATGTCAGGGGACAAAGGTATTTTTGAGGCAGATAGACATGGAGAGATGAACATCAATCCATATGCCTGGATTGATGGGAAGCAAAAGACACAGTTTCCAGCTTAGGTTCTTTCCAGCTCAGGTTCTTGGCATAGTATTTTTGAGGTAGACAGCTATGGAGAGATGAACATCAATCCATATGCCTGGACATATGGGAAGCAAAAGACATAGTTTCCAGCTGAGGTTCTTTCTAGCTTAGGTTCTTTGCATGGTATTTTTGAGGGAGACAACTATGGAGAGATGAACATCAATATGTATGTATGCATATGCATATGCATTATGTATGCATATGCATATGCATTATGTATGCATATGCATATGCATTATGTATGCATATGCATATGCATTATGTATGCATATGCATATGCATTATGTATGCATATGTATGCATGTATGTGTATGTGTGTGAATGTCTCTCTATGTGTGTGTGTATGCATATATGTGTGTGTGTATGTGTGTGTGTATGTGTGTGTGTATGTGTGTGTATGTGTGTGTATGTGTGTATGTGTGTGTATGTGTATGTTTATATGTGTGTGCATGTGTATGCATTATGTATGTGTATGTCTGCATGTGCATTATGTATGCATATGTGTGTGCATATATGTGTGTGTATGCATATGTATGTGTGTGTAAGTGTGTGTGTGTGTGTGCATACGTGGTATTTCTCTTTGCGTCTCTCTCTCTCTTTCTCTCTCTCTCTCTCTCTCTCTCTCTCTCTCTCTCTCTTTCTCTTGCTCTCGTCCAGATCTTGGCACAAATGTGCCGGGACAATTCGATTTTTTTTTTAACATTCCAGAGCGTCGCTTATGCGACGCTCTAGAAAGGACGTCGCATATGCGATGATATCCATTTTGCCCACATTGCCAATAACATCGCTAGGTAGCGATGCTATTTGTGACGTAGATATTTTGCATCGCATAAGCGCTGCAGGCATCGCTTATGCAATGTATCCCCTTTACAAAAAATTGAAAACAGCACCGTCGCTGATGGGACGCTCGCATCGCATAAGCGACGGTGCTCATTTTTTTTCAATTCGGGGGCATCGTTACACCCCCCCTATTTCTTGTAGTGAACAGTTGGTTGTTCTAGTGAGTCAATACCAATATCTGCACAAATCATCATGCATGTAGAAGGTGACCATTGATCTAGTAATGGTTGTATGCCATAAGTCAGTGTTTGCTCTCAAGAAGTCTCCTTCTTCATTGTCGGTCAATCCATCCATCATGTTGATGGGTTCAAGAAGGGGAAGTGTTTACACTTTGGCTGATGTCATAGTGTCTAATGATACCCTATACTCATGATACTTATACTTAATAACAACTTCCTTTTTGGACCAGTCCTGAAGTACCTTGGCTTGTTTAAGCCATGATCTTCCAAATAGGAGGTTATAATCATATGTATTATTTGCGATATTTGATGTCCCTCACTAATTCTATACGATGAACTCGTGATTGATCCGCCATATGAATACAAAATTGCACATGCTCAAAGTTTATCCATCTAAATTTATTATAGAGTTCTAGGAGACAAGATTCACACGAGATCCTCCATCAATAAGTACTCAGTCTAACCAATGATTCTTATACCATTCTCTTATAAGGCAAACAACACGGTCCACGGTTTCTATTGTTGCATGCATAGTAGCCACACAGAGTTCTTTTTGTTCAATGATATGCCTAGATACTGCTGTAACTACGCATGAACCTTAGGGACCAAAGCCAACAAGTTGTAATGTGATAGGAGAGGATTTTAGTACCTAGCATTAATCATTTGCTTTTGTATTTTGTGTATTCTCTATGGCTCTCATTAGAAAGTTTGTTCAGTCTGCGATGTAGAGGGTTTGTGGACCTGAGTGATTGGTTTTGATGGAAGAAAGAATGTAGGTTCCTTTGCCACCCATTTCTCTTCATATTCACCATCCATGCTTGCTTCTTAAATTCTAGTTCATACACTACAATAGTGAGTTGTAAAAGTCGATCAAAACAAGTCTGTACGGCCGCTGCCTACATATTTGGTTTTGCAATAATGACCAGTTTGGTCATAGGTGCTGCTTTCCCCTTCCTTTGCTTATCGTACTCTTGTGCTTCCTTGAAATTTTGATGGATGTGTCCTAATTCCCCACAAAAATAGCACTTTGATGGTCCCCTTGGTATACAATATAATGTTCTTGGTTGTGTGCACGGTGGGTGTGGTATTAACCCTTTTTGTGAATTGGTTTCATCGTATCTTTGATACTTGTTATTTTCCAGGTCTTTAGTGAAGCCTCCCATCTTATTTTCCAACTACAGTGCTTGACGGATGACTATGTCTAAGGGTAACCCACCTGTACACCAAATACTCATAACTTGCTTTAGTTGTGGGTTCAAACCATTGCATGATCACATCATGAGGCAGCTTAATTTCTATTGGTGATTGCCTCCAATGCATCTTGAAGATAGTGGTATAATCCTCTATAGTGTGATCGGGATTTTGTCTATTATTTTCTAGAAAGTCAAAAATTTGGGCTAGGTTTCTCTTCAAGCAAAACCTTTGGAGAAAAGCTTCCTTGCTTCATAGGTAGTGAAATGTTTTAGGTCATACTCTACAAGCCATTTTGTAGCTTTTTTGACTAGGGTGGTCTAGAAAATTTTGGCCTTATCATTCTTGTCTATCTTAACATTAGCTATACTTTCCATTACATCCATATTTAATTCAAAAGCCCTCATGTGTTAGTCTCAATCATCTCTTGGAAATACCCCAAAATTTGTGCATGTAACTCCCATTGGGTAATATCCTCTTTGAATATCATTCACCATTCTTCTATTACTATATCTGATAACTATAAGGATGGGCTTTTCAGTATAAGTTTAAGTAAAAATGTAGTTGTCTGTCTTGGTTTTGGTTGCCATCGTAAAATCCACTAATTCAACAATTCCTCTTTATTCTGTCCTTTGTATGCTAACAAATCCTTAGTGTCCAAAACATGTCACAACCCTACATAACTATCTCTCTCAACTATTACTTCATGCTCCAATTTGAGTTTACTTCTGATCGACTCTTGATCCTTTTGGTCATTGTTCGGTCTTTTCTTCTTCTCTAAACTTTCACAGAAATTTGCTCTAGAAGGGGGTAGTCGTACGGGTTCTCTATCCTGATAGTGCCAAGGGTATTCGATGCCAGAGCCTAAGATTGGCATACACTTAGAATTGTTTACAATTTTTGGTGGCCACTCCCCAACAAGATCACCACTATTAGTCCTCTAGAATTTAGAATGAATAAATTAAGGGTTCTTGGGTTGTAGTCTACAAACTAAAACTTTTCTGCTATGAATTTCAATAGTATTATTCCAGTATACTCTTCAAAAAGATTCCACCAGAATTTTATCAGTTATACAACATTTATCATTTGGTAATTCATACTTCGTCGATACTTTTCAATTCATTAGATTATCGCTTAATTTTATCATCGATTCAATTTAGCTTTCACAGGTAACTATAATATTTCACTGAATAATAGACTGTACTTAATCTTCATAGCAACTTAACTTTAACCACCAATCTTGATATTGTTAATTAATCAACAGAGAATCGACACAAAGATACCGAAAAGAGTAGTTAAGAAAACTCGTGAACAAAGTGATCCTCTTGTCGCGCATGATGCCTATGGACTTACCGTGATAGACTCACACACATGTGAATCTTCATTGTATTCATTCATCAAATAGGATTACAATGTTTGGCCAATATGAAACTTCACTAAAATTATAGATAATTATATTTCATCACACTAATGGACTAATAGGGTCATCTTCTACACGTCCATGAAAATTAGGATGACATCAAATCAGTATTAAGGTTATTGGTCATTTATTGGATGATATAAATTATGGCTTTTATGCATTATAGCAGGTCAAACCTATGTATGACACTCCTTAAGAGGAATGTTTCCAACTGTAATTGTGATGACTACTCTGAGTGTTTGAAGTCATAACTTTCACCCAAATTTGGAAGGTTTTTGTGAGGTAGCCAAGGTGCAAGTTTTCTATTTTTCATCAACTTGTTCTTGTTAATTTTCCAAAATACTTACTAGGTTTTATTGCACTAAGAAAAATCCTACAAGGTCTATTTTATGTATCCAAAGAGCTTAGGTAGGTCCTACGTTGGTTTGTTGGACCAACTTTACCACTTGAAAACTCTACTTCCAAGCCTCTCCAAGCTTCTCCAACTTCTTTTAATAGTATCAGAGCAACTTGAAGATGGGACATGGCTTTCCATAAATAATTGAGAATCTTGATAGACACAATTATGCTACTTTGCAAATCAAAATGGAGGCTTATCTTCAAGGAAGGAATCTATATGGGATTGTATCAGGTGATGAAATAGTGCATATTCGAAGATCCAAAGGAGGACCTACTCAAAAGGAAATAGATAAGCTCACATTTTAGTGTGCAAGGGATGCTCAAGCAAGGTCATATATACTAAAATCTATCTCTAATTCTCTATTAACACATATAAGAGGATGCAAGAGATATGAAGAAGCGTGGGATGCCATAGAGAGTCTCTTTTTTGCTAGTACAAAAAAAAAAGGAAAAACCATCTTTTGAACGAGTTCGACCAAATGAAGAAGATCCCAAAACAAACCATCCCAAAGTTTGTTACAAAGGTTAAGGAGGTTTTTTATCAATTGGCATCCATTGGAGAGCTGATTAAAGAGGAGGCCATCATGAGGTAGATATTGAATGGGATCTTTGATAACACCAACCACACCACTCACAATTATTCGCTCAATGGAAAGACCAAAAAAGGAAGTGGAAAAGGTGGACATGGCGTAATAGAGACAGAGGTGGACATAATTTCAATGATAACAATAGAGGCCATAACATAATGACTAGAATAATTATTTTAAAGATCAACAACATCAAGACTCATTGCTTTTGATGAGTCCAAGTTGTAAGGAAGTTAGAGAAGATGATCATTTATTCTACATAGACTCAAGATGTTCGAATCATGTTGCAAGCAACATAGCTCTCTCATCTGATTTGGAAAGTCCAAAGCACAGAGATGAAGTTCAAATAGGGGATGAACATAATGTGGAGAAGATTGGTAATGTCAAGGCTTCCAAAGACAAGACAAACATTTTGAGCAAGGTACTCTATATTCCCAGTATTACAAAAAACCTAATAAGTGTATGACAAATAGTTGAGAAAGGCTTCCAAGTTAGGTTCACCCAACATGGATTTTTTGTGGAAGATCTATGTCAAGAAGATAGCTAGAGGTGAGAACCATGATGGTATCTTTACTTTTGAAGTAGGGAAACCAAAAACATAGCTCTATTTAGCTTTGGGTCTAAAACCCTAAGAGAGCTTGAAGTGTGGCATAATAGGCTAGCTCATGTGAATGAAAGAACCTTGAAGCATATATGCAGGGATCAAAGTGTTCTAGGATTATGAAACATATCAAAGTAGGACATGATCAATAGATGTGATGCATGTTAGATTGGGGAGGCACAAAGATAATCATTCAATCACAAAGGCTACATCCACAATAAGATATTGGACTTATTACATAGAGATGTATGGCAGGCAACTCACAAAGCTTCATTGGTAGGATCACGATATCATGTCTCATTTAATAATGACCATAGAAGATGGAATATTCTATAATTTATCAAGAGTAAGAATGAAGTGTTTGATTGCTTCAAAAGGTATCTAGCACATATGGAGAATCATAGAGATAGATCACTAAAGAAGCTCATATGTGATGGATGGGGAGAAAACTTCTCCAAAGAATTTGATGAGTTCTTGTAGGATAAAGGTACCAAAAGGGAAGTGACTACTAGGTACTCTCCTCAATTGAATGGAATTGCAAAGATAAGAAACAATACATTGGTTGGATCAACGAGAACAAAGCTGGAGGAGAAGAGGTTGCCACATTATCTATGGGGATAGGCTATTTCAATTATTGTGTACCTTCCCAATAGACTACCTTCCAAATCACTCCAAGGTATGACCCCTTATGAAGCATGGTATGGAAGAAAACCTAGTCTTGGACATTGCGAGGTGTTTGGTTTTTTAGTTTATGTTCATATACCTTCACAAGCAAGCGATAAGCTAGATGAAAGGGCAATAAAGGCAATATTTATTGGATATGATTCAATAAAGATGGGTTAAAAGTTCTATAATTCTTCAACCAAGAGATTCACTACAATTAGGGATGTTGTGTTGAACAACACATGTCTTGGTATGATGAAGACAAACAAAAGGCAACTCTACCATATGATCTTGATTTTGATTTCAATCAATTAGGAAGCGCGCATGATACACAAGTCCAAATCCAAGAAGTGATACAAATGATGATGAAGATGAAAGGGAAAATGATTACAAGCTATGGAATTCAAGCAACAAAGCAAAAATGCAAGAGTGTGGAGAATGCTCCAAGCAAGCACCTAGAAGGTAAACAAGGGAGAAAAGACAACTAGAAAGGTATGGATATAATTCCACATTTGTTACAAATCATTAAATCTATTTGGAAAAGGACTCAATTTTAGAAGAACCCTCAACCTATGAAGAAAAAAGGCAAAAGCTTAATTGGGAAAAGGCCATGAAAGAATAAATAAATGCATTGAAGGAGGTGGACACTTGGGATTTGGTTCCAATGTGAACAAATAAAAAGGTAATTGGTTGTAGATGGGTATGTAAAGTTAAAAGAAACTCAGATTATTAGGTAGATGGGTAGATGAATCAATTTTTAGGTACAAGGTAAGATTATTTGACTAAGGATGTTGTTGATATATTTAGGTAGTGATGTGTGTGAACACTCTAGGACCGCCGGGGCACTTTTTTCCCTCTTTAGGGGGTTCTTTTCCCCCGGCTTGTATATACACCTATTGCCCTAATGGGCTACTTATCTTTGTACCTTCTTTAGTAATACATTCATTATTGTGTGTTGTGCTCTGTTGGAGCAAGTCTATGACAAGCCTAAGTATTGGCTTGAGTCTCACAAAGTCATTAAAGAAGCTTCAAAATGAAGACTATGTAAAGTTCACTTGTGAACTACCTCTTGTAACTTTTGAAGAGTTTACTTAATGTAAAAGTAAGAGAATCTTAAGTGGTTGAGCCCACATGATCAACAATGGAAAGAGGAGCCACGAATTCGTGATTTGTGGTAGGTAGAGAATCAAATCAATCATTGATTGATTAGAAAGTGATTGAGGGAAGTTAGCCTCCCAAACTCAACTATAAATAGATGGCAGTTTTAGTCGTGGTTAGAGAGACCTATGTGAAGACCTCCAAGAGCTGAGATTTATGCCATATCAAGGTGTGATTACAAGGCACACATATGTATCAGTAAGTCATTGTATTGTACAAGCAATATACTTTCATTTTCATGATTATTTGAGTTCATCTTTCCATGTTCTTGTGATGTGTACTACTCACTGCCATTACTCTCAGTTTTCTCAGTCAGCTTGCAGAGATGTTTTCTCTGAGCTTGGTGCATCCTTTTCAGTGATTTAACTTGGTAAAGTTAGCTCTATAAGTCTACTATATGCGCACAAATTTTCATGTCATTTGGATGTTGAAATCTTCAGTTATGTTCATTTGAAGTCAACAGGGTATGTTCATCTTCACTTCTCTGTCAGGTACCCGACTTTTTCAGTCATCTTGTCAGAGTCATTTCTCAGTGTTTACTCATCCCAATTCAGTGATTTTAAGCTTGTTGGATTCAGCTTACTGTCTAGTATAAGCATACAAACTTTCATGATCATTGGATTCTTACATCTTGAGTTATGTTAATTTTTCTACTCACTGGTCTATTTCTGTAGCAGCCCGTGAAAATCGGGATGATGTCATCACTTGTTAAAAGTCATTCTCAGTGTGTGGTTTGTTATTTTTGATGAGATTACTCTCTAAAGTTAGCTCTTTAAGCTACCTAGCCTTCCCCAAGAGGAATTAATCTAATTGCTGCTGTGCTCAGAGAATTATGTAAAACACTGGACAGGTGTATCAACCAAGAATAGCAATTTTTCACCTCTGAGCTAACTCCAACTTATCTGTTTTGATCTATCTTTTTGAGAGTGATCTTCCAAGGTACATAGGGTGTCTAATACATCCATTGGCAAGCTAAAAGGGCCCACCATCTACTCTTGGAGTTCATTTGGCTGGTGTAGAGCAAAGATTTTGCAACACCTCTTCACCTTCAACACATACCTATCCATCTCTTCACAGTGGTATCAGAGCAAGGTTGGACAACATGGCAGATGGATTTCCTTCATCAATTGACAAATTGGACAGAGGTAACTACTCAGCTTGGTCATTAAGAATGGAAGCTTATCTCCAAGGTAGAAGTTTATATGGTTATGTGGCTAGAGATGAAGTTATGCCAAGTTTCAGGAACAAAAGTCAACCAACACAAGAAGAGCAAGAAAGATTGAGCACATGGTGCTCCAAGGATGCACTTGCAAGGTCTTATCTCCTCAACTCTATCTCAGATTTTTTGTTGCCTCACATTAGAAGTTGTAAGACATCTCAGGAAGTGTGGGATGCACTTGAAGCTTTCTTTGCTTCAAGTACTAAAGCTAGGAAGCATCAACTATGGCTGGATTTCACAAATCTCAAAAAGGCTCCCAAACAAAATGTGACTGATTTTGTCACAAAGCTCAAGGACATAGCAGATCAGTTGGGAAGCATTGGAGAGGTAATAGATGAAGAGCAAATTGTAAGGCAGGTCATCAATGGCTTGAAGGCAGATGACAAGTGGGAATCATTCACCACAGCTATGGATTTGTACATGGACATGCATGTACCTGATTTCAACACACTCATTGGACAATTACTTACTCAAGAGGCAAAGCTTATCAAAAATGGAGAAAGCTCTAAAGGTAATCAATCTTCAGCTTTATACACGGATAAAAGCAAGTCTAAAGATAACAAAGGAAAGGCAAAGAAAGTGGATGATGAAGCAGGTACATATCAAGCTAACTATGCAGGTAGAGGAAGACATGGCAGAGGTAGAGGAAGAGGAGGTAGACAAGGCAGGGGGAGATCCCAAGACTCCAACTCATGTTCTATTTGTGGATTAACTAATCATACAACTGAAAATTGCTTTAGGAATTCCAGGAATCAAAGAGGCAGAGGATACAATAGAGGAAGTTATGGCTACTCAAGAGGAAGGTTCAACAACTACCATGGCAACTACAACAACTACAATCATTCAAACTATCAAGGAGGCTACAAAGGAAGGAGAGACTACAATAACTACACAGAAGACTCAAACAAAGAGGATTCATTATTGATCATGAACATGGCTATGCCACAAGGTAAATCTGATGAGCATGTTTTCTACATAGATTCAGGTTGTTCAAATCATGTGGCAGGAAATGTGGCACTCCTATCAGATTTAGAAGATCCAAGGAATAAGCATGAGGTACAAACAGGAGATGATACAAAACATCCTGTGGAGAAAATAGGCAATGTCAAAGCACCTGATGGAAACATCAACCTACTCAGTAAGGTACTCTATGTCCCTACCATTACAAAGAATTTGATAAGTGTTGGGCAGATAGTAGAGAAAGGGTTGCAAGTCAGGTTCACAAAGGCAGGAGCATTTGTTGAAGATCCAAGTCAGGGATTCAGAAGAATTGCAAAAGGTGAAAAGACAGGTAGATTGTTCACATTTGAATTACAGGACACTAGAAACATTGCTCTCTTTAATTATGGTAGTCAGACACTCACAGAATTGGAAGTATGGCACAAAAGGTTAGCACATATTGGTGAAAGGTCATTAAAGCAAATTTGCAGGGACCAAAGTGTACTTGGACTTCCTAGTTTGTCAAAACAACATATGATTTATAAGTGTAGTGCATGTCAATTTGGAAAGTCTCACAGGTTACCATTCATGAAGAAAGGTTATATGCATGGAGATCTCTTGGAGTTGGTTCATACAGATGTATGGGGACCTAGCAAGGAAGCTTCAATATCTGGATCAAGGTATTATGTTTCCTTTATTGATGATTGCAGCAGATGGACTATCCTATTCTTTATGAAACACAAAGATGAAGTTTTTTCATGTTTCAAAAGATATTTGGCTCTTGTGGAGAATCAAACAGGTAAATCACTAAAAAGGCTAAGGTCAGATGGAGGGGGAGAATACTTCTCCCATGATTTTGATTCTTTTCTTCAAGAAAGAGGAATCAAAAGAGAGGTAACTACAAGGTACACTCCTGAGCAAAATGGAGTGGCAGAAAGGAGGAATAGGACAATTGTTGAAGCTGCAAGGTCTATGTTAAATGAAAAGCATTTACCTAATTACTTATGGGCTGAGGCTGTATCGACAGCCACTTACTTTATTAACAGGTTGCCTTCAAAATCCCTTGATGGGATGACTCCATATGAGGCTTGGAATGGAAGAAGGCCAAGCTTAGATCATTGTAAAATTTTTGGATGTATTGCTTTTGCTCATGTTCCTTCACAGGTTAGAGGCAAGATGGATCCAAAAGCAGAAAGGTGTGTATTTATTGGATATGACAACAATCAAAAGGGCTACAGGTTATACAACCCTACCAACAAAGGATTCTTGGTAAGCAGAGATGTAGTTTTTGATGAGAACAATTCATGGTATGAAGATTCATGCAGGAAGATCAATTTACCATATGATCTTGAAGAAGATTTTCCAAAGCTTGGTAGAGAACAATCAAAGATTGAAGAACAAGACACCTCAGAGGATGATGAAGAATCTCACATGGAAAAGATCAAAGCATGGAAGTCTAAAGGTAAAGCAAAATTGCAAGAACTTGGACATGAGGCAGAATCATCACATCATGGCCTAAGAAGATCTATGAGGGAAAAGAAAAAACCAGAAAGGTATGGGTTTGACACCTCATTAGTAACTAAACATTCTATCTACATAGCACAGGACATAAACCAAGAGGAGCCATCATCATTTGAAGAGGCAAAGCAAAAACAGAATGGAAGCATGCAATGAAGGAAGAGATTGAAGCACTCGAGGAAAACAACACTTGGGATTTGGTGCCCAAGACTTCATCCATGAAGGTAATAGGCTCAAGATGGGTCTATAAACTCAAGAAGAATTCTGATGGTTCCATTAACAGGTATAAGGCAAGGCTTGTAGCAAAAGGCTTTGCAGAAACTCAGGGAATTGATTATGAGGAGACATTCTCTCCTGTGGCAAAGATGCCTACTATTAGGGTTTTGCTTAGTATTGCCTCTTCCAAGAATTGGAAGATACTTCAACTAGATGTGAAGAATGCATTCTTGAATGGTTGGATAACAGAAGAGGTATATATGGCACAACCACCTGGTTTTGAGAATCAAGTTTATCCTAATTATGTGTGTAAACTTAACAAAGCATTGTATGGTCTCAAGCAAGCTCCAAGAGCTTGGAATTTCAGGCTTGTTTCATTCTTGCAGGACAAAGGCTTTCAACCAAGCAAAGCAGATCCTTCACTCTTTATTAAAAAGAGTAATTCCGAGGTCATCTACCTATGTGTATATGTAGATGATATTATATTGACAGGAAATGATGCAGATGGTATGAAGAAGATCAAAGATCAGATGAGAGAAGATTTCAAGATAAGTGATTTGGGTTCACTTACCTACTTCCTAGGTTTGGAAGTTGTCTACAAAGATCATGGTTTGTTTCTCACTCAAAGAAAGTACATTAAGGACATGTTGGCAAAATTCAAGATGCAAGATTGTAAGATTGCAGGTACTCCAATGGAGGTCAATCACAAATTGAGCTCACATGAAGGTGAACTCATAGAGGACATCACATCATATCAAAGTCTAGTGGGTAGTCTCAACTATGCCACATTGACAAGAGTAGATATATGTTACAGTGTGAGTGTGCTAAGCCAATTTATGCACACACCAAGGAAACCAAATATGGATGCTGCCAAAAGGATTCTCAAGTACCTCAAAGGAACCATAAATGAAGGACTTTACTATCCTTATGTATCTGATTTAGGTTTGAAGCTATTTTCTGATGCAGATTGGGCTGGCTCCAAGGAAGATAGAAGGAGCACTTCAGGTTATCTTACCTTTGCAGGTTCAAAGCTTATTTCATGGTCATCCAAGAAGCAACCCACAATTGCTCTCTCTTCTACTGAAGCTGAATATAGAGGTCTTGCCATAGCTACACAGGAAGCTATGTGGATGAAGACATTGTTCAAAGATCTTGGATTGGAGTTTGGAACTCCAACTATTTTTGGTGACAATATGAGTTCTATTCATTTGGCTGCTAATCCTATTTTTCATGCAAGGACTAAACATATTGAAGTTCATTATCATTATGTACGAGAGAAGATCCTAAGCAAGGAGATTCAAATATCATATGTGTCCACTCATCAACAATGTGCAGATATTCTAACTAAAGCATTGGATGGTACAAAGCTTTGCAAATTCAAGGCTATGATTGGTTTGCAGGTAATCTTGGAAGACTGAAGACCTCAAGCATACTTGGCTTGAGGGGGAGCTGTTGGAGCAAGTCTATGACAAGCCTAAGTATTGGCTTGAGTCTCACAAAGTCATTAAAGAAGCTTCAAAATGAAGACTATGTAAAGTTCACTTGTGAACTACCTCTTGTAACTTTTGAAGAGTTTACTTAATGTAAAAGTAAGAGAATCTTAAGTGGTTGAGCCCACATGATCAAGAATGGAAAGAGGAGCCACGAATTCGTGATTTGTGGTAGGTAGAGAATCAAATCAATCATTGATTGATTGGAGAGTGATTGAGGGAAGTTAGCCTCCCAAACTCAACTATAAATAGATGGCAGTTTTAGTCGTGGTTAGAGAGACCTATGTGAAGACCTCCAAGAGCTGAGATTTATGCCATATCAAGGTGTGATTACAAGGCACACATATGTATCAGTAAGTCATTGTATTGTACAAGCAATATACTTTCATTTTCATGATTATTTGAGTTCATCTTTCCATGTTCTTGTGATGTGTACTACTCACTGCCATTACTCTCAGTTTTCTCAGTCAGCTTGCAGAGATGTTTTCTCTGAGCTTGGTGCATCATTTTCAGTGATTTAACTTGGTAAAGTTAGCTCTATAAGTCTACTATATGCTCACAAATTTTCATGTCATTTGGATGTTGGAATCTTCAGTTATGTTCATTTGAAGTCAACAGGGTATGTTCATCTTCACTTCTCTGTCAGGTACCCGACTTTTTCAGTCATCTTGTCAGAGTCATTTCTCAGTGTTTACTCATCCAAATTCAGTGATTTTAAGCTTTTTGGATTCAGCTTACTGTCTAGTATAAGCATACAAATTTTCATGATCATTGGATTCTTACATCTTGAGTTATGTTAATTTTTCTACTCGCTGGTCTATTTCTGTAGCAGCCCGTGAAAATCGGGATGATGTCATCACTTGTTAAAAGTCATTCTCAGTGTGTGGTTTGTTATTTTTAATGAGATTACTCTCTAAAGTTAGCTCTTTAAGCTACCTAGCCTTCCCCAAGAGGAATTAATCTAATTGCTGCTGTGCTCAGAGAATTATGTAAAACACTGGATAGGTGTATCAACCAAGAATAGCAATTTTTCACCTCTGAGCTAACTCCAACTTATTTGTTTTGATCTATCTTTTTGAGAGTGATCTTCCAAGGTACATAGGGTGTCTAATACATCCATTGGCAAGCTAAAAGGGCCCACCATCTACTCTTGGAGTTCATTTGGCTTGTGTAGAGCAAAGATTTTGCAACACCTCTTCATCTTCAACACATACCTATCCATCTCTTCACATGCTCCAAGCTTCTTCTCCTTCCTTGTGCTGTTTGCATGCTTCCGTAGACGTCTATCTCCAACAATTGGTATTAGAGCAGGTCATCGCTACATCTAGGGCACCGTCGACACTCCTCCGTTTGTAGTCTTAGAATGATACGAATTTTGGTGAGCATACTTAGCGTGTTTTCAAGATCAAAACAGATTCACTTTGTGGTGCCAGAATCACGATTTGAGCTCGTTTCGGCCTCCGAACGCACTATTGCAGCGCTTGTGTAGGCTATTTCATCTTTTTATGCCAAAGATATATACTAGTTTCTATTCGCCAGTATAAGCATCTCGAAGTGTGCTACAGGTATAGTGGAATTCATCCGGGCAATTATGTTCAACTTTTTGAGATATAGTCAATTTTCTGCATCAAGGTATTTTTATTATCGGCCATGGCTGAAAGCAGTGATGTATTCCATATGTTGATTGTTGAGGATAAGTTGGATGGTACCAACTACCCATTGTGAGCTTATATGATGCGACATGTATTGGTTGCAAGAGGACTGTGGAACATTGTGTAGGGTGTCAAAAAATGTCCTATCATACTTGCAACTGTTACAACTGCAGGTACTGAAGCTGATGTAGAAGGTATCGAAGATGATGATATTTTGCATATTCCTGTTTGTGTTGTGGTTTCTACTGCACCTACTACAGAGAAGAGTTACTGGGATGGCAGAGATGCCCAAGCACATGCATTGATATCTTTGTCTGTCAAACGTGCCATTATTCCGCACATTCTCTCTTGCAAAACAACTAAGGATGCTTGGGATACACTTACCACATTGTACCAAGCCAGGAATGAGGCTCGTGTTGCTTGCCTCTGAAAATAGTTGGAGAGTGAGCACATGAATGAAGGTGATTCTATGGACAGTTTCCTAAGGAAGATCAAAGACTTGAAGGAACAATTGATTTCTGCTGATGAGGTTATACCAGAGAGCTCACTTGTGTAGACCATTCTGAATGGTCTTCCTGATTCATATTAGAGTTTTGCTTCTACTCTTTGATTGATGATGAAAGGTAATCCAAATGCCATGTCATTTGAGGAGTTAGTCTCTGTTCTGTTGCAGGAAGATCAATCCAGGCAGAACAGGTCCATTATGGGAGTTACAGATCAAGCTTTCCTGGCTAGTCAGAAGAGCAAAGGAAAATGGAGCTCTTCTACTAGTAAGCAAAAATTTGCAAATGCTGCATATTCGAAGAACCAAGAGAAAGATGAGGAAAAATAAAAAAAGCAAAAATTGTTTTGTAAGTACTATAAAGGGAATGATCACATCATAAAGAACTGTCCAAAACTGGCTACTAAAGAGGCAAAGAAGAAAGGGGTTGGAATGTGTAATAAAGTAAGTTGGTGATCTAGGGATCCGATTGGTTCAGACAGATCTGAAATCGGATTCCGTTTGGTCATTCGTTTGTGTGGCCAAAGATCTCGAGTCTAAACTTACTGGTAGGTCATTTACTCTTGTAACCAAGTAATCCACTTAGCCTAATGGTTAAGACTCAAGGGTGTGAAGGACGAGGTCTTGGGTTCAATCCCCATGAGGTACATGGGAAGAGTATTTTGCCCAAAGAGCTCTAGAACCTTCTAGAAGCATCCACTGGACACTTGGCGCACATGTAGTTACATGGCTGACACTTGGATGATTAGCATTCACCTGCCCAAGAAGGTAGTCCCCTGGAGAGAGCTATATATAGAGGCATTTGGTTGGGAGGAGAGTCATTCATTCATGAGCATTTCCAGTCGCTACGCTGTTGCATTGGTATCAGAGCCATAGCTTTCTTCTTCTTCAACTTGCGTGTGTTTTGCTCCTTCTACGACATAGAAGCATCCTACTCGCGGATGATAAGAGAAGCTTGCCGATTCCCTCGCTTTGGCTTGGCTTAGGAGAAGCATAGCAAAAGATTAGATCATCTCTGTGTGCTGCCGGCAGGATTCGAACCCCCGCCCCTCTGTTGGGAGCGCGTTGCTCTATCCACAGGAGCACATCGTCCACGTGAAGACATATCTGCAGCAGATATTATTGACCGAAGCCCGCGCTGAAGAAGATCCCAATCAGGAGATCAAAAGGGTAATTCTCTGTGCTGTAGGTCCGCGGGTGCTCGAACACACAACCTCTGGTCTGAAGCTATTCCGCCTATCCATAAGGCCACAGATGTTCTCGCGACCATCATACAGAACGTATCTCATTATGCTCAGTTGGCGCTGAAGCAGACGCTGTCCAAAAGTTCAAGTTTCATCAGGTGGGCGCCGGGAATCGATCCCGCGACCTTGCAGAGGGACCACAGAGCCTTATCCACTGAAGTAAAGGTTTATGGTGATTTCTTTCTCTGCATATCTTATACAGTTCGATCATATCTCTGTTCTGCTAATCCCGAGCCGAGATCATCTCATTTTGATTAACCTTTGGAGTTTGCTTATTTCCCCAACCGAACCCGAGTACATATCTGTGGTGGTTCAAGCTGAAGAAAGTTAAAAGTTCAAGCAAAGTTTGAAGAAAGCGGAAGCCGTGGAGTGAAGATCTGGAGGCCTATCTTCGTCATAATTCTAGCACTTTCGGCTAGAATCAAGTCGACCTCAACGGACCTAATCATCAGGGAAGATTTCTTGTGATATTCTTGCATAGCTCTTTTGATTTTGTTGCACACACCACCTGCGTTAGGAATACTTAGTAAGTTTAATAACGCTTTGTGTGCGATGGAGGGGACTTCTAGCCACGTCTCGCTTACAAGTACTACTAGTGCATCCATGTATGTTTCCATTCCTATGTTAGTAACATCCTCATTCATGACTAGACCACCAATAGTTGCACGTGCATTGCATTCATCTGCACCTATGGTTTCAAATACTAGTCATGCGTCTGATGCATCTAAAATAGAATCAGCGATTGTAGCATTAGACGTTGAGGATTTTGCGAGAAAAGGGGAAACAAACACTACTTTAAATGAGAGGAAAGATATGGAAAGTAGGATGTTGCTAGTTGAGCAAAAACTTGGACAGTTGTCCAGTATTCCGGATGAGGTTGCAGTACTCCGTCAATCTGTTGATGGAATCCAGGATCACCTTAAGGCCATTCTGGACTTACTTCAGATGCCTAAGGATATCAATAAGACTATTTTAGGTAGTCACACAGATATGATCGCAACTTCATCGATGTCTGTTAGGATGGAAAAGGATAAGGGATTATCCTCTCCCCATACAGATATGTTTCCTTTAGCGGGAAGTATGAGCCATCTTAGTCTAGCGTCTTCTACTCCCTTGTGTGTTGCTTCGGTAGGGATGTTAGAAACTCATAACCGCCCTGTGGATCTCTCTTTGGGAAAAGAGATCCGTCCTCCTTATTTCTCTGGAGAGGATAAGGATAGGAATAAGGACGCGGTTTTGACTTTCTTAGAGAAATGGAAAGATGTCCATGAACTCAAACATACCCCCGATCATGTGAGGGTAGTAGAAGCAAGTTTGTCGCTAGGACCGAAAGCTTATACATGGTGGATGAGTCTCTCTGAGACTCACAAGAAACCTACCACTTGGAATGAATTTTCCCATCTTTTCAAGAAAGAGTTTCTCCCCGAGAATGAGGAGGAACGCAATTGGGAAGCATGGGATAAAATTCAGCAGAAGGGTAGACCACTATTGATGTATATTTCAGAATACAGAGATGTAATTCTGAAGTTAAAGAATTTAGATGACTTCCATCGACTTCGCGGTTTTGTCAGAGGACTTAACCAGCGAATTCGTAATGAAGTTAAGAGGCATGCGCCTAAATCCCTTGAAGAAGCGATTAAGGTCGCACAGATTTATGAGGACAATTCACGTTTGGATGTCCCGCAGGAAAGCAATTATTCCCAAAAGAATAACTTTAAGCGTAAGGGCAAAGGGACTAGATTTAATGAAAGAGTGTCTAAAAAACCTCGTGTTTTTAGACACATCCTTTCTCCAGAAGATCATGATAAAGCGCAAAAAGAAAACTTGTGCTTTAAATGTCTCAAGCCTGGACATCGAAGCCGTGCCTGTCCAGTCGGAAGAGAAAGTAAGGGAAAGGATAAGCAGCAAATCCATCTGATTCAATCTTTGAACTTGGATGCAAATTCAAGTGCAAAGAAGGTTCAGATTATGCACTGTGACAGTACCCATTCATGTCAAATCTCCAAAAACATGTGGCAACCTCAAGAGTTTGGTCCACATGATTTGGTCAAGTTGCATGGATCAGTAAAAGGGCACACCATCCGGATAATGGTGGATGACTCTGCTACGCATAATTTTATCAATTATGCGTTAGTAAAAAAATTGGCTCTTCCTCAGGAACCATCTCCTCATAAATACATTGTCTCCATGATGCACGGTCAAGACACCCGTGTTTGGGACACAATGATATGTAATTTGGAACTAGAAATCCAAGGATTTAAAGACACCTTGGACTTCCAAATAATGAATATGGATCGGGTAGATCTCGTTTTAGGGAGAGAGTGGCTATGGAGTCTAGGACCTTCATTGACCAGGTGTTATTTTACAAATACTTTGGAATTCCAGCGTGACGGTGTAGTGTATAAAATCAAGGGTGAGCATGATGTTCCAAGTATCCCTTTGATATCATACACTGAACTTCAGAAACTTGTCAATAAAGAAGCCAGGACTCAAGCTTTTCTTGTCCTTGGCACCGATGTAATCAATTCTGATAATATAAATCAAGTTTCTTATGTCTCGTCCTTTATTCCTCGAGAAGTTTATGTTAAATTTAACAATTTAATGAAGGAATTTAAAGATGTGTTCCCTAAGGAACTCCCCTACGGCTTGCCACCCTCTCGTGGAAACATCAATCACAGTATAGATCTGTTTCCGGGTACTAAGCCAAAATCTCAAAACCCATACCACCTCCCCTATGTCCAGAATCAGGAGGTGGAAAATCAAATCCAAGAGTATTTGGATAAAGGATTTATCCGCCCAAGCCAGTCTCCATGGGCAGCACCCATCCTTCTAGTGAAAAAGAAAGATGGAACTATGAGGCTGTGTGTAGATTATAGGGCGTTAAACAATATTAGGATAAAGAACAAGTATCCCATGCCACTAGTCGAAGATCTTTTCGATAGTTTAAAGGGGGCTAGAGTCTTTTCTAAGATTGATTTACGCCAAGGTTATCATCAGATCAGAATCACAGATGATGATATTCCTAAAACAGCCTTTCGAACAAAGTTTGGTCACTACGAGTTTTTAGTGATGCCGTTCGGGTTGACAAACGCACCCGCAACATTTATGACTTTGATGAATCAAGTGCTTAAGCCGTATTTGGGAAAATTTGTTGTAGATTTTCTTGATGATATTCTGATCTACAGTAAAGATCATGAAAATCACTTAGAGCACTTGAAAAAAGTTTTTCAACTTCTTCGCGATAATAAACTTTACGGTAAAGAGTCAAAATGCCCCAGAAGTAAAGTATTTAGGTCATATTATTTCCGCGAAAGGAATCAAAGTTTACCCAAAAAAGGTCCAAGCGATTCTTGAATGGCCTGAGCCCAAGACGGTTCGAGAACTACAAAGTTTTCTCGGATTGGTAGGATATTATCGGAAGTTTGTGGCTGGATATGCCAAGATTGCAGTACCTTTGACGGATCAACTCAAAGGGAAGCATCAAAAGTTAAATTGGAAAGAAGAGCAAGCAAAGAGTTTTCAAGAACTTAAACTTGCTTTAGCATCGGCCCCGGTTCTACAGATCATAGATCCGAACAAGCCTTTCCAATTAGAGACAGATGCAAGTTCATCTGCAGTAGGAGCAGTACTAAGCCAAGATGGTCGACCAATAGCTTTCGAGAGTAGAAAGCTAAGTCCTGCTCAGCAAAACTACTCTACCTATGAGCGAGAGATGTTCGCTATTATAAATGCTCTAAAGAAATGGCGCCATTATCTATATGGATCAAAGCTGACCATAGTTTTTGATCAAGAGAGCATAAAGTAGTTTGCAAACCAACCTGATCTTAGAGGTAGAAAAGCAAGATGGGCCGAACAGTTGCAAGAGTTCGATTATGAGCTCAGGTACAGAAAAGGAAAGTTCAATGCAGTGGCAGACGCCCTAAGTCGGATGCCTATGTTGAACAATCTAAGTTTTGTACAAATTCAAAGTGAATTTATTTCAACTTTGAAAGGAAGCTGCAAAGAGGATCCAAGCTTCAGTCAAGCATGGAAAGCAGCTGAACAAGATAAACAAACTGAAGCAAGTACTTCTGAGAGAAAGTTTAAACACTATTCTCTCCAAGATGAATATTTGCTTTATAAAGGTAAGGTTTGTGTCCCAAGTATAGTGGACATACGAAATCAAGTACTTTTCGAATGCCATGATGCTCCAAGTGCAGGACATCCTGGTATTAACCGAACCTATGAGTTAGTGAAAATACATTTTTATTGGCCTAGTTTGCATCGAGATGTGCAAAACTATGTGTCTAAGTGCCATAAATGTCAAGTAAATAAGTTTGAACGACTTAAAGTTGGAGGATTGCTGCATCCTTTGGAAATTCCCAAAGGAAAGTGGGAAAGCATTTCCATGGATTTCATTTCTGGATTACCCCGCACTCAGAAGGGCTTTGATTCAGTCTGGGTTGTAGTTGATCGATTGACTAAACTTGCTCAGTTTATACCAGTCAAGACTACTTATAAGACTCCAGAACTTGCAAAAATATTTGTAAATCAACTTTATAGACTCTATGGTCTTCCAGTAGACATAGTTTCTGATAGAGATGCTCGATTTACAAGTCATTTTTGGCGATCAGTCTTTAGTAGACTTGAAACTAAACTAAGTTTAAGTACAGCTGAACATCCCCAGACGGATGGACAGACAGAGAAAGTCAATCAGATTTTGGAAGACATACTTAGAGCTTATGTTACTTCCAAACAGACTGATTGGGAAGATTATCTTCCTTTAGCTGAGTTTGCCTATAACAGTGCCAAGAATTCATCAACTGAATTTAGTCCATTCATGTTGATGTACGGTTTCCAGCCTAGGTCTCCTTATGCAGTGGGACTTCATAATGAACGAGTTCAAGCAGCTCAAGAGTTCCTTCAAGACATGAACTTCAAGCTCAAGTTAGCTAAAGAAAATTTAAAGAAAGCTCACGATCGTGCAAATGCTTATGCCGATCCAAAGCGAAGAGATGTTACTTTTTAGGTTGACGATCAAGTTTATCTTCGTATTCCTGAAAGATCGGAAAAGTTCAAGACTGGTCAATGCACCAAGTTGTTGCCTAGATATTGCGGTCCTTTTCCAATCACCAAGAAAGTTGGTTTGTGGGCTTATGAGTTACAACTTCCAGATGATAGTTGGATTCATCCAGTGTTCCATGTTAGTCGACTTAGGAAGAGTCTAACAGATTCAGATAATCTAGTTGGACATCAAGTCATACTTCCTATTCCAGTAAATGAAACAGTTCCTCATGAACCTGAAAGGATACTTCGCACCCAAGATAAACGTACAAGAAGCCACTTGTATGAAGAGTGCTTAGTAAAATGGAAGGATGGAACTGAAGAAAATTCAACATGGGAAAAAGTTTCCACAATCCAACGACGTTTTCCAGCTTTCAAGTTTTAAGTTGGTCCCAAATAAAGAAGGTTTTCTACTTTCAAGTTTTAAGTAGATAAACCAATCATGTTCTTCAAGATCTAGAATATGATAAGGTTTTTTACTTTCAAGTTCTAAGTAAATAACCTGTTTGAATGAATGCATGTTCTCCAAGTTTTAGAACATGAGGCTCGAGGGTTGCCTACAGTATATACAGCTCTAATTTTCGAGGACGAAAATATTTTCCAAGGGGGGAAGAATGTAATAAAGTAAGTTGGTGATCTAGGGATCCGATTGATTCAGACAGATCTGAAATCGGATTTCGTTTGGTCATTCGTTTGTGTGGCCAAAGATCTTGAGTCTAGACTTACTGGTAGGTCATTTACTCTTGTAACCAAGTAATCCACTTAGCCTAATGGTTAAGACTCAAGGGTGTGAAGGACGAGGTCTTGGGTTCAATCCCCATGAGGTACATGGGAAGAGTATTTTGCCCAAAGAGCTCTAGAACCTTCTAGAAGCATCCACTGGACACTTGGCGCACATGTAGTTACATGGCTGACACTTGGATGATTAGCATTCACCTGCCCAAGAAGGTAGTCCCCTGGAGAGAGCTATATATAGAGGCATTTGGTTGGGAGGAGAGTCATTCATTCATGAGCATTTCGAGTCGCTACGCTGTTGCAGAATGGTTGTTGCAGAGGCCTGTACACCAAAATCGGAGTCTGCTAATTTGGTGCAGGAAGAAGAATGGGAGTTTACTACTGTTTGCAGTTTTGAGCCATCTTCTCATGAGCAGTGCATGTCTATAGTAGACTCAGATGTTTGATACTTTGACAATGGGGCGACCAAACATATTACCTCACAGCGCATTTTCTTCTCTTCACTCGAGTCTTCCCCTACAGGAAATATTGTTACATGCACCAACAACTCCTCTTATCCTATTATGGGAGTTGGTAAGATCATTTTGACTACTGCTAATGGTAGTTCTTTCACTTTGTCAAGTGCTTTATTAGTGCCAGGGATCAAGAAGAACCTGTTATCAATTTCTGCATTAGCCAAGATTGGCTTGGTTGTGAAATTTGTTGATAACAGGTGTAAAATTTATGATCTATCAAATTGCGACATGATAATTGCTTCTGGCATTTTATGTCGTGGGCTGTATAAGCTCATAGAATATGAAAGATCTCTAAGTGATTCGGCATGTGCAGCAAATGATTCTCTGGCTATGTCAGATGCAAAGCTTTGGCATGCATGCTTTGGTCATCTGAATTTTGCTAGTTTGCTATGTCTGCAAAAATCTGAAATGGTGTCCTCTTTGCCCAAACTTGAGGCACCTGGAAAACATGTTTGTGAAGGCTGTATTTTGGGCAAGATGCAGCGTTCATGCTTTCCAAAAGATGGTTTAGTTCGAGCTACCAAAAAATTGTAGCTTGTACATAGTGATGTTTGTGGTCCTATGTAGACACCTTCTTTTGGGAATTATCTTTACTTTGTGACTTTCATCGATGATTTTTCCAGGCATGCATGGGTATATCCATTGAAGGCAAAGTCAGAAGTGTTCATGTGCTTCAAACAGTTTTTGGTTTTGGCTGAAAATATGTCAGCATGTAAAATGGGCACCCTCCGTTTTGATCAAGGGGGGGAATATATGTCTTCTCATTTTAATGCATTTCTGGCTGAACGTGGGATAAAACACGAGTGTAGAGTGCCTTATACACCTCAACAGAATGGAGTTTTTGAATGAAAGAATAGGTCACTCATGGAGATGGCGAGGTGTATGGTCAAGAGTTAGGCATTACCACATAGTTTCTGGCTTGAGGCTGTCATGTGTGTAGCATATGTACTAAACAGGTGTCCCACTAAAGCGCTACAATCTATCATTCCATATGAGGCTTGGCATGATTGCATACCATCTAGTGCTCATCTGTGTGTTTTTGGTTGTTTGGCATATGTATTATTGCCTGAACAACATCGCAGAAAATTGGATTATAAAGTAGTGTTGGTGCATGACAATCATCAATTGAAGAATTATGGAGGAATGAAGACAAGGAGTCAAGAAGAAAGCAAAGTCAGGAGATTGAAGGAAGGAGATATTCAGAAAAATCAAAAGACATGTACACATATGTACATTAGCTGACTTATATCTTTGTTTAGTCATACACTTGTATATATTCATCTATAAATATGTTTGAAAATGTCGGGCAAAGAGAGCAGAAGAAGATTTGAGAATAGGGAGAGAGAAATTAGTGTCATTAGACACATGAAGAGTGAGTGAATTGTCCATCCTCACTTAGATGTAAACTTTCTGAAAAAATCGAGAAACTTGCGCCCGATATTTAGCTGTCTGCTCCTTCTGTGCGTAATCTTTTGAAGAATCCTTTTGCACGTATCTAAGTCCATAGCTAATCTATCTATGGCTAGAATTTGAGAGGTTAATTGTAATCAGGCTGTGAGAATTTTGATTAGGAACATTCATATGTAAGAATGTTCTAACAGTCGAGAAATCTGGCGCACATTTCATCTTTAATGAAATGATTATTGCTCAGTCTACAGTGTAAAGTTTTACACAAATGAGAGCTTAAAATTTAAGTTGGAAGGTAAGCCATCTATGGCTAGAAGATCTTGATCAAACGGGATTTACTTTGGGAGAACCAGTGCTAAGAAGTTGCAGGTGTCAAAGTCGCCATTGCAGAGAAGCACTTTCAGACATAGGTAAAGTGTTTCACACATTTCTCAGTGTGTACTTAATCTTTTTGAGAGATTTAACTTGGCAAAGTTGCGCAACCTCAAGGCGAAGTATTGTGCAAAGTTTTATGAAAAACTTTACAGGATTGATTAGTCAATGAGTGACTAATCTGCAGCAGACTTTTCAGAGAAGTTGAATTTTTCAGAACTTTCAATATTTCTGATAATTTGGTGAATGATCTCTAAGTTTGGTGGAGTCTAAGGTTAACTTTGATATAGAGGTGATCTAAATTCAAGGTTAACTTGTTCTTTTGGAGATTAACACTCTCCATCAGTGGTATCAGAGCAGGTTGTGTCAAAATTGAAGTGAAGAAGACTCCGACTATTGCAGAAGTACAAATCTTTATATCTTGAAGGTGCAGAAGGGTAAAGGTTGAAGAAAGATCAAAGGAAGACATACAAAGAGCATCAAAAGGATCAGAAGGAGCAACATTCGAAGTAAAAGGTACATTCATTATCTGTAAAGGTTAAAGTTTGAGACTACAGGTGAATCAAAGATGGGAGATAGTCTCCAAATTGAAAAGTTGGATAGAGAGAACTATCCTGCATGGTCTATGAGGATGGAAGCTCACCTTATGAGCAAAGATCTGATAGGATACATCACAGGAGATGAAGAAAAGCCAGAATTCAGAGATCCTAGTGTTCCAACTAGGGAGGAGCTTGCAGATTTGAAGAATTGGATGAAGAAGGATGCTCAAGCAAGAAGCATCATCTACATGGCAGTCAATGACTATTTACTTCCTCACATTAGAGGACTTGAAAGTGCTTGTGACATTTGGAATGCTTTGGAAGAGCATTTCCAAAATACACCCAAATCAAGGAAGGCTTCACTATGGGCAGAGTTTACTACCTTCAAGAAGAAGGCCTCACAGTCAATTTCTGATTATGTGACAAAGATGAAGGACATTGCAGATTCTTTAGGTGCAGTTGATGAAGACATTGAAGAAGACAAATTGGTAAGACAAATACTCACAGGACTAAGAGGAGATGAGAAATGGAAGCCTTTCATTTTATCTACAGAACTTTCATTAGATCACTTTACTCCTGATTTGAATCAATTGTTAGGTCATATGCTAACTTTTGAAAATGATATCAAAGGAGATGTTGATAAGAGTGCAGGTCATGCAATGTATTCTAAAGACAAGAAGAAAGCCAACAAAGGGAAGCAACAATCAGGTGAAGAAGAAGGTACATCAAACCAAGCAAACTTCATAAGAGGAAGAGGAAATGGCAGGAGTAGAGGAAGAGGTAGAAACAACAAAGATAATGCAAGAGCTTGTTGGATATGTGGTAAGACCAATCATCTATCTCATGATTGTTGGCACAATAATCAAAACAATGGTAATTATCAGAACTTTAATCAAAGAGCAAGAGGTGGTAGATTTCAGAGAGGAAATTTCAGAGGTAGAGGTGGTAGGAGTTCTTTTGGAAGAGGTGGAGGAAGAAGCTTCCAAAATCAATCCTATAATAACACCTACTACAACTATGCATCAGATCAAAAGGAGGACTCAACTCTCATTATGAATACATGTGAAACTTCACATGAGGATATGAGAGTGTTTTATATTGATTCAGGATGTAGTAATCACTTAAGTGGAAATATTGCTTTGATGACTGACCTAGATCATAATGCAATTAATCATACAGTGCAGACAGGTGATAATACAAAGCATAAGGTAAAGTCAATTGGTTCAGTCAAAGCTAAGGATGGGAGCACTCTTCTGAGTAAGGTACTCTATGTTCCCACAATTCCAAAGAATTTGATCAGTGTAGGTCAAATTGTGGAAAAAGGATATGAGGTAAGGTTTACAAATGATGGAGTTTATGTGGAAGATCCTAGTCAAGGGTATAAACAAGTTATTGCAGGAAAGAAAGAAGGAAGGCTTTTCACATTGAAGGTACAAGGAAATGTTGGACATGCTATGTTCACATATGGAGAGCAGAAGGTGTCAGAATTGGATCTTTGGCACAAAAGACTTGGACACTTTAATGAAAGAGGTATCAAAGAAATGATTAACAATGATTCAGTGCTTGGAATGCCTAACATTGCAGGTCAACACATGACATACAGATGTGAGGCATGTCAATTAGGTAAGGCTCATAAGCAATCCTACTCCAAGCATGGGTTTATGTATTCAGAAAGACTTGAATTGGTGCATACAGATGTGTGGGGTCCTTCAAAGGACTTTAGTATAAATGGTTCAAGATATTATGTCATATATGTTGATGATGCTACCAGGTGGATCACAATTTATGTGATTAAGGAAAAGTCAGAAGTGTTTAATACATTTAAACACTATCATGCATATGCAGAAAGGATTACAGGTCAAAAATTGAAGAGACTAAGATCAGATGGAGGGGGAGAGTATTTTTCAAATGAGTTCAATGATTATTTGTGGAATGCAGGTATAAAGAGAGAAGTTACTTGCAGGTACTCTCCTCAACAAAATGGGGTAGCAGAAAGAAGAAATAGGACTCTTGTTGAGTTTGCAAGGTCCATGATGAAAGAGAAGAATTGTCCAAATTATTTGTGGGCTGAGGCTGTTAATACAGCTACATATTTGGTTAATAGATTGCCTTGTAAAGCTTTGCAGGGTATGACACCATATGAAGCTTGGTGGGGTAAGAAACCTACTTTGGATCATTGCAGAATATTTGGATGCTTGGCATATGCATATGTGCCATCTCAATTGAGGCATAAGTTGGAGCCTAAGGCAGAGAAATATGTTTTTATTGGCTATGATGATAAGCAAATGGGATACAGGTTGTGGAGTCCATCCACAAAGCAATTTATTGTATCTAAGGATGTTACATTTGATGAGCAAGGTACTTGGTATGCAGGTAAATATAATGTACATGCAGATGATGAAGAAGTGGTGGATCAAAGGAAAGGTAAAGCAAAGGTTCAATTACTTGATGAAAGTGAGAGTAATGAAGTGCAGGTTGAAGTTGAAGAGAGGCCAAGGTTTGATCCAGAATGTGATGAACCAGAGACCTCAAGAAGTGCAGAAGTTAGGAGATCATCTAGGCACAAATGGCAACCTACAAGGTATAGCTATGACACTTCATTCTTGACTACTAAAGATTATGCTTATTTGGTAAAAACAGATGAAGACCCTTCTACATATGAAGAGGCCAAAGGGAAGAAGAATTGGGAAGATGCTATGCAAGAGGAGTATGATGCATTGATAGAGAATCAAACATGGGATTTGGTTCCTAAACCTAATAGTCAGAAAATCATTGGTTGTAAGTGGGTTTACAAAACAAAGAGATTTGCAGATGGAAGTGTGTCTAGGTACAAAGCTAGACTTGTTGTGAAAGGGTATGCACAGACATATGGAGTGGACTATGATGAGACATATAGTCCTGTGGCAAAGATGACAACCATCAGGACACTCATTGCAATTGCTGCTTGTAAAGGTTGGAAGTTGTCTCAATTAGATGTTAAAAATGCTTTCTTGAATGGTTACATTTCAGATGAAGTCTACATGGAGCAACCAGATGGGTTCAAAGACCAAGTGAGTCCAAATTATGTGTGTAAGCTCAAGAGAGCTTTGTATGGGTTGAAGCAAGCCCCAAGGGCTTGGAATTATAGGCTTGTGAAATTCTTGAATGATCTTGGATTTCAAGCATCAAAGGCAGATAGTAGCTTGCTAGTCAAAGCAAGTGAAGATGGGTTCATTTATGTTTGCATTTATGTTGATGACATAATACTTACAGGAACAGATGATAAGGGAATACAAATGATCAAAAAGCAGATGGAGAAAGAGTTCAAAATCAGTGATTTGGGGAACTTATCATTCTTCTTGGGAATGGAGATCACTTATACTCAACATGGAGTATATGTGACCCAAGAAAGGTATCTTAAAAATTTGCTAACCAAATTTAAAATGGAAGATTGCAGGGTTGCACCTACACCTTTGGAAGTGAACCATAAATTGTCTAGGTTTGGAGGAGAAGAGTTCAGAGACATGAAACTCTATCAAAGTTTAGTTGGTAGCTTGATTTATGCTACATTGACAAGGCCTGATTTGTCATATGCAGTTGGTGTGCTTTCACAATTCATGCATTGTCCTAGAAAGGAACATTGGATTGCAGGACAAAGAGTACTTAGGTACATCAAGGGTACACTCAAAGAAGGGTTGTACTATGGATTTACTTCAGATACAAGAATCAAGATATATAGTGATGCAGATTGGGCAGGTAATGTGGATGATAGAAGATCAACACATGGATACTTGTGCTATGTAGGAGACAAATTGATTTCATGGTGTTCCAAGAAGCAACATACAGTTGCTTTGTCATCTACAGAGGCAGAATATAAAGGTATGGTGGAAGCTGCAAAAGAGGTAATATGGCTAAAGACACTTTTGAAAGTTTTTGATGTGATTCAGAGTACTCCTATTATTTGTGGAGACAATATGAGTTCATTATACTTGGCAGCTAATCCTGTATTTCATGCTAGAACTAAGCATATTGAAATACAGTATCATTTTCTGAGAGAGAAGGTCATTGAGAAGGAGATTGAAGTCATACACACTCCCACAAAAGATCAAGTTGCAGATATGATGACAAAAAGTTTAGATGGACCAAAACTACAAAGATTCAAGGATATGGCAGGAATCAAGAAGATAGAGAAGAACCTCAATTAATGATTGAGGGGGAGCTGTTGGTGCATGACAATCATCAATTGAAGAATTATGGAGGAATGAAGACAAGGAGTCAAGAAGAAAGCAAAGTCAGGAGATTGAAGGAAGGAGATATTCAGAAAAATCAAAAGACATGTACACATATGTACATTAGCTGACTTATATCTTTGTTTAGTCATACACTTGTATATATTCATCTATAAATATGTTTGAAAATGTCGGGCAAAGAGAGCAGAAGAAGATTTGAGAATAGGGAGAGAGAAATTAGTGTCATTAGACACATGAAGAGTGAGTGAATTGTCCATCCTCACTTAGATGTAAACTTTCTGAAAAAATCGAGAAACTTGCGCCCGATATTTAGCTGTCTGCTCCTTCTGTGCGTAATCTTTTGAAGAATCCTTTTGCACGTATCTAAGTCCATAGCTAATCTATCTATGGCTAGAATTTGAGAGGTTAATTGTAATCAGGCTGTGAGAATTTTGATTAGGAACATTCATATGTAAGAATGTTCTAACAGTCGAGAAATCTGGCGCACATTTCATCTTTAATGAAATGATTCTTGCTCAGTCTACAGTGTAAAGTTTTACACAAATGAGAGCTTAAAATTTAAGTTGGAAGGTAAGCCATCTATGGCTAGAAGATCTTGATCAAACGGGATTTACTTTGGGAGAACCAGTGCTAAGAAGTTGCAGGTGTCAAAGTCGCCATTGCAGAGAAGCACTTTCAGACATAGGTAAAGTGTTTCACACATTTCTCAGTGTGTACTTAATCTTTTTGAGAGATTTAACTTGGCAAAGTTGCGCAACCTCAAGGCGAAGTATTGTGCAAAGTTTTATGAAAAACTTTACAGGATTGATTAGTCAATGAGTGACTAATCTGCAGCAGACTTTTCAGAGAAGTTGAATTTTTCAGAACTTTCAATATTTCTGATAATTTGGTGAATGATCTCTAAGTTTGGTGGAGTCTAAGGTTAACTTTGATATAGAGGTGATCTAAATTCAAGGTTAACTTGTTCTTTTGGAGATTAACACTCTCCATCAAGTAGTAATATGTATTTTTGTTGGGTACAATTCTGAAAGTAAAGGCTATCGTCTATATCATCCACAGACTAAACGCATTCTAGTTAGCCATGATGTTGTTTTTGTGGAAGATGCTATTCAGCCATTGCTTTCATGTGCTAAGGAGACATCTGTTAGCTCCAAAGACATGTATGATACTTTGCTACCTCTTTTTACAGGTGGACTGTCTAGTGGTGGTCTTGATGAGACAAATTCTCAACCTTTGCAGGTTTCATGTGATGATGCAGATCAGTCCATTTCTGATGCATATGTACATGATGCACTTATTGATGAGAGAGCTGATATTGAGAAGCAAAAACTATGCCAAAATGGGTGGTGCAGACTTTGCGTGACAGCAAATTAGATGCACCTCTATCATATCATACTTGTTCAGGCTCTCATAGTGCCTCTTTTGCATTAGATTGCTATGCTATGGCTGCATCTAGTCTCTGTGATGAGAATGAGCTTGTTTTGTTTGATGAAGCACAAAATTCAAAAAATTGGATGGCTGCTATGCAATCTGAATATGATGCAATGATGAAGAATAGTACTTGGTCTTTATGTGACTTGCCTCCTGGCAAGAAGGCCATTGGCACTAAGTGGGTATACAAGCTAAAGCGTAATCTTGATGGTATAGTTGATAGGTATAAGGCTAGGCTTGTTGCAAAGGGTTATGCACAGGAAAGAGGCATTGATTTTGATGAGACCTTTCACCTACATGCCGTATGACTATTGTTCGGAGCATCTGTGCACTTGCAACCCATCATGGTTGGAATGTACATTAGTTGGACATTAAAACTGCATTTCTGAATGGTGACTTGCATGAAGAAGTGTATGTTTTTCAACCCTGGGGCTTTGTGTAGAAAGGGCATGAGGACCAAGTGTGCAGGTTAAAGAAGGCATTATATGGTTTAAAGCAAGCACCACATGCTTGGTATGAGAAGATACATGCCTATCTGATTGCACATGGTAGCACCTTATATGTTAAGCGTGCTAATGATGTACTTCTAATCATTGTGGTTTATGTTGATGACATGCTGCTCACTGGTCCTCATGAGAGGCATATTGTTGATTTTAAGACTGATTTGCATGCCTCATTTGAGATGTCTGATTTGGGGAATCTACATCATTATTTGGGCATTCAGTTTATGCAAGTTGATGGTGGAATGGCTTTGTGTCAAATGAAATATATTGACATATTATTGCAGTGTTTTGGCCTTGAAGACTTTAAGCCTATTGCCACTCCTATGGAGATGGGTTTATGTTTGAGTCTTCATGATGTTGGAGATGCATTTGATGTTCTCTATCAGCAGGCTGTTGGATGCTTGATTTACTTATGCATTACTTAGCCAGATATTCAGTTTGTTGTCTCACAGATGAGCAAGTTTATGCATTTCCCAGGAGTCAAGCATTTGCAGGTGGTTAAGCACATCTTTCTCTACTTGAGTGGTTCTCGGCTACTTGGGTTGTTTTATCCCAAGGGGGGATCACTACCGCCAAATTTGCATGCTTTTTCTGACTCTGATTGGGCTGGTTGCTATGACACTCATGTGTCCACTAGTGGCTTTTGCTTCATGCTTGGTAGCTCATGTATATCTTGGTTGAGCAAGAAGCAGCCTACTATGGCCACTTCCAATTGTGAGGCTGAGTATAGTCCAAGTTTCACAGCGACTGCTGAGCGTGTGTGGCTCAAACACCTTATGGCTGATTTGGGTGTTGGTTAGTCTTCTGCCACCACCATCTTCACTAACAATCAGAGCGCATTGGTAGTTGCGAGGAACCCTGTGTTCCATGCTCGCACTAAGCACATTGAGGTGCATTATCATTATGTCAGGGAGAGGTTCTCTGCTGGGGAGATCAGCTTGGCATATGTGCCCACGTAGGAGAACATTACAGACCTTTTCACGAAGGCTTTGCCTAGGGAGAAGTTTGAAGCTTTCTGCAAAGCTTTGGGCTTACTTCCTTTTGTGGAGTGATTTCCACATAGCTTGGCACTTGCTTATACATGAGTGTCAGCTACTTGTTCACCGCATCACTCCCAAGGGGGATTTGTTGATATATTTAGGTAGTGATGTGTGTGAACACTCTAGGACCGCCGGGGCACTTTTTTCCCTCTTTTGGAGGTTTTTTTCCCCCGGCTTGAATATACATCTATTGCCCTAATGGGCTACTTATCTTTGTACCTTCTTTAGTAATACATTCAGTATTGTGTGTTGTGCTCTAAGATTCTTCTCCTTCCTTTTGTTGTTCGCGTGCTTCCGCAGACGTCTATCTCTAACAGATGCTCACAAACTCATGGTATGGAATACGAGAAAACATTCTCACCAGTTGCAAAGATAACTATAATCAGAACATTGATAAGTGTAGCTGTTACATGAAATCGGAGACTCTTCAAACTTGATGTGAAAAATGCATTTCTAAATGGTTGGATAAGTGAAGAGGTATACATGTTACAACCTCTAGGTTTTGAAAAACCTAATTATAACTCTTATATTTGTAGACTTAAGAAAGCATTTTATGGATTGAGGCAAGCTCCTAGAGCTTGGAATTATAGGTTGGTTACATACCTACAAGATCAAGGGTTCAGACCTAGCATTATTGTTAGCGGACGCCGGATCGGAAGATTGTATAACTGAATCTTGTTCGCACGAGTGAAAAAGTAGTTACAAGTAGTTTGTAAAAAAACTTATATAAATCAAGAAGACACGCAGAGACGGGTACGTGACGGATCACCAAACTATCTGTCTGGGTGACTGAGCGATCGCATCTGTAGTGTCTATTTGCATAATCTCCAGTATTCTAAGTTTCTGGTTCGTTTCTTGTTTGTCTGTCGCTCTTGTTTGTCTGCCGTCGACCTCTGTTCTGCTTGATTAACTTCATAACATTCGAGAGATTACCAGACTGTCTGTCTGAGAGATTGTTCTGGAGTGTTACAGTGTATCGAGTGGAGTAATCCAGAGTATCTTGGTGACTTTCTGAGTATTCGGTGTGTACCTATGTTTCGGCTTATCGATTGTCTCATGGTATCCATGGTGATTGTGCGTCTCAGTTAGTTCGCGTATCGGATTGTCTCTTTTCTTGAAACATTCTGTAAGGGTATGGCAAAGTCTGTGCAGTCATGGTAACTCTTCTGGTATCGGTGTTGTCCTAAGTTGTCGGTAGTATCTGGTTTAGGTTTTACACGACAAGTTTAAGTTACAGTAGAGATCTCTTGGGTTGAGTACTGAATCCTCACTACTGTGTGTTTGAACTATCGAGTACTCTGTGTCTACGGTGTTGTCTGATTGTTTATATCCATTTGGTAAAGGTTAACGATTACTCTTGTTTCCGGCATTCCCAGTAAGTATTGTGTAGATGCAACATAGCATTTTAGTGTATTCCGTACACGTGGTTGAGCTAAGACTGCGAACGGTAATGCCTAAGTACAGCAGCTTTTTGTTAGAGCTCTCAGCAGTAGTATATTGCTGAGCAATGAGTTTGGGAGCTAAGTATAGGGACTCTGTCTAACAGACCCCTTCCACTCCCAAGAACCCAAGAATCACTTAAATGCACTTCTGATAGTTAGAAGGAACCAACCGCGTTTAACACAGCGTTTAAAAATTATAGATCCTTGTTTATTTACCAAAGGGATCAGTATGTAGATGATAGTACTCTGATACGTGATGTTCTGAATGGCATTCAAAGAATCAAGAGACACATGCAAGAGGAGTTCAAAATCAGTGACCTAGGTGAGCTCACATATTTTGTAGGTGTGCAAGTGATTTATACAAATGAAGGGGTGTATCTTAATTAGAGAAGATACATTCAAGTTCTAGTTCTCAAGTTCAGAAATGAGAACACAAATCTTACAGGTACACCTTTGGAATTGAACCATAAACTAAATTTTTATGAAGGTGACAGATTCATGATCCTAAAGAGTATCAAATGTTAGCTGGTAGCTTGATATATGCTACTCATATAAGAATAAACATATCCTATAGTGTGGGAGTGCTTAGTTAGTTCATGCACTCACCTAGAAGGCCACACATGGATGCTATAAAGAGAGTAATCAAGTCTCAAAGGAACATTTAATGAAGGTATCTACTATCCTTTCTCTTCATATTTGCATACAAAAATCTATTCTCATGTAGAATGGGTAGGAGCAAAGGATCACAAAAGAATTACAGTTGGATACTTAGCATTTGAAGGTTCAAAATTGGTGTATGGAGTTCCAAGAAGAAACCAATAGTTTCTTTATCTTCAATTAAAGCAGAACATAGAGGCTAACTATTGCAACTAGAGAAGTGATTTGGCTCGAGGAGTTGTACTTAAAATTTGGGACTTGTAAGTTCCAAACCGCACATACTTGGATAATCTAAGTTCCTTACATAACCGAATCCAATTTTCCATGCAAGGAAAAAGCACATAGAGGTTCATTACCACTTTGTAAGAAGGAAGCTTATCGCAAAGGAAATTGATATTTCATTTGTCTGTATTGAGAAGAAAATATTAGACATGATGACAAAGGCATTTGATAGGATAAAGCTATGCACATTGAGATCATGGCAGGTATTCAACCTATCAAAGAATGAAGAATCAAGCATGCCTTAGCTTGAGGGGGATCTATTGGGTCAACAAGCTTGCACTATGCTTGATCTAGATATGATCTACATCAAAACCATTTTTTGGATGGTGCATATATGTACCTTGAAGAATAGCACTTATATGCACATTATTTCTCTATATTAATTGGTTGTTCACTTATGATCATTCCTTCTAAGGTCCAAGGTATTAACCTTTGTAAAAGGGAAGAGTAAAAGGCCCTAAAACCACGAGTTTGGAGTGGTTGAGATTGATTCCTAATCAATCCATCAAGAAGTAGATGTGATTTCAACTTTCTCTTTTCCTACATTATAATAAAAGATTCCAAACAAACTTAAACTACCATGCTTGCCCATATTCTAATTCAAACTTATGAAGAAAATGCATGGGTAGATCCTTGAGACTCTATGTAATGACTCCAAATCATTTGTACATTATGAGAGTTGATGAATTGAAACAATATACATATACTTTGGTCATCTTTGGATTACCCCTTCATGTCTGTGCTCCTGCTTCCTCAAACTTAGTCATCTTGCAAAACTTTTTGCTCTCCCTACAAAGCCCAAAATCATGTTATTAAGAATTCATTAAAAAGATATCACTATCTAGTTTAAGTGTACAAAGCTTCAAGTCATTTGGTTTTGTAAAGGCAACAAAATCTTGCTTTTATAGTCTTGGGGTCATCTTTTGTACATCCGTGAAAACTCTTGAGGACATCCAATGGGTGTTAAGGTTTTTGGTGCTTCATTGGTTGATATAAATTAGGACTTTTATGCATCATAGAAAGAAAACCCTATGTAATACACTCTCGTAAGGGGAGGTTTTCCAATTGTAAGTGTGCTTCTTTCTCTGAGTCTTTGAACTCATAACTTTCATCCAAATTTAGAAGGCTTTTATGAGCTAGTCAAGATGCAAGTTATCTATTTTCCATCAACTTGTTCTCTTGATGTTCCAAAGTATTTATTGGGTTTTATTGCACTAATGCCAGGCCTATAAGGTCTACTTTACATATCCAAAGAGCTAGTACAAGTCCTATGATGGTTTGCTAGACCAGCTTTACCACTTGGAAACTCTACTTCCAAGCCTCTCCAAGCTTCTCCAACTTCTTTCACCTTGGAAAAATGGTGGACATATGGCTAAGGATTTGAGAAAAATGGTGCATAGGTGGTGCAAAAGTGGCCAAGGATATTTGTGCACATGTAGTGTACAAATAGTTGCTCGTAATGATATTGCAAGAAAGTTTATTGCAGGTTGCAAAAAGCTCTTTTGAAGTGTTTTTAAGGCTTTTAAAGTGTTATGGAAGGTATAGGTGAGCCTTCCCTTATAAACACATTTTTTAGAAATAAAGGTGAAAAGTGGGAAAGATAAGAAGAGGAGATGGTACACAAAAGTTTATATTGTTGGAGAAACAATCACTAATTGGACATATATTTGAAGGTGAAAGTTTAGAAGAAAACCACATGCCTATGTGAAGGGACAAATTCGCAAATGTATTATATTTGTAAAGTTAGTTCACTTTAGTTCTAGAAGTTCTTTAAAAGTCACAAGATTGATACAAACTATATAAGTTAGTTTGTATCAATTGAGGCGAAGAGGAAGACAATAAGTTAGAGTGAGAACAGTTCATTTTGTATGATCAAGTATAGTTAGAATTCTCTGAGTGAGAAAACACTTGTAAACTTTTGTGTTTTCCATAACTATGACAAAAGTTAGTTAAAGTTCTAGGTACGAGATCCTCTCCTCCATCTCCATGCTTTGTGTGTTGTGTAATGATCTCAAAAGTTGAAGTTTTCTAAGCAAGTCGATGCCTGACATCGAATGTATGGTGAAAGGTTGAGTTTTATGCAGGAAGTCGATGCTTGGCATCAAATCTAAGTTGATAAGTCCTTGTCTTCATATACAAATTTTATCTACTAATAAATCTCCTTGAAAAGATTAGCTTTATTGGATCAGCTCAATGCTTGGCATCGAATTCCAGTTGATAAGTGATGTTTGAAGTGTGCATGAAATCATATATTGTTTTGGCATCTGAAAGGTTGAGGTTTTATGTGGAAAGTCGATGCCTGACATCGAATCCCTGCTAAAAAGTGGCTAAAAACACTTCAAGTCAATGCCTGGCATCGAATTCTCATTGCAAGTCAATGCTAGGCATCAAATTTGGAGTTTTAGATAGGTGCTCACTATAACAGGCAGAATTTACAATTTTGGTAGATAGATATAGTCATCTTGTGAAGGCCATAACTTGAGTTCTAGAGATCCATCTCTTGTAAATAATAGCTTATTGGAAATCTCTTCTCTTCTACTTGGGAGTAAGCTTCCCTAAATTTGACATTAAGAAGGAAGGTAGCTTGTTCGAAACCGAGATTCGAAGCATACTGAACAAGATTATCGAACAGGAAAGTGCACAGTCCGACGATACAGATTTCGATAGTTCAGATATTTAGCCCCGAGATACAGAAGATAGTCACAATACACTTGTCATGAACGGGCAACAACAACAACAACAGCTATGCCCTCCCAGGCCGACTCTGACAGGAGTAACGTACACCAAATTTGGTGGATTCCCAAGAGATGACCCGGATGCTCATGTACGCACATTTGAGATAAGTTACGCAGTACTCAACCATCCACTTGATCCGGCGTATAAGGCTATTGTTTTCCAATTGACATTGGTCAACGAAGCAGCTAGATGGCTTACACATAATGATATTAACCATTTCGGCACCTATGAAGCAGTAAGGGATGCCTTTTTGCAGAGATTCAAGCTAAAGAAGAATCCAGCCGAAATTTTTGACTACCTGCAAAAACAATAGATAGAAGATAAATCAAACAGTACAGGAGTACGCCACTCTATTCAGGACTCATTTGAGGTAGTTACCACCAGCACATCCAAACCTACCGGATGACGTTATTACTCAATGGTTCATCAATGGCTTGACTCCACAACTTAAACAGATTATGATCATACGCTGTGTAGGAGCTATGACGCTAGATGAAGTGTTTGCAATGGCTTTGCAGTTGGAAAACAAGGTTGGAGGATTTACAGAAGATCTGGAGTGGTTAAAAGCAAATAAAAATGTCGTCGAAGACCCGACCAGATAGATGTACCGCACTACATGCAAGAATTCAGGTCATATTAGTGCCACGTGCACTTAATCAGTTGTTTTGTGCTATCTGCAACACTACCGGACACACCACCGAAAACTACGCATATAACGCCAAAGTGCAGGGAACAACGACTGTCAATGCAATTATACAAGAACCAGGGCAGCAAGCCAATCACTATGTTCCTCTGCAAATGAGAAACAACCAGCAACAAGGATATCGAAATTACCGAGGACAGAGAAATAATAACTATCATGCAAACCGCTGGCAGACCGGACCGCCATCGGAAAATCCCAATTTGCCGCCACCGCGCTGCCATTTCTGTGGTGAATTTGATCACATTAGAAGATTTTGTAAGGATGCAGCTGAGTATGATCAGAGGAAGAAAGAACGTCAAAATCCAATGGCTAATATGGTAAAAATCACACCAGTAGAAACGCACGCTACAGTAATTCAGACCCGCTCCGGTAAACAACTACAACGAGCAGCAGAAATATTTGAACCACGCATACGTGAACAACAACGGATGTACAATAAAGCTAGTCAATGGACCACCACAGAACCTCGAGTCTTCCCAGATCCTATTCCGGTAACCCAGACTCCGTTAACCGAAGAAGGAACACAACAACAGGATTCCAATTCAGCAGCAGGCAGATCATCTTCACCAGGCGCATCATCTTCAGAATCTCTGAAAACAATCCAATCACAAAAGGCCTGGGAAATTTTATCTAAAGCATCCATCACTCTTCCTCTGGGCCAATTACTTGCACTAGTACCAGGAGTTCGACAACAATTCCAACAACAATTCAGTCCTGTGCGTCCCTGCATTCCAGCGACAACAACACTGCAACCGGAACCTGATTCTACGATCGATCATTCAGTTCCTTTGATTAAGGTATGGTATAAAAATCATAAAATCACACAGGTACTAATGGATGGAGGATCTGGTGTCAGCATTGCTACTGCTGCATTGTGTAAAAAGTTAGGGTGGACCGAAATTGAACCACTTCAGTTTTTTGTCAGAATGGCCGACCAATCAAGAGTCCATCCCATAGGACTTGTACGAAATGTACGAATAACTTTACAAGGTACAACATTTAAAATGACCTTTGTCATACTAGATTTACTGGAATCCACTCTTGATTATAATCTCCTTTTCGGCCAACCTTGGCTGAAGCACGCTAAGGTGATACAGGATTGGTCTGCACAGGAACTCACTTTCAAGGATAATAATCGTAAATACGTTGTAAAATTAGATGCTATACAACCTTGCGAGTTGCATGCTAGACTGTATTTTGCAGAACCAGTCCATATGCTAGATGGGTTGTCAGATGATGAAGAAGAAGAGTTTCTAAAAAATAACATTGACTTGATCTCCCTAGGAACTGTTGATCTACAATCTGTTGTAGATAACTGGAATCCTTCAGTTTGTACGGTGATGACTGTAACAGAAAGAGATATGAAAGAAGATAAGGCTACCATAGATGACGCTGATCTACAACAACTGTTTAAGCCAGCAGAGAATACAGAGAAGCCTCGACAATTTTATGTTCCAGAATTATTTCAAGCAGATCTAATCCAACTACTTCGAGAATTTTCTAATGTATTTGCATGGGATTACAAAGACATGAAAGGCCTGGACCCGCGCATCTACCAACACAGGGTCATGTTGAAGCCAGAAGCAAGACCGATCAAGCAACCAAGCTACCGGATGAATCCAAACTATGCATCACAGGTAAAGGCAGAACTAGATAGGTTATTCAAGGTTGGATTCATTGTAGCAGTAGAGCATGCTGAATGGATCTCACCAATTGTTATTGTGCCTAAAAAGAATAAGCAGTTATGAATATGTGTAGATTACCAGAAACTGAGCGCAGCTACAGTGCATGATCCATTTCCGCTCCCTTTTCTTGACACATTGCTTGATAGAGTAGCAGGACATGAAATGTATTCATTCTTAGATGGGTACAGTGGGTATAATCAAGTTAGAATGGCTGAAAAAGATATACCGAAGACCGCCTTCATTACCAACTGGGGTGTTTTCGCATGTACTGTTATGTGGTTTGGATTAAGAAATGCCCCAAGTACATTCCAAAGGTATATGCAGGAAATATTTTCTCCTTACCTTACCTCTTTTATGCAAGTATATCTTGACGATTTTTCAATTTTCAGTAAGATGATAGCACACCTGTTCCATTTACGGTGCTGCTTTGAAAAGTGTAGAGAATACACACTCTGTTTGAACCCAAACGAATCTGTGTTTGCGGTGTCATGTGGAAAACTACTTGGCCACATTGTATCTGCACAAGGTATACAGTTGGACCCAGATAAAATTTGAGCTATGTTAGAAGCTCCGGTGCCCACTACACCGAAGGAAGTAATGCGCTTCATGGGCCAACTAAGATGGCATGGACGATACTTACGATGGCTTGCTCACTTGGCAATACCACTGAACAGATTAATCACCAAGACTCCTCGAAAGTTTGAGTGGACTCAGGAATGTCAGATAGCATTTGATCGTTTAAAGTGTTTATTAACACAAGTTCCCATCTGACAACCTCCCGACTGGGATCGCCCATTTCATGTAGTTGTTGATGCTTCAGATATAGCAATAGGAAGCGTTCTAATGCAACAAACCAATAAGTGGTTCAGACCAGTGTACTATGCAAGTCGAAGATTGGCCCCTGCTAAAAAGAATTACTCTGTAACAGAAATAGAATGTCTAGGTTTAGTATATTCTGTCAAGAAATTCAGGCATTATTTGCTAGGCCATAGATTTACTTTTCATGTAGATCATGTTGCACTTGTTTATCTGGTTCGGCAACAGCATCTAGGAGGTCGATTAGCACGATGGGTTCTACTTTTACAAGAATTTGACTACGAAGTCATTCATCGGCCAGGCAGTACACATGCCTTAGCAGATTTTTTGTCTCGCTTTGATTCCGGTGAAGCTCCGGTCGGTGTAGATGACACAACACTAGCAATTTATGTCTCTGAACCAATTAATGATGAAATTACAGACCCGCCTATGCCCTCTACATACTATGATCAGATATTGACCTTCCTCACTGATGGATACCTTCCATCTCAGACTTCTACGGCAATATGGAGGAAAATTGTAGTTTTTAGCCGCCGATTTCGGTTGATTGCTTGGGAATTATACTATGTGGATCATACTGGAATTTTACTTCAATGTATTCCACCACATGAAGTTAACTCAGTTATTACTTTGGCTCACTCAATTCCTTCCGGTGGCCATTTTGCTGCAGACTTAACACACCGGAAAATTCTGCAAAGTGGTCTCTGGTGGCCTACTATGTACAGGGATGTATTGCAGTTTGTAAAAAAATGTGATAATTGTCAGAGGTCTAGACAACCGTTACCACGTCATTATTTTCCACTACAACCTGTCCTGCCATTAGAACCTTGTCAGAAGTGGGGTCTAGATTTCATTGGACCTATTACACCACCAGCAATCCTCAGTAACAATCGTTATATTTTGACATGTACTGATTATGGTACCAGATGGGCAGAAGCGTGGGCTTTACGGTCTGCTAGAGCTGTTGTGGTAGCAAAGTGTCTGCTAACCAATGTCTTTCCACTTTTTGGTTTACCACTCGAACTTGTTATAGATCAAGGCACTCATTTTGTCAACAATTTAATGAAAGTACTCACACATTCGTTTCAGGTCACGCATAAGTTTAGTTCTCCTTATTATCCTCGTGCTAATGGTTTGGCTGAAAGTACAAACAAAACTTTGTTGAATATGCTTCGGAAACTCATTCTAGAAGCACCGGAAAGATGGGATCAACTGCTACCTGTAGTATCATGGACATATCGGACTACATACAAGGTAACAACAGGATTGACCCCTTTCAAACTGGCTTATGGATTAGAAGCAATAGCACCGATGGAGATATTTATACCAAGTTTACGAGTAGCCATCAACCAGAAACTACTACCGGAAGAATCACTGTCCTTTCGGTTGGATACACTCAGAGAATTAGACGAGCAACAATGGCACAGTTTTTTGACTATGCAGGCAGTATAGCTAAGAAAAGCGCGAACACATGACCTATATCTAAAGACCCCAATTTTTTCAGTGGGACAACTTGTACTCTTGTACAATGCAAAGTCGAATCGCTCTGCTGGCAAATTCAAGTTGCGATGGTTTGGTCCCTACCGAATTTCTGAGCAAGTGGGCCGAGCAACTTTTTGGTTGACTACATTGACCGGAATCCCTCTTTCGAAAGTCATTAACGGTTCGAAGTTGCGGCCGTATCAACACACGTCTAACCCGCATTGAAACGTTTTGCGGTTGGCCGCATCTTTTGGCGTCCCCTTCAATTTTCTTTTCTTTTCTTTTCTTTTATTTTGCATGCTTAATAAAATAAATCTGTAAATATCCGCGTTTTGATACCTAATTATGTCCACGGCCGCCCTGCCCTTTCCAGCTACTCACGCATGCACACCGAAGTTAAGAATTATCAATTCAATACCGCGCGATGATTATCATCCTTCATTGCTCTCCACTGCGACGCATCTACTTAACCTTTTTTGTTTTGCCGAAAAACGCTATTGTGTTTGTGTGATTTGTGCTCTGTGTGCTTACCCTGTGCTCTGCGTGCTTGTGTTTACTATCGTTGTGTGCATCATGGAAGCTTTGGCTAACTACACCGCCTTCCGTGATGGACTCTCTAGAGACGTAGGAGAGTTCTTGCGCATTCGTGGGCTTAACAACTTCGCTGAACTGCCTTGGCATTCTGTGGAGTCCCACCCATTTTTCGCCCAAATCATCTTCACCATCGCCAACACACCTGCCATCGAGCAGAGTTGGCGGATCACCTCCCTCCCCTCTCGTACACTCATCACATTCCAAGCTTTTGCAGAAGCCTTTAGACTCCCTTCGCAAGGCCGGGAAAATGGCCCAAGTCTGACAGTTGCTCGAATGGTAGAGTTAATTCGTAGGCATTCATCCAACGAGTATGCGATTCTCTGCCGACCGGAACCAGAAGGATCAGCTCTCCAGTTCTTAGTAGCCATTCTCAACCTACAGAAACGCACCTATGGAATTTCCCGCCCCTTCCACTCCGCCATAGAATTAGCTGCGCAAGAACCAGTCAACTTCGCATCCTTCTTCTTCCACCGCATTCACCAAGAGTGTGTGTCCATTATGAAACAGGTAAACAAGGGAGACATGCCAAGATCCAGATTGCCGCACATCCTTTCATTTCTTTTTCCGGCAATACTCGCAGCACAACCACCACCCCGAGGACCTGTTCTGCGACATGAAGAATCAGTACAACTATGGGACGATGAAGAAGAAGATGAAGAGGAGCTAAACCAGCTCTTCCGCAGAAAAAGGATCTGAATTAGTTCTTCTGAGAGTGAAGCATAAGGATCTGCCGAAGGAAACAAAGATGACGACAAAGAAGAAGAAAAACAAGACGAGGAAACATTCCACGACACCACAACATCAATGCAGAATGAATCCTCTACACAATCTTCCCAGGAGCAACAACAGGAAAATCATACTGAAGCTGACACAAGCTCTACCGAAGAAGCATCACAGCAACAGTCTGAAAGGGAACAACAAGTAGATGAAGAAGAAGTTGCTAAAGAAGCATTCAAAAGGCTGCTTAAGGTAGTTGAGTCCACAGTCGTAGACAATGCACAACGAAACATAGATCAGGTAACATCTCACACTGTCATTTCCACTCCCCCACCGGAACCACCCATCAACCCCATTATCCCCCTCCAACCCATTCACCCTGCCAAAACCACTGATTCTTCATCCTCCTCCCTCAACTACTCTCCACCGAACTCCCAACAACTGCTCACCGCCTCCTCATCCCAACCACGACCTCAACTGCCACTTCCGTCGATTCCCATAATTTCTGAATTGGCCAACATGGGTCAATTACTCATTAACCTATCACACCAACTACCAATCCAAATGAAAGAAGCCACAGACAACATGTGGAATGAGCTACAACACAAAGTGGACATTCTAGAAGTAGACATCACACCACTGCAAGAAGAGATAGATGCAGTTAAAGCCGAAAACCATCAGCTCAACTCACAGATTGCCACTCTCCAAGCTCAACTTGCAGAACAACAGATGATTACCAATCAAAGAGATGCGGCCATGGTGGAGCTCACAAAGAAAGAAGAGTTATTATAGATTGCAAATGAAAAATCAGTAAAATGAAGCAAGATATCTAGGACAAGGAAGATGCAAGGATCGCCTTAGGAAACTTGCTCGAAGAAACCAGAATTCAGCTACAAAAATTAGTGCAGCAGAGTCAAGAACAGCAGACGCAAGCTAAGTTAACAGAAGAAGAACTGCAAAGGTCAAAAGAAAATCTAGCAGATGTTAACAACATGCTCAAACATTACTTAACCAAGGAAGCGCAGACACAGAAGCTAATTGCAGATCTCAGACACGAAAAAACATCATATGAAAGAACACTAAACTTTCAGATTCAAGAAATCGAAAGAAGAGAGAATCAATTGGAAAACCAGAAAGAAAGAGTAGAGAAGATGGAGCAACAGATTGTCGAAATGAAGATTTCAAGAGATTCGGCTTTATCCAATGAATTTTACTTACAGGAAGCCTTTCTGCAGACCCAAGCAGAAATTTTGCTAAATAAAGCCATAGTCCTAAGCTCTGTACGTATAGATGCACAGTTAATAGAACCGGACACCCTAAAACAATTATTAGAAACCCTCAAGAAAAAGATCACCCGTACCTTTAGATTAGCTAGAAATATGTACTTAGAAGGTATTATCGATGAGCAATAATGTTGTAAAACCTGCGGGTTCGAGTCCACCGTGCGTGCCAGAGTGTTAGCAGCCGCCAGATCGGAAGATTGTATAACTGAATCTTGCTCGCACGCGTGAAAAAGTAGTTACAACTAGTTTGTAAAAAAAGTTATATAAATCAAGAAGACGCACAGAGACGGGTACGTGACGGATCACCAGACTGTCTATCTGGTTGACTGAGCGATCGTATCTGTAGTGTCTGTTTGCATAATCTCCAGTATTCTAAGTTTCTGGTTCGTTTCTTGTTTGTCTGTCGCTCTTGTTTGTTTGCCGTCGACCTCTATTCTGCTTGATTAACTTCATAACATTCGAGAGATTACCAGACAGTCTCTCTGAGAGATTGTTCTGGAGCGTTACTGTGTATCGAGTGGAGTAATCCAGAGCATCTTGGCGACTTTCTGAGTATTCGGTGTGTACTTGTGTTTCGGCTTATCAATTGTCCCATGGTATCCATGGCGATTGTGCGTCTCAGTTAGTTCGCGTATCGGATTGTCTCTTTTCTTGAAACATTCTGTAAGGGTATGGCGAAGTTTGTGCAGTCATGGTAACTCTTCTGGTATCGGTGTTGTCCTAAGTTGTCGGTAGTTTCTGGTTCAGGTTTCACACGGCAAGTTTAAGTTATAGTGGAGATCTCTTGGGTTGAGTACTTAATCTTCAGTACTATGTGTTTGAACTATCGAGTTCTCTGTGTCTACGGTGTTGTCTGATTGTTTATATCCATTCAGTAAAGGTTAACGATTACTCTTGTTTCCGGCATTCCTAGTAAGTATTGTGTAGATGCAACATAGCATTTTTAGTGTATTCGGTACACGTGGTTGAGCTAAGACTGCGAACGGTAATGCCTAAGTACAGTAGATTTTTGTTAGAGCTCTCAGCAGTAATATATTGCTGAGCAATGAGTTTGGGAACTAAGTACAGGGCCTCTGTCTAATAGACCCCTTCCACTCCCAAGAACCCAAGAATCACTTAGACGCACTTGTGATAGTTAGAAGGAACCAACTGCATTTAACACAGCGTTTAACAATTATAGATCCTTGTTTATTTACCAAAGGGATCACAATGAGGTTATCTATCTATTTGTATATGTAGATGATAGTACTCTGATATGTGATGTTCTGAATGGCATTCAAAGGATCAAGAGACACATGCAAGAGGAGTTCAAAATCAGTGACCTAGGTGAGCTCAAATATTTTGTAGGTGTGCAAGTGATTTATACAAATGAAGGGGTGTATCTTAATTAGAGAAGATACATTCAAGTTCTAGTTCTCAAGTTCAGAAATGAGAACATAAATCTTACAGGTACACCTTTGGAATTGAACCATAAACTAAATTTTTATGAAGGTGACTAGATTCATGATCCTAAAGAGTATCAAATGTTAGTTGGTAGCTTGATATATGCTACTCATATAAGAATAAACATATCCTATAGTGTGGGAGTGCTTAGTTAGTTCATGCACTCACCTAGAAGCCCACACATGGATGCTATAAAGAGAGTACTCAAGTCTCAAAGGAACATTTAATGAAGGTATCTACTATCCTTACTCTTCATAATTTGATACAAAAATCTATTCCGATGTAGAATGGGTAGGAGCAAACGATCACAAAAGAATTACAGTTGGATACTTAGCATTTGAAGGTTCAAAATTGGTGTATGGAGTTCCAAGAAGAAACCAATAGTTTCTTTATCTTCAATTAAAGCAGAATATAGAGGCTAACTATTGCAACTAGAGAAGCGATTTGGCTCGAGGAGTTGTACTTAAAATTTGGGACTTGTAAGTTCCAAACCGCACATACTTGGATAATCTAAGTTCCTTACATAACCGAATCCAATTTTCCATGCAAGGAAAAAGCACATAGAGGCTCATTACCACTTTGTAAGAGAGAAGCTTATCGCAAAGGAAATTGATATTTCATTTGTCTGTATTGAGAAGAAAATATTAGACATGATGACAAAGGCATTTGATAGGATAAAGCTATGCACATTGAGATCATGGCAGGTATTCAACCTATCAAGGAATGAAGAATCAAGCATGCTTTAGCTTGAGGGGGATCTATTGGGTCAACAAGCTTGCACTATGCTTGATCTAGATATGATCTACATCAAAACCATTTTTTGGATGGTGCATATATGTACCTTGAAGAATAGCACTTATGTGCACATTATTTCTCTATATTAATTGGTTGTTCACTTATGATCATTCCTTCTAAGGTCCAAGGTATGAACCTTTGTAAAAGGGAAGAGTAAAAGGCCCTAAAACCACGAGTTTGGAGTGGTTGAGATTGATTCTTAATCAATCCATCAAGAAGTAGATGTGATTTCAACTTTCTCTTTTCCTACATTATAATAAAAGATTCCAAACAAACTTAAACTACCATGCTTGCCCAGATTCTAATTCAAACTTATGAAGAAAATGCATGGGTAGATCCTTGAGATTCTATGTAATGACTCCAAATCATTTGTACATTATGAGAGTTGATGAATTGAAACAATATACATATACTTTGGTCATCTTTGGATTACCCCTTCATGTTTCTGCTCCTGCTTCCTCAAACTTAGTCATCTTGCAAAACTTTTTGCTCTCCCTACAAAGCCCAAAATCATGTTATTAAGAATTCATTAAAAAGATATCACTATCTAGTTTATGTGTACAAAGCTTCAAGACATTTGGTTTTGTAAAGGCAACAAAATCTTCCTTTTATAGTCTTGGGGTCATCTTTTGTACATCCGTGAAAACTCTTGAGGACATCCAATGGGTGTTAAGGTTTTTGGTGCTTCATTGGTTGATATAAATTAGGACTTTTATGCATCATAGAAAAAAAACCCTATGTAATACACTCCCTTAAGGGGAGGTTTTCCAATTGTAAGTGTGCTTCTTTCTCTGAGTCTTTGAACTCATAACTTTCATCCAAATTTAGAAGGCTTTTATGAGCTAGTCAAGATGCAAGTTATCTATTTTCCAGAAACTTGTTCTCTTGATGTTCCAAAGTATTTATTGGGTTTTTTTGCACTAATGCCAGGCCTATAAGGTCTACTTTACATATCCAAAGAGCTAGTACAAGTCCTATGATGGTTTGCTAGACCAGCTTTACCACTTGGAAACTCTACTTCCAAGCCTCTCCAAGCTTCTCCAACTTCTTTCACCTTGGAAAAATGGTGGAAATATGGCTAAGGATTTGAGAAAAATGGTGCATGGGTGGTGCAAAAGTGGCCAAGGATATTTGTGCACATGTAGTGTACAAATAGTTGCTCATAATGATATTGCAAGAAAGTTTATTGCAGGTTGCAAAAAGCTCTTTTCGAAGTGTTTTTAAGGCTTTAAAAGTGTTATGGAAGGTATAGGTGAGCCTTGCCTTATAATTACATTTTTTAGAAATAAAGGTGAAAAGTGGGAAAGATAAGAAGACGAGATGGTACACAAAAGTTTATATTGTTGGAGAAACAATCACTAATTGGACATATATTTGAAGGTAAAAGCTTTAGAAGAAAACCACATGCCTATGTGAAGGGACAAATTCACAAATGTATAATATTTGTAAAGTTAGTTCACTTTACTTCTAGAAGTTCTTTAAAAGTCACAAGATTGATACAAACTATATAAGTTAGTTTGTATCAATTGACGCGAAGAGGAAGACAATAAGTTAGAGTGAGAAGAGTTCATTTTGTATGATCAAGTATAGTCCGACTTCTCTGAGTGAGAAAACACTTGTAGACTTTTGTGTTTTCCATAACTATGACAAAAGCTAGTTAAAGTTCTAGGTACGAGATCCTCTCCTCCATCTCCATGCTTTGTGTGTTGTGTAATGATCTCAAAAGTTAAAGTTTTCTAAGCAAGTCGATGCCTGACATCGAATGTATGGTGAAAGGTTGAGTTTTATGCAGGAAGTCGATGCTTGGCATCAAATCTAAGTTGATAAGTCCTTGTCTTCATATTCAAATTTTATCTACTAATAAACCTCCTTGAAAAGATAAGGTTTATTGGATCGGCTCGATGCTCGGCATCGAATTCCAGTTGATAAGTGATGTTTGAAGTGTGCATGAAATCATATATTGTTTTGGCATCTGAAAGGTTGAGGTTTTATGTGGAAAGTCGATGCCTGACATCGAATCCCTGCTAAAAAGTGGCTAAAAACACTTCAAGTCAATGCTTGGCATCGAATTCTCATTGCAAGTCGATGCTAGGCATCAAATTTTGAGTTTTAGATAGGTGCTCACTATAACAGGCAGAAATTACAATTTTGGTAGATAGATATAGTCATCTTGTGAAGGCCATAACTTGAGTTCTAGAGATCCATCTCTTGTAAATAATAGCTTATTGGAAATCTCTTCCCTTCTACTTGGGAGTAAGCTTCCCTACATTTGACATTAAGAAGGAAGGTAGCTTGTTTGAAACCGAGATTTGAAGCATACTGAACAAGATTATGAAACCGGAAAGTGCACAAACCGACGATACAGATTCCGATAGTTCAGATATTCAGCCCCGAGATACAGAAGATAGTCTCAATACACTCGTCATGAATGGGCAACAACAACAACAACAGCAACAACAACAACAGCTATGCCCTCCCAGGCCGACTCTGACAAGAGTAACGTACACCAAATTTGGTGGATTCCCAGGAGGTGACCCGGATGCTCATGTACGCACATTTGAGATAAGCTACGCAGTACTCAACCATCCACCTAATCCGGCGTATAAGGCTATTGTTTTCCAATCGACATTGGTCAACGAAGCAGCTAGATGTCTTACAGATAATGATATTAACCATTTTGGCACCTATGAAGCAGTAAGGGATGCCTTTTTGCAGAGATTCAGGCTAAAGAAGAATCTAGCCAAAATTTTTGACTACCTACAAAACAATAGATAGAAGATAAATCAAACAATACAGGAGTACGCCACTCTATTGAGGACTCATTTGAGGCAGTTACCCCCAGCACATGCAAACCTATCGGATTATGTTATTACTCAATGGTTCATCAATGGATTGACTCCACAACTTAAACAGATTATGATCATACGCTGTGTAGGAGCTATGACGCTAGATGCAGTATTCGCAATGGCTTTGCAGTTGGAAAACAAGGTTGGAGGATTTACAAAAGATCTGGAGTGGTTAAAAGCAAATAAAAATGTCGCCAAAGACCCGACCAAACAGATGTACTGCACTACATGCAAGAATTCAGGCCATACTAGTGCCACTTGTTCACTTAATCAGTTGTTTTGTGCTATCTGCAACAGTACCGGACACACCACTGAAAACTATGGATATAACGCCAAAGTGCAGGGAACAGCGACTGTCAATGCAAGTATACAGGAACCAGGGCAGCCAGCCAATCACTATGTTCCTCCGCAAATGAGAAACAACCAGCAACAAGGATATCGAAATTACCGATGATAGAGAAATAATAACTATAATGCAAACGGCTGGCAGACCGGACCGCCACCGGAAAATCCCAATTTGCCACCACCGCGCTGCCATTTGTGTCGTGAATTTGGTCACATTAGAAGATTTTGTAAGGATGCAGCTGAGTATGATCAGAGGAAGAAAGAACATCAAAATCCAATGGCTAATATGGTACAAATCACACTAGTAGAAATGCACGCTGTAGTAATTCAGACCCGCTCCGGTAAACAACTGCAACCAGCAGCAGAAATGTTTGAACCATGCATACGTGAACAACAAAGGATGTACGATAAAGCTAGTCAATGGACCACCGCAGAACCTCGAGGCTTCCAAGATCCTATTCCGGTAACCCAGACTCCGTTAACCGAAGAAGGAACACAACAACAGGATTCCAATTCAGCAACAGGCACATCATCTTCAGCAGGCGCATCAACTTCAGAATCTTTGAAAACAATCCAATCACAAAAGGCCTGGTAAATTTTATCTAAAGCATCCAACACTCTTCCTCTGGGCCAATTACTTGCACTAGTACCGGGAGTTCGACAACAATTCCAACAACAATTCAGTCCTGTGCCTCCCTGCATTCCAGCGACAGCAACAGTGCAACTGGAACCTGATTCTACGGTCGATCATTCAGTTCCTTTGATTACTGTATGGTATAAAAATCATAAAATCACACAGGTACTAATTGATGGAGGATCTGGTGTCAGCATTGCTACTGCTGCATTGTGTAAAAAGTTAGGGTGGACCGAAATCGAACCAGTTCAATTTTTTGTCAGAATGGCCGACCAATCAAGAGTCCATCCCATAGTTATTGTACGAAATGTACCAATCACTTTACAAGGTACAACATTTAAAATGACCTTTGTCGTACTAGATTTACCGGAATCCACTCTTGATTATAATCTCCTTTTCGGCCGACCTTGGCTGAAGCACGCTAAGGTGATACAGGATTGGTCTGCACAGGAACTCACTTTCAAGGATAATAATCGTAAATACGTTGTAAAATTAGATGCTATACAACCTTGCGAGTTGCATGCTAGACCGTATTTTGCAGAACTAGTCCATATGCTAGATGGGTTGTCAGATGATGAAGAAGAAGAGTTTTTGAAAAATAACATTGACTTGATCTCCCTAGGAACTGTTGATCTACAATCTGTTGTAGATAACTGGAATCCTTCAATTTGTACGGTGATGACTGTAATAGAAACAGATATGAAAGAAGATTAGGCTACCATAGATGACGCTGATCTACAACAATTGTTTAAGCCAGCAGAGAATACAGAGAAGCCTCGAAAATTTTATGTTCCAGAAGATCAACTGACCACTTACAATTTAGGAGATGAAGCAAATCCACGACCTGTTAAAATAAAAGAGAGCTTACCATAATTATTTCAAGCAGATCTAATCCAACTACTTCGAGAATTTTTTGATGTATTTGCATGGGATTACAAAGACATGAAAGGCCTGGACCCGCACATCTACCAACACAGGGTCATGCTGAAGCCAGAAGCAAGACCGATCAAGCAACCCAGCTACCGGATGAATCCAAACTATGCATCACAGGTAAAGGCAGAACTGGATAGGTTATTCAAGGTCGGATTCATTGTACCAGTAGAGCATGCTGAATGGATCTCACCAATTGTTATTGTGCCTAAAAAGAATAAGCAATTACGAATATGTGTAGATTACCAGAAATTGAACGCAGTTACATTGCCTGATCCATTTCCGCTCCCTTTTCTTGACACAATGCTTGATAGAGTAGCAGGACATGAAATTTATTCATTCTTAGATGGGTACAGTGGGTATAATCAAGTTAGAATGGCTGAACAAGATATACCGAAGACCACCTTCATTACCAACTGGGGTGTTTTCGCATGTACTGTTATGTGGTTTGGATTAAGAAATGCCCCAAGTACATTCCAAAGGTGTATGCATGAAATATTTTTTCCTTACCTTACCTCTTTTATGCAAGTATATCTTGACGATTTTTCAATTTTCGGTAAGATGATAGCACACCTGTTCCATTTACGGTGCTGCTTTGAAAAGTGCAGAGAATACACACTCTGTTTGAACCCAAACGAATCTGTGTTTGCGGTGTCATGTGGAAAGCTACTTGGCCACATTGTATCTGCATAAGGTATACAAGTGGACCCAGATAAAATTTTAGCTGTGTTAGAAGCTCCGGTGCCCACTACACCGAAGGAAGTAATGCGCTTCATGGGCCAAGTAAGATGGCATGGACGATACTTACGATGGCTTGCTCACTTGGCAATACCACTTAACAGATTAATCACCAAGACTCCTCGACAATTTGAGTGGACTCAGGAATGTCAGATAGCATTTGATCGTTTAAAGTGTTTATTAACAGAACTTCCCATCTGACAACCTCCCGACTGGGATCGCCCATTTCATGTATTTGTCGATGCTTCAGATATAGCAATAGGAAGCGTTCTAATGCAACAAACCGATAAGTGGTTCAAACCAGTGTACTATGCAATTCGAAGATTGGCCCCTGCTAAAAAGAATTACTCTGTAACAGAAAGAGAATGTCTAGGTTTAGTATATTCTGTCAAGAAATTCAGGCATTATTTGCTAGGCCATAGATTTACTTTTCATGTAGATCATGCTGCACTTGTTTATCTGGTTCGGCAACAGCATCTAGGAGGTGGATTAGCACGATGGGTTCTACTTTACAAGAATTTGACTACGAAGTCATTCATCGGCCAGGCAGTTCACATGCCTTAGCAGATTTTTTGTCTCGCTTAGATTCCGGTGAAGCTCCGATCGGTGTAGATGACACAACACTAGCAATTTATGTCTCTGAACCAACTAATGATGAAATTATAGACCTGCCTATGCCCTCTACATACTATGATAAGATATTGATCCTCCTCACCGATGGATACCTTCCATCTCAGACTTCTAGGACAATACGCAGGAAAATTGCAGTTTTTAGCCGCCGATTTCGGTTGATTGCTGGGGAATTATACTATGTGGATCATGCTGGAATTTTACTTCGATGTATTCCACCACATGAAGTTAACTCAGTTATTACTTTGGCTCACTCAATTCCTTCCGGTGGCCATTTTGCTGCAGACTTAACACACCAGAAAATTCTGCAAAGTGGTCTCTGGTGGCCTACTATGTACAGGGATGTATTGCAGTTTGTAAAAAAATGTGATAATTGTCAGAGGTTTGGACAGCCGTTACCAGGTCATTATTTTCCGCTACAACCTATCATGCCATTAGAACCTTTTCAGAAGTGGGGTCTAGATTTCATTGGACCTATTACACCACCAGCAATCCTCAGTAACAATCGTTATATTTTGACATGTACTCATTATGCTACCAGATGGGCAGAAGCCTGGGCTTTACGGTCTGCTACAGCTGTTGCGGTAGCAATGTGTCTGCTAACCGATGTCTTTCCACGTTTTGGTTTACCACTGGAACTTGTTATAGATCAAGGCACTCATTTTGTCAACAATTTAATGAAAGTACTCACATATTCGTTCCAGGTCACACATAAGTTTAGTTCTCCTTATTATCCTCGTGCTAATGGTTTGGATGAAAGTACAAACAAAACTTTGTTGAATATGCTTCAAAAACTCATTTTAGAAGCACCAGAAAGATGGGATCAACTGCTACCTGCAGTATCATGGGCATATCGGACTACATACAAGGTAACAACATGATTAACCCCTTTCAAACTGGCTTATGGATTAGAAGCAATAGCACCGATGGAGATAGTTATACCAAGTTTACGAGTAGCCATCAACTAGAAACTACTACTGGAAGAATCACTGTCCTTTCGGTTGGATACACTCAGAGAATTAGATGAGCAACGATGGCACAGTTTTTTGACTATGTAGGCAGTACAGCTAAGACAAGCTCGAACACATGACCGATATCTAAAGACCCCAATTTTTTCAGTGGGACAACTTGTACTCTTGTACAATGCAAAGTCAAATCGCTCTGCTGGCAAATTCAAGTTGCGATGGTTTGGTCCCTACCGAATTTCTGAGCAAGTGGGCCCAGCAACTTTTCGATTGAATACGTTGACTGGAATCCCTCTTCCGAAAGTCATTAACGGTTCGAAGCTGCGGTCGTATCAACACACGTCTAACCCGCACTGAAACGTTTTGCGGTTGGCCGCATCTTTTGGCGTTCCCTTCACTTTTCTTTTCTTTTCTTTTCTTTTATTTTGCGTGCTTAATAAAATAAATCTGTAAATATCCGTGTTTTGATACCTAATTATATCCACGGCCGCCCTGCCCTTTCCAGCTACTCACGCATGCACACCGAAGTTAAGAATTATCATTTCAATACCGCGCGATGATTAATCATCCTTCATTGCTCTCCACTGCGACGCATCTACTTAACCTTTTCTGTTTCGCCGAAAAACGCTATTGTGTTTGTGTGATTTGTGCTCTGTGTGCTTACCCTGTGCTCTGCGTGCTTGTGTTTACTATCGTTGTGTGCACCATGGAAGCTTTGGCTAACTACGCCGCCTTCCGTCATGGACTCCCTCCAGACGTAGGAGAGTTCTTGCGCATTCGTGGGCTTAACAATTTCGCTGAACTGCCTTGGCATTCAGTGGAGTCCCACCCATTTTTTGCCCAAATCATCTCCGCCATCGCCAACACACCTGCCATCGAGAAGAGTTGGCCGATAACCTCCCTCCCCTCCTGTACACTCATCACATTCCAAGCTTTTGCAGAAGCCTTTAGACTCCCTTCGCAAGGCTGGGAAAATGGCCCAAGTCTGACAGTCGCTAGAATGGTAGAGTTATTTCCTAGGCATTCATCCAACAAGTATGCGATTCTCTGCCCATCGAAACCAGAACGATCAGCTCTCCAGTTCTTAGTAGCCATTCTCAACCTACAGAAACACGCCTATGGAATTTCCCGCCCCTTCTACTCCGTCATAGAATTAGCTGCGCAAGAACTAGTCAACTTTCCATCCTTCTTCTTCCACCACATTCACCGAGAGTGTGTGTCCATTATGAAACAGGTAAACAAGGGAGGCATGCCAAGATCCAAATTGCCGCACATCCTTTCATTTATTTTTCGGGCAAAACTCGCAGCACAACCACCACCCGGAGGACGTGTTCTGCGACATGAAGAATCAGTACAACTATGGGACGATGAAGAAGAAGATGAAGAGGAGCTAAACCAGCTCTTCCGCACGAAAAGGATCCGAATTAGTTCTTCAGAGAGTGAATCACAAGGATTCACCAAACGAAACAAAGATGACGACAAAGAAGAAGAAAAACAGGACGAGGAAACATTCCACGACACCACAACATCAATGTAGAATGAATCCTCTACACAATCTTCCCAGGAGCAACAACAGGAAAATCATACTGAAGCTGACACAACCTCTACCGAAGAAGCATCACAGCAACAGTCTGAAAGGGAACAACAAGTAGATGAAGAACAAGTTGCTAAAGAAGCATTCGAAAGGCTCCTTAAGGTAGTTGAGTCCACAGTCGCAGACAATGCATAACAAAACATAGATCAGGTAACATCTCAGATTGTCATTCCCACACCCCCACCGGAACCACCCATCAACGCCATTATCCCCCTCCAACCCATGCACCCTGCCGAAACCACTGATTCTTCATCCTCCTCCCTCAACTACTCTCCACCGAACTCCCAACAACTGCTCACCACCTCCTCATCCCAACCACGACCTCAACTACCACTTTCGTCGATTCCCGTAATTTCTGAATTGGCCAACATGGGTCAATTACGCATTAACCTATCACAGCAACTGCCAATCCAAATGAAAGAAGCCACAGACAACATCCGGAATGAGCTACAACACAAAGTGGACATTCTTGAAGCAGACATCACGCCACTGCAAGAAGAGATAGATGTAGTTAAAGCCGAAAACCATCAGCTCAACTCACAGATTGCCACTCTCCAAGCTCAACTTGCAGAACAACAAATGATTACCAATTAGAGAGATGCGGCCATGGCGGAGCTCACAAAGAAAGAAGAGTTATTACAGATTGCAAATGAGAAATCAGTAAAATGAAGCAAGATATCTAGGACACGGAAGATGCAAGGATCGCCTTAGGAAACTTGCTCAAAGAAACCAGAATTCAGTTACAAAAATTAGTGCAGCAGAGTCAAGAACAACAGACGCAAGCTAAGTTAACAGAAGAAGAACTGCAACGGACAAAAGAAAATCTAGTAGATGTTAACAACATGCTCAAACATTACTTAACCAAGGAAGCGCAGACACAGAAGCTAATTGCAGATCTCAGACACAAAAAAACATCATATGAAAGAACAGTAAACTTTCAGATTCAAGAAATCGAAAGAAGAGAGAATCAATTGGAAAACCAGAAAGAAAGAGTAGAGAAGATGGAGCAACAGATTGTCGAAATGAAGATTTCAAGAGATGCGGTTTTATCCAATGAATTTTACTTACAAGAAGCCTTTCTGCAGACCCAAGCAGAAATTTTGCTAAATAAAGCAATAGCCCTAAGCTCTGTACATATAGATGCACAGTTAATAGAACTGGACACCCTAAAACAATTATTAGAAACCCTCAAGAAAAAGATCGCCCGTACCTTTAGATTAGCTAGAAATATGTACTTAGAAGGTATTATCGATGAGAAATAATGTTGTAAAACCTGCGGGTTTGAGTCCACCGTGCGTGTCAGAGTGTTAGCGGCTGCCGGATCGGAAGATTGTATAACTGAATCTTGTTCGCACGAGTGAAAAAGTAGTTACAAATAGTTTGTAAAAAAAGTTATATAAATCAAGAAGACGCACAAAGACGGGTACGTGACGGATCACCAGACTGTCTATCTGGGTGACTAAGTGATCGTATCTCTAGTGTCTGTTTGCATCATCTCCAGTATTCTAAGTTTCTGGTTCGTTTCTTGTTTGTCTGTCGCTCTTGTTTGTCTGCCGTCGACCTCTGTTCTGCTTGATTAACTTCATAACATTCGAGATATTACCAGACTCTCTGTCTGAGAGATTGTTCTGGAGCATTACTGTGTATCGAGTGGAGTAATCCAGAGTATCTTGGCGACTTTCTGAGTATTCGGTGTGTACTTGTGTTTCGGCTTATCGATTGTCTCATGGTATCCATGGCGATTGTGCGTCTCAGTTAGTTCGCGTATCCGATTGTCTCTTTTCTTGAAACATTTTGTAAGGGTATGGCGAAGTCTGTGCAGTCATGGTAACTCTTCTGGTATCGGTGTTGTCCTAAGTTGTCGGTAGTATTTGGTTTAGGTTTCACAAAGCAAGTTTAGTTACAGTAGAGATCTTTTGGGTTGAGTACTGAATCTTCAATACTGTGTGTTTGAACTATCGAGTTCTCTGTGTCTACGGTGTTGTCTGATTGTTTATATCCATTCGGTAAAGGTTAACGATTACTCTTGTTTCCGGCATTCCCAGTAAGTATTGTGTAGATACAACATAGCATTTTAGTGTATTCGGTACACGTGGTTGAGCTAAGACTGCGAACAATAATGCATAAGTACAACAGATTTTTGTTAGAGCTCTCAGCAGTAGTATATTGCTGAGCAATGAGTTTGGGAACTAAGTATAGGGCCTCTGTCTAATAGACCCCTTCCACTCCCAAGAACCCAAGAATCACTTAAACGCACTTCTGATAGTTAGAAGGAACCAACTGCATTTAACACAGCGTTTAACAATTATAGATCCTTGTTTATTTACCAAAGGGATCACAATGAGGTTATCTATCTATTTGTATATGTAGATGATAGTACTCTGATATGTGATGTTCTGAATGGCATTTAAAGGATCAAGAGACACATGCAAGAGGAGTTCAAAATCAGTGACCTAGGTGAGCTCACATATTTTGTAGGTGTGCAAGTGATTTATACAAATGAAGGGGTGTATCTTAATTAGAAAAGATACATTCAAGTTCTAGTTCTCAAGTTCAGAAATGAGAACATAAATCTTACAAGTACACCTTTGGACTTGAACCATAAACTAAATTTTTATGAAGGTGACCAGATTCATGATCCTAAAGAGTATCAAATGTTAGCTAGTAGCTTGATATATGCTACTCATATAAGAATAAACATATCCTATAGTGTGGGAGTGCTTAGTTAGTTCATGCACTCACCTAGAAGCCCACACATGGATGCTATAAAGAGAGTAATCAAGTCTCAAAGGAACATTTAATGAAGGTATCTACTATCCTTACTCTTCATATTTGCATACGAAAATCTATTCCGATGTAGAATGGGTAGGAGAAAACGATCACAAAAGAATTACAGTTGGGTACTTAGCATTTGAAGGTTCAAAATTGGTGTATGGAGTTCCAAGAAGAAACCAATAGTTTCTTTATCTTCAATTAAAGCAGAATATAGAGGCTAACTATTGCAACTAGAGAAGCGATTTGGCTCGAGGAGTTGTACTTAAAATTTGGGACTTGTAAGTTCCAAACCGCACATACTTGGATAATCTAAGTTCCTTACATAACCAAATCCAATTTTCCATGCGAGGAAGAAGCACATAGAGGTTCATTACCACTTTGTAAGAGAGAAGCTTATCGCAAAGGAAATTGATATTTCATTTGTCTGTATTGAGAAGAAAATATTAGACATGATGACAAAGGCATTTGATAGGATAAAGCTATGCACATTGAGATCATGGCAGGTATTCAACCTATCAAGGAATGAAGAATCAAGCATGCTTTAGCTTGAGGGGGATCTATTGGGTCAACAAGCTTGCACTATGCTTGATCTAGATATGATCTACATCAAAACCATTTTTTGGATGGTGCATATATGTACCTTGAAGAATAGCACTTATGTGCACATTATTTCTCTATATTAATTGGTTGTTCACTTATGATCATTCCTTCTAAGGTCCAAGGTATTAACCTTTGTAAAAGGGAAGAGTAAAAGGCCCTAAAACCACGAGTTTGGAGTGGTTGAGATTGATTCTTAATCAATCCATCAAGAAGTAGATGTGATTTCAACTTTCTCTTTTCCTACATTATAATAAAAGATTCCAAACAAACTTAAACTACCATGCTTGCCCATATTCTAATTCAAACTTATGAAGAAAATGCATGGGTAGATCCTTGAGATTCTATGTAATGACTCCAAATCATTTGTACATTATGAGAGTTGATGAATTGAAACAATATACATATACTTTGGTCATCTTTGGATTACCCCTTCATGTCTCTGCTCCTGCTTCCTCAAACTTAGTCATCTTGCAAAACTTTTTGCTCTCCCTACAAAGCCCAAAATCATGTTATTAAGAATTCATTAAAAAGATATCACTATCTAGTTTATGTGTACAAAGCTTCAAGTCATTTGGTTTTGTAAAGGCAACAAAATCTTGCTTTTATAGTCTTGGGGTCATCTTTTGTACATCCGTGAAAACTCTTGAGGACATCCAATGGGTGTTAAGGTTTTTGGTGCTTCATTGGTTGATATAAATTAGGACTTTTATGCATCATAGAAAAAAAACCCTATGTAATACACTCCCTTAAGGGGAGGTTTTCCAATTGTAAGTGTGCTTCTTTCTCTGAGTCTTTGAACTCATAACTTTCATCCAAATTTAGAAGGCTTTTATGAGCTAGTCAAGATGCAAGTTATCTATTTTCCAGAAACTTGTTCTCTTGTCTTATAATTACATTTTTTAGAAATAAAGGTGAAAAGTGGGAAAGATAAGAAGACGAGATGGTACACAAAAGTTTATATTGTTGGAGAAACAATCACTAATTGGACATATATTTGAAGGTAAAAGCTTTAGAAGAAAACCACATGCCTATGTGAAGGGACAAATTCACAAATGTATAATATTTGTAAAGTTAGTTCACTTTAGTTCTAGAAGTTCTTTAAAAGTCACAAGATTGATACAAACTATATAAGTTAGTTTGTATCAGTTGACGCGAAGAGGAAGACAATAAGTTAGAGTGAGAAGAGTTCATTTTGTATGATCAAGTATAGTCCGACTTCTCTGAGTGAGAAAACACTTGTAAACTTTTGTGTTTTCCATAACTATGACAAAAGCTAGTTAAAGTTCTAGGTAGGAGATCCTCTCCTCCATCTCCATGCTTTGTGTGTTGTGTAATGATCTCAAAAGTTGAAGTTTTCTAAGCAAGTCGATGCCTGACATCGAATGTATGGTGAAAGGTTGAGTTTTATGCAGGAAGTCGATGCTTGGCATCAAATCTAAGTTGATAAGTCCTTGTCTTCATATTCAAATTTTATCTACTAATAAACCTCCTTGAAAAGATAAGGTTTATTGGATCAGCTCGATGCTCGGCATCGAATTCCAGTTGATAAGTGATGTTTGAAGTGTGCATGAAATCATATATTGTTTTGGCATCTGAAAGGTTGAGGTTTTATGTGGAAAGTCGATGCCTGACATCGAATCCCTGCTAAAAAGTGGCTAAAAACACTTCAAGTCAATGCTTGGCATCGAATTCTCATTGCAAGTCGATGCTAAGCATCAAATTTTGAGTTTTAGATAGGTGCTCACTATAACAGGCAGAAATTACAATTTTGGTAGATAGATATAGTCATCTTGTGAAGGCCATAACTTGAGTTCTAGAGATCCATCTCTTGTAAATAATAGCTTATTGGAAATCTCTTCCCTTCTACTTGGGAGTAAGCTTCCCTACATTTGACATTAAGAAGGAAGGTAGCTTGTTCGAAACCGAGATTTGAAGCATACTGAACAAGATTATGAAACCGGAAAGTGCACAAACCGACGATACAAATTCCGATAGTTCAGATATTCAGCCCCGAGATACAGAAGATAGTCACAATACACTCGTCATGAATGGGCAACAACAACAACAACAGCAGCAACAACAACAGCTATGCCCTCCCAGGCCGACTCTGACAGGAGTAACGTACACCAAATTTGGTGGATTCCCAGGAGGTGACCCGGATGCTCATGTACGCACATTTGAGATAAGCTACGCAGTACTCAACCATCCACCTAATCCGACGTATAAGGCTATTGTTTTCCAATCGACATTGGTCAACGAAGCAGCTAGATGTCTTACACATAATGATATTAACCATTTTGGCACCTATGAAGCAGTAAGGGATGCCTTTTTGCAGAGATTCAGGCTAAAGAAGAATCTAGCCAAAATTTTTGACTACCTACAAAACAATAGATAGAAGATAAATCAAACAATACAGGAGTACGCCACTCTATTGAGGACTCATTTGAGGCAGTTACCCCCAGCACATGCAAACCTATCGGATGATGTTATTACTCAATGGTTCATCAATGGCTTGACTCCACAACTTAAACAGATTATGATCATACGCTATGTAGGAGCTATGACGCTAGATGCAGTATTCGCAATGACTTTGCAGTTGGAAAACAAGGTTGGAGGATTTACAGAAGATCTGGAGTGGTTAAAAGCAAATAAAAATATCACCGAAGACCCGCCAGATAGATGTACTGCACTACATGCAAGAATTCCGGCCATATTAGTGCCACTTGTGCACTTAATCAGTTGTTTTGTGCTATCTGCAACAGTACCGGACACACCACCGAAAACTACGCATATAACGCCAAAGTGCAGGGAACAGCGACTGTCAATGCAATTATATAGGAACCAGGGCAGCCAGCCAATCACTATGTTCCTCCGCAAATGAGAAACAACCAGCAACAAGGATATCGAAATTACCGAGGACAGAGAAGTAATAACTATAATGCAAACTGCTGGCAGACCGGACCACCACCGAAAAATCCCAATTTGCCACCACCGCGCTGCCATTTCTGTGGTGACTTTGGTCACATTAGAAGATTTTGTAAGGATGCAGCTGAGTATGATGAGAGGAAGAAAGAACGTCAAAATCCAATGGCTAATATGGTACAAATCACACCAGTAGAAACGCACGCTACAGTAATTCAAACCCGCTCCGGTAAACAACAGCAACCAGTAGCAGAAATATTTGAACCACGCATACGTGAACAATAAAGGATGTACGATAAAGCTAGTCAATGGACCATTGCAGAACCTCGAGTCTTTCGAGATCCTATTCCGGTAACCCAAACTCCGTTAACCGAAGAAGAAACACAACAACAGGATTCCAATTCAGTAGCAAGCATATCATCTTCAGTAGGCCCATCATCTTCAGAATTTGTGAAAACAATCCAATCACAAAAGGCCTGGGAAATTTTATCTAAAGCATCCATCACTCTTCCTCTAGGCCAATTACTTGCACTAGTACCGGGAGTTCGACAACAATTCCAACAACAATTCAGTCCTGTGCCTCTCTGCATTCTAGCGACAGCAAACAATGCAACCGGAACCTGATTCTACGGTCGATCATTCAGTTCCTTTGATTACGGTATGGTATAAAAATCATAAAATCACACAGGTACTAATTGATGGAGGATCTAGTGTCAGCATTGCTACAGTTGCATTGTGTAAAAAGTTAGGGTGGACCGAAATCAAACCAGTTTAGTTTTTTTTCATAATTGCCGACCAATCAAGAGTCCATCCCATAGGACTTGTACGAAATGTACCAATCAATTTACAAGGTACAACATTTAAAATGACCTTTGTCGTACTAGATTTACCGGAATCCACTCTTGATTATAATCTCCTTTTCGGCCGACCTTGGCTGAAGCACGCTAAGGTGATACAGGATTGGTCTGCACAGGAACTCACTTTCAAGGATAATAATCGTAAATACGTTGTAAAATTAGATGCTATACAACCTTGCGAGTTGCATGCTAGACCGTATTTTGCAAAACCAGTCCATATGCTAGATGGGTTGTCAGATGATGAAGAAGAAGAGTTTCTGAAAAATAACATTGACTTGATCTCCCTAGGAACTGTTGATCTACAATCTGTTGTAGATAACTGGAATCCTTCAATTTGTTCGGTGATGACTGTAACAAAAATAGATATGAAAGAAGATAAGGCTACCATAGATGACGCTGATCTACAACAACTGTTTAAGCCAGCAGAGAATACAGAGAACCCTCGACAATTTTATGTTCCAGAAGATCAACTGACCACTTACAATTTAGGAGATGAAGCAAATCCACGACCTGTTAAAATAAAACAGAGCTTACCAGAATTATTTCAAGCAGATATAATCCAACTACTTCAAGAATTTTCTTTTGTATTTGCATGGGATTACAAAGACATGAAAGGCCTGGCCCGCGCATCTACCAATACAGGGTCATGCTGAAGCCAGAAGCAAGACCGATCAAGCAACCCAGCTACCGGATGAATCCAAACTATGCATCATAGGTAAAGGCAGAACTGGATAGGTTATTCAAAGTTGGATTCATTGTACCAGTAGAGCATGTTGAATGGATCTCACCAATTGTTATTGTGCCTAGAAAAAATAAGCAGTTACGAATATGTGTAGATTATCGGAAACTGAACGCAGCTACAGTGCCTGATCCATTTCCGCTCCCTTTTCTTGACACAAGGCTTGATAGAGTAGCAGGACATGAAATGTATTCATTCTTAGATGGGTACAGTGGGTATAATCAAGTTAGAATGGCTGAACAAGATATAGCGAAGACCGCCTTCATTAGCAACTGGGGTGTTTTCGCATGTACTGTTATGTGGTTTGGATTAAGATATGCCCCAAGTACATTCCAAAGGTGTATGCAGGAAATATTTTCTCCTTACCTTACCTCTTTTATGCAAGTATATCTTGACGATTTTTCAATTTTCGGTAAGATGATAGCACACCTGTTCCATTTACGGTGCTGCTTTGAAAAGTGCAGAGAATACACACTCTGTTTGAACCCAAACGAATCTGTGTTTGCGGTGTCATGTGGAAAGTTACTTGGCCACATTGTATCTACACAAGGTATACAGGTGGACCCAAATAAAATTTCAGCTGTGTTAGAAGCTCCGGTGCCCACTACACCGAAGGAAGTAATGCGCTTCATGGGCCAAGTAAGATGGCATGGATGATACTTACAATGGCTTGCTCACTTGGCAATACCACATGTAGAGGGATGTATTGCAGTTTGTAAAAAAATGTGATAATTGTCAGAGGTCTGGACAGCCGTTACCACGTCATTATTTTCCGCTACAACCTGTCCTGCCATTAGAACCTTTTCAGAAGTGGGGTCTAGATTTCATTGGACCTATTACACCACCAGCAATCCTTAGTAACAATCGTTATGTTTTGACATGTACTGATTATGCTACCAGATGGGCAGAAGCCTGGGCTTTACGGTCTGCTACAGCTGTTGCGGTAGCAAAGTGTCTGCTCACCGATGTCTTTCCACGTTTTGGTTTACCACTAGAACTTGTTATATATCAAGGCACTCATTTTGTCAACAATTTAATGAAAGTACTCACACATTCGTTCCAGGTCACGCATAAGTTTAGTTCTCCTTATTATCCTCGTGCTAATGGTTTGGCTGAAAGTACAAACAAAACTTTGTTGAATATGCTTCGCAAACTCATTTTAGAAGCACCGAAAAGATGGGATCAACTGCTATCTGCAGTATCATGGGCATATCGGACTACATACAAGGTAACAACAAGATTAACCCCTTTCAAACTGGCTTATGGATTAGAAGCAATAGCACCGATGGAGATAGTTATACCAAGTTTACGAGTAGCTATCAACCAGAAACTACTACCAGAAGAATCACTGTCCTTTCGATTGGATACACTCAGAGAATTAGACTAGCAACGATGGCACAATTTTTTGACTATGCAGGCAGTACAGCTAAGACAAGCTCGAACACATGACCGATACCTAAAGACCCCAATTTTTTCAGTGGGACAACTTGTACTCTTGTACAATGCAAAGTCGAATCGCTCTGTTGGCCAATTCAAGTTGCGATGGTTTGGTCCCTACCGAATTTTTGAGCAAGTGGGCCCAACAACTTTTCGGTTGACTACGTTGACCGGAATCCCTCTTCCGAAAGTCATTAACGGCTCGAAGCTGCGGTCGTATCAACACACATCTAACCCGCACTGAAATGTTTTGCGGTTGGCCGCATCTTTTGGCGTTCCCTTCACTTTTCTTTTCTTTTCTTTTCTTTTATTTTGCGTGCTTAATAAAATAAATCTGTAAATATCCAGGTTTTGATACCTAATTATGTCCACGGCCGCCCTGCCCTTTCCAGATACTCACACATGCACACCGAAGTTAAGAATTTTCATTTCAATACCGCGCGATGACTAATCATCCTTCATTGCTCTCCACTGCGACGCATCTACTTAACCTTTTCTGTTTCGCCGAAAAACGCTATTGTGTTTGTGTGATTTGTGCTCTGTGTGCTTACCCTGTGCTCTGCATGCTTATGTTTACTATCGTTGTGTGCACCATGGAAGCTTTGGCTAACTACGCCGCCTTTCGTGATTGTTAGCTCCGAAAATGGTTGATTTTTATGCACTAATGTGGTTCTATTTGGCAGGAAATTTGTTTGATTTCAGGGGGGAATTCTCTTCCGCTTCATGGGCTATGGAGATATGCAGATATATGAGAGGGATTCCTCAGGGTGATCGCAAGAAAAAGCGGAGAATGAAGGAGGGAGCAGTCAGCAAGCATTGATTTACAGTCTCCACAATTAATAGCAATGGCTCGGATGAGCACTGATCATGCCAAATGCAGGAGGCACACAATGGCTCTAGATGATCAAGGGAATCTTCATGGATGGGGCTGGAACAAGTTTGGACAGGTTGGAGTGGGCAATAATTTGGATCAAAATAGTCCACAGTTGGTCAAGTTCCCAAATGATGAGGGGATTTCTGTAAAGATGATTGCTGTTGGAGCTGAGCATACGGCTGCTGTGTCAGAGAATGGTAAATTATATGGCTGGGGATGGGGCCGGTTGCTTGTGGATGGAGGCATACTATAGCTCTTTCAGACTCAGAAATGCTGTATATATTCGGATGGAGTCAATATGGGCAGCTAGGGCGTGGTGACCATGAAGACCATCTTGTGCCACATCATGTGGTTTATCTTAAATCTCATCGGATGGTCCAGGTGTCGAGAGGCTGGGGGCCTCTGCGCATGTAGCTAACGAGGGCAGTTTTCAGGAGGATAAAGGTTATCCATCGGGGAGAAACAGAAAAGGGGGGGCTGTTCTTGTTTTTTGGGAGGAAGGGAAGCTTCGAGCCTCAGCAAGAGTGGAACGGCAGCGAGGACGCATGTACAGGAGGGCTTTGTGGGAGAAAAGGGGTCATCGAGCTCCCTTACAATAGTGTGTCAAGGTGCTGTTGCAGAAAACGAAAGGCTTGATTCGTTGTTATCTACGCAAAGGAAGCTTTCATGTCTTGGAGAAGTGGATTGCAACTCTGCATATCAGTTCATCAATTCTAATATTGTAGTGCAAAGATTGGGTATCTTTGACCGCAATGATTGGAGAATATATGCATCCTTATGGCGCATGCATGTATGGCGGCGGAGAAATGACAGAGTGAAGTTTTTGTGGTCTTAAGAACTGATAGGACAATCTGATTAGGAGAATTCATTTCAGAAGGGGAGAACGTGGATTTGAGTATAATAGTCAAATGTTTAAAGGACTCTCATCTGTCATTAGTTCATAAGTCATGCAAGAAGGGAGAAAGAAGATTCTGATTTATTTAGCTGTGCAGAGGAGAGATGAAGGAATTTTGGAAGAAGATAATATGGAAAAGGATCATCTCTTGTCCCAATTTAAATGATATGAGTTTCACTTACCAGCAGACACGTACAATATGCATGAACGTATTTCAAACAGGTATTTTGAATCAAATCCTTGATTTTGCAAACAACGTTTAATTCCGAGTATTTAAAGCTCCTTATGTATTAAACTCAGCTACGCCTAAGTATTTCTTTAAAGTACTTAGAGTTTTGATGCCTTTTTCGATTACTTTATCACTACTGACGAGCAAGAACAAGATTAAAGCGTAAGGCATCTGTCGCTTTGAGCAGAGAAAGCAGTGGAGTCGTTCTTTTCCAGATTTCAGTAGTGGGATTATATCTTGCGGGTTCATTTGTGTAGTGGGGTATATTTGTGGCCTGTTAGTCTGCTATGCCATGTTAAGTCAAGTTGAGCATGCCATGTTAGTCTGCGTCATGATGTTTATCAATCTTTTGAGACCATTCTGTTGTAAGGAAATTGATTCTAGAGCCTAATCGGGAAGGAGAAATTTTGAATTGAGTAAGGATCCTCTTGATGTGAATATTTCTTTTTATTCCCCGAATGATGAGTTGCATATCCCAAACTGCTACTCTGATTGCGTTGAACTTAGTATAATAAGAATAAACTATCTGCGCTAGTAATTATGTATGATATATGTTTTGTTATTTGCTTGAAGTCTGGCTTGCTCTCCATATTTGAATGAACTTGGTCAAGCTATAATTTTATGCAAACATCTCATAATGTGTTACTAGTTGCTTGCGTTGTTCTTTGGGAACTACTGTTAGTCAAAATTCCATGTTCAAATGATTTATCATCGGTATTTTGTTTATATGTCCCGTTGTTTCTATTCGATACTTATCGTTGAGATTGTGGTGTATGATCTGAGATTATTTTAATAGAAAGAGCATAGTTCTCTTATATATATAAAGGATTTTTGCATATCTTCTATGTGTTGTATCTCGATCCCTGAGTACTCTAGCAACATACTCCATGACCTTCAATGAGAGCTAAATTAGTGACTCAAGTGATTGCTTTGAATTCACTCTAAATTAGACTTGAATGGACCACGAGATGATGAGAGACTTAAGCACAAGATCGAAGCTTGAATGTTGTCTGGCCGACAGGTGTACTACCTAAGGAAATGAGAAGGGTTAACTTATCATCTTTTCTACTATTCATCCTTCCTCCTTTCCACAAATCCTCTTCCATCTCAGAAGGGTGTTAAAAGTCAGAGGATAAATTTAGGTGATAGTTAAACTAATGAACTATGTTCATATCTACACCTTGAGCTCAATTGAAGGTCTAGCTTTCTTGGCACCCTGTGTGCACCCCTAAGCGCGCAAGAACCGGACCACAAGAGTGAACCCGACGTGAAAGGAGGGGGTTGAGTGAAGAAAGGGAGGTTACAGGAAGTGACCACTGGAGGTGGATATCCAATCGTGCATGCGTTTTCTCGCCTCCTCCATCAAAACTTTGGAGTGAAATTGTGGACTTAGGGGAAACCAAAATTGACCTAGTATAAGGAGAGCTGGGTAAAATATCATTGTGTACAAGCATTTTTCCTTGGGCTCAAGACCCTATCATTTTGGTGCGTTTGCCGGGAATTAGCTTGGTACGTCTCTATAAGAGAGTGCCATAGGTTCGCCTAGCGCCACAGGTTGGCCGAGCTTGCGGACCCCAAGATCTAGTACATGAGCGAGGGGAGCTCATCGTCAGGAGCAACACAAACTCAAAGAGAGGAACGCGCTCAAAGAAGAGCCCTTGAAAGAGAAAGGAGAAGGTGGGAACCGCCAGGTGAGTGGACCTCGATTGGTTCGAAGAAATCGGCCAAAAAAGTGTATTCGCGTAGGAGAGTCGCGAATCAAGTGCGGAAGTTTGAAGGAGGGATCCTGAGACCGCGTGCATTAAATTTTTGGGATCGAAGTGATATTGACATCACACCTCTGTTCGAAATGGCTCAGCGGATTTCAGTTCACTTGGGGGACTTCACCAAGTTTTCAGGTACTTGGGACGAAGATCCAGATAGTTTTATCCAGTTGTTTGAAGTTACCTGTGAGGCCAATGATGTAGTTGACGAGGATCAAAGGTTGAGAATTTTTCCGGCTATTCTCCGTGATGAGGCAGCCAATTGGTATGGGAATTGTACACCACAAGAGCGTGGAACTTATCAAATGCTCAAGGAAGCCTTCTTGGCAAAGTTTCGACAACAAGGCTTCCAAGATAGATTGGCCCAACAAATGGATTACTTGCGACAAGGAGTCAATGAGAGCATCGATAACTACATTCAAAGAATGGAAACGTTGGTAAGAAAGATGGGCGCGAATGCCCCGAATGATGAGACATTGAAACGAAGATTCGTTTCGGGATTGCGAGATCCTACAGCACAGCAGCATATCAGCCTAACAAGACCTGCAACTTTAATGGATGCTAAAGAACAAGTGAGGCTTTGGGAGGAAGTACAATTATGCCAACAAAGGAAGATGGAGCTCTTATAGGAGCCTATGGGAGGCCCAGGGAGCATACCAATGAAAGATCCGGGCCAAGGAAGTCCCGCATCGACGACCCCAGCTTTTGTAGCTGCCACTAGCACGCCAGTCGAGGTAAAACCTGCGCTAACTGAAGAACGAATATTGGAGTTGGTCACGCAAGCTATAAAAGCTGCCACAATGACTCAGGAGACATACACAATAAAACCAGAGGTCACAACAAACCCGAATCAAGTGTTTCGATCAAATACATGGTGTGGAAAGTGTCATGGTTAGGGCCATTTGGCTTCAGAATGCCCTACACTCTCAAGAGTATTCACAGATAGATCACCACCTAGGATGCGTTGCACTTTTTGTGGAAGAACAAATCACACGGAGGACCGATGTTACAACAAGAGAGCCTATGAAGAAAGGACCATGAAATCAGGAGATACAAGAGAAAGACCTTACACGGGATTGCCCGCTCAAAGTGTCCCACCTACATCTCGTTGGGAAAACAGACCGACTTATGGATATGGTGCTCAGGGTCAAGGAGGGGACTATCCAAGAGGAGTCGTACGTGATCAAAGGAGAGATGGTCCAATCCAGTGCTGGAGATGCCATGGCTTTGGCCATACTCAATCTAGATGTCCAAACGAAAAGAAGCCAATTGATTATACCCCACTATGTAGGTACTGTAGTGGAGAGGGCCACTTTGATGAAGATTGTCCAAAACAAAGAGCTGCCGCCGGCAAGGAAAAAGGATCAGTAGGGTCCTCGAATTATGTTGATACTCAGATGCATTCCACATTGAGAGCTCAAGAGCACGTTCCTACGATCGGAGTAGTGTTCAAGACACCGAACCCTCAAGAAGGCTCTAGCTCGTCAATGCACTTTGTGGATGCGTACGAGGCCAAGAAACCACACAAAGATCCAACTGTGGCAGTAGTCACAAGGACTCAAGAGTATTGGAAGAAGAATCCAGGAGGCGAAGGTGAAGAAGGGAGTCAAGAGAAGATAGCTGAACACGAAGAGGTAGAAAACCAAGTTGGAGGATTTGCTGAGCAGCAAGAGCTTGAGGATGGGGAAGAAATTGAGATTCTTCCACCAGTGACTAAGGAGTTTGTGCCAGGCATAGCACCATTCCCTGAAAGATTGAAAGCTCCTAAGAGTAGAAAGAAAAGACAAAGTTTGGAAGAAGTAGATATTGTGAAGTTGCTCGCTGACACGGAAGTCACGCTGGACATTGGCACATTGCTGAAATGTTCACCTGTTTATAGGAAACAATTCTATAACGAATATATTAAGAAGCGGAGGAAAGCTCGAGATAAAAATAGGCAAGATAAAGATGTCCAAGGGATCATTCAAAGTATTACGACGCAAATTGATTCGAATGCTCCAGCTGTGACGGTCGAAATTAAAGGATATGCAGTCCCTGGTCCTCAGTTAGATAGTGGAGCCGCAGTCAACCTTATGACTGAGTTCATGATGAAAGCTTTGGGCCTCAACCACATGGAAGAAACTCCGATGTCCTTGAGAATGGCAGATCAAACACAAGTAAAGCCTGCAGGTCTTTTGAAGAATGTAAGCACAGTTGTGGGCGGTCTAGAATTTAAAGTTGATTATCTGATAGTAAGACCAAGGACCTCAGAGGCTACCTTCTCGATCCTACTTGGACGGCCATGGCTGGTGCAAGCCGAATATGTACATGACTGGCGCACAAGTTTTATTTCAATAGGGCCAAAGTCTGATCGGATTCAGTTGCAAGTATCCCCACCCTCGAGCAACAAGAAGAAGACAATAATAGTCGATGAGATGGAAAAAAAAGAAAAGGAGAAAGGAAGGCAAGAGATGGCACGAGCTAGGTTTTCTTTGAACACGGATACCTACAAGAATCTGCTTCAAGACGGGTTCAACTTACAGCTCTCCAAGAAGCAAGACACGAAGATGGGAGAATATCAAAGTCCATTGCTCTATAAAGACGATTCTGATCAGGAACTGCTAGGATGGTTGGCAAGTATAGGCGAGGCTGAGTGCTATACAATGCACATGAACCCGATGGAGAAGGAGAAGAAAATGAGCCAGGTGGTGGATCCTCATGCAGGGAGGGAAAACTCTTCGAAAAATAGAAAATGCTCTTTTGGAACTTGTGATCGAGGATATCATCAAAAGTCGACAATGAACCAAGACAGTAAGCTATTCTTTAGCACCAAGAGAGTACATGACGCCATGAGCAAGGGTACATGCAAGGGAGAGCACGAGGGTAAAAGTAGATCTGGGAGAGAAAAGTGGTGTGTGGGTCATGATAGTTCTAGTAAGAAATTAGTGGATCGAAAGGAGAACCTCTTCAAAGGAAGAGATAAGGAGAACCAAGATGGTGGCGAAGAGAGGATTTTTAGACATGAAAGATGGGAGAAAGGACCTGCATCAAGAAATGCGTCAGAAGAGAGTACAATGAGTAAAGTGCTTCATGCAAAGAATACGTGTAGGAATGACGACCGCCTAAAGAAGTCAGGATTGGCTCATGCCGAGCATGCCAGAGTTATTCAAAGGAAGTTTGATTGGATTAGATGTCAGGGTAGCGAGCAGAACGTACGAGGATCAATAGGTGAATGTGCATGGACAGGACTTCGAGTGAGCCATTGGATGATGGCACTTTTTTGTGTGATTTGGATGTTCTTACGAGAGGATCACTGAGGACTAGGCGATCGATGGTTGATCAAGTATACCAGAGCGCTCTGTTCAACCTTTTCGTGTATTTTTTAGATCAAGCGTTGGAAAGCATGGAGATATCGGTTGAGAGCTTGTAGACAAACCATGATGTGGAGAAAGCGCACTGGCTGGTATGCTTCATAAACCAAGGTTTGGATGTTATGTTTTATATTGAGTGTTTTGAGGAATACCTGACCCAACATGTAGGATGGGCGGGGGATCGATATTACTATTTCGACCCTTCGATGGAAATGCCTAATGAGGAAAACGATATCACATGGGCTTGGGCAGATGTGCTAACGATAGGAAGTGATGACGGAGCTCCTGAGGTTGAGCCTGACTCGCCCTAGGGAAGTTGTCGGGATGCGAGTACGATGTGAGACTACATGAGACATCCCCGAAGACTCACATTCTAGGACACCTAGGGATAGGTATACGAGGGACTAAGGCATAGCTGGCTATAGTTACCAAGTGAAAAGTCAACTCGATGAATACATATGTAGTGTCTGTAATTGAGAGAATGGAGTGAAGAGGTGGTTGATCTGTCAAAGGCTAGAGTCTATATGTTTGCATGTATGTGTGGGAACAGTGGGAAAAGTCCCTTTCTTCCTCTCCCTAATTCTCAGGACTTGGGTGAACTAATTAACTATGAAAAAAAAAACGAAGAAAAGAAAAGAAAAGAAAAAGAATGTGTGTTGTGTGATCGTACCAATGCGCTATGGTGGGCTAGTAGGTGGGTGGATTTATCCTCGCCGGGTGGTTGGGACCACGAGCCGCAGCTAGTTTCGCCATAGGCTTGGGAGGTATATGTTTGTGTCTTAGCTACGCGCCATAACGGGTTGGTAGGCAGGTGGAGCCATCGTGGCTGGGTAGTCACAACCACGAGCCGTATCCAGCTTTGTTATGGGCTAGCTAATATATGTTATGTGTTATCATTGTGTGTTTGTGTGTTGTGCGCTGCATTGCGTTGGTAGATGGGTGGAATTAACCTGATCGGGTGGTCAGGTCCACGAATCGCATCCAGTGTCAATGTAGGCCAACGTGTGAATATAAATAAAAATTTCATATGAAGTTATTCCCCACTCCTGAGGGGGAGAGAGAGAGAGGAGAGGGCGATGATCGCCTGGAAGGGAATGTTATTTGCTTGTGTGATTGGTATGTGTTGGCTTGCGACAGATCAGCTCACTTTGAATCAATATTCTTGAAGGCACGGAGACTCTATATGTACTTATAGATGAGGCTTTAGCGAGGTAATGCAACGGTCTTGCTTTATAACTTGTGTGCTCTATCTGAGGGTTTTTCTAGTGTGTGGGACACTCCAGGGTTCTGATATATGTCTTCACTTGTGCTCGAGTCTCGATGGCTTCTGTAGGACGACGATGGGGATTCTTTGGGAACGTCTAGTCATGGAATAACTGTACATAGCGAATAGTAGATGCAATAATGGGGTATGCATTTTGGGTATTTTTTGCATCTCCGATTGGATTCATTTCAGTTGTTGTTGTTTATTTTGGTATTTTCTTTCTGTTTTCCGCAATGGTAGTTGCATGTGTAAAACATGGAAAGGTATGCATGTGTTATTTTGGTTGAGACCATTTTTCATAATGGGATGTATGAGCAAATTGATGCATGGCTGAAATGGAATTGCATATATGTGCATGTTCTTGGATCATTTTGGAAGTGACTGATTTGAATGTATTTATGAGTGATTTTTGAGCACTAATAGCTTCAATGAGTGCAGGTTCAGTTGGAGTATCGGCTCGATGGAAAGGTATGCAAACTAGTTGTGTACTGATGTTTTCATGGCTGTTTTGATTAGATTGCAGCAAAAGTGGCTCATCGAGGACGACTTCGCAAATAAGAAGAGGGAAGTATGTTAGCTCCGAAAATGGTTGATTTTTATGCACTAATGTGGTTCTATTTGGCAGGAAATTTGTTTGATTTCAGGGGGGAATTCTCTTCCGCTTCATGGGCTATGGAGATACGCAGATATATGAGAGGGATTCCTCAGGGTGATCGCAAGAAAAAGCGGAGAATGAAGGAGGGAGCAGTCAGCAAGCATTGATTTACAGTCTCCACAATTAATAGCAATGGCTCGGATGAGCACTGATCATGCCAAATGCAGGAGGCACACAATGGCTCTAGATGATCAAGGGAATCTTCATGGATGGAGCTGGAACAAGTCTGGACAGGTTGGAGTGGGCAATAATTTGGATCAAAATAGTCCACAGTTGGTCAAGTTCCCAAATGATGAGGGGATTTCTGTAAAGATGATTGCTGTTGGAGCTGAGCATATGGCTGCTGTGTCAGAGAATGGTAAATTATATGGCTGGGGATGCAGCCGGTTGCTTGTGGATGGAGGCATACTATAGCTGTTTCAGACTCAGGAATGCTGTATATATTCGGATGGAGTCAATATGGGCAACTAGCGCGTGGTGACCATGAAGACCATCTTGTGCCACATCATGTGGTTTATCTTAAATCTCATCGGATCGTCCAGGTGTCGAGAGGCTGGGGGCGTCTGCGCATGTAGCTAACGAGGGCAGTTTTCAGGAGGATAAAGGTTATCCATCGAGGAGAAACAGAAAAGGGGGGGCTGTTCTTGTTTTTTGGGAGGAAGGGAAGCTTCGAGCCTCAGCAAGAGTGGAAGGGCAGCGAGGACGCATGTACAGGAGGGCTTTGTGGGAGAAAAGGGGTCATCGAGCTCCCTTACAATAGTGTGTCAAGGTGCTGTTGCAGAAAACGAAAGGCTTGATTCGTTGTTATCTACGCAAAGGAAGCTTTCATGTCCTGGAGAAGTGGATTGCAACTCTGCATATCAGTTCATCAATTCTAATATTGTAGTGCAAAGATTGGGTATCTTTGACCGCAATGATTGGAGAATATATGCATCCTTATGGCGCATGCATGTATGGCGGCGGAGAAATGACAGAGTGAAGTTTTTGTGGTCTTAAGAACTGATAGGACAATCTGATTAGGAGAATTCATTTCAGAAGGGGAGAACGTGGATTTGAGTATAATAGTCAAATGTTTAAAGGACTCTCATCTGTCATCAGTTCATAAGTCATGCAGGAAGGGAGAAAGAAGATTCCGATTTATTTAGCTGTGCAGAGGAGAGATGAAGGAATTTTGGAAGAAGATAATATGGAAAAGGATCATCTCTTGTCCCAATTTAAATGATATGAGTTTCACTTACCAGCAGACACGTACAATATGCATGAACGTATTTCAAACAGGTATTTTGAATCAAATCCTTGATTTTGCAAACAACGTTTAATTCAGAGTATTTAAAGCTCCTTATGTATTAAACTCAGCTGCGCCTAAGTATTTCTTTAAAGTACTTAGAGTTTTGATGCCTTTTTCGATTACTTTATCACTACTGACGAGCAAGAACAAGATTAAAGCGTAAGGCATCTGTCAATTTGAGCAGAGAAAGCAGTGGAGTCGTTCTTTTCCAGATTTCAGTAGTGGGATTATATCTTGCGGGTTCATTTGTGTAGTGGGGTATATTTGTGGCCTGTTAGTCTGCTATGCCATGTTAAGTCAAGTTGAGCATGCCATGTTAGTCTGCGTCATGATTTTTATCAATCTTTCGAGACCATTCTGTTGTAAGGAAATTGATTCTAGAGCCTAATCGGGAAGGAGAAATTTTGAATTGAGTAAGGATCCTCTTGATGTGAATATTTCTTTTTATTCCCCGAATGATGAGTTGCATATCCCAAACTGCTACTCTGATTGCGTTGAACTTAGTATAATAAGAATAAACTATCTGCGCTAGTAATTATGTATGATATATGTTTTGTTATTTGCTTGAAGTCTAGCTTGCTCTCCATATTTGAATGAACTTGGTCAAGCTATAATTTTATGCAAACATCTCATAATGTGTTACTAGTTGCTTGCGTTGTTCTTTGGGAACTACTGTTAGTCAAAATTCCATGTTCAAATGATTTATCATCGGTATTTTGTTTATATGTCCCGTTGTTTCTATTTGATACTTATCGTTGAGATTGTGGTGTATGATCTGAGATTATTTTAATAGAAAGAGCATAGTTCTCTTATATATATAAAGGATTTTTGCATATCTTCTATGTGTTGCATCTCGATCCATGAGTACTCTAGCAACATACTCCATGACCTTCAATGAGAGCTAAATTAGTGACTCAAGTGATTGCTTTGAATTCACTCTAAATTAGACTTGAATTGACCACGAGATGATGAGAGACTTAAGCACAAGATCGAAGCTTGAATGTTGTCTGGCCGACAGGTGTACTACCTAAGGAAATGAGAAGGGTTAACTTATCATCTTTTCTACTATTCATCCTTCCTCCTTTCCACAAATCCTCTTCCACCTCAGAAGGGTGTTAAAAGTCAGAGGATAAATTTAGGTGATAGTTAAACTAATGAACTATGTTCATATCTACACCTTGAGCTCAATTGAAGGTCTAGCTTTCTTGGCACCCTGTGTGCACCCCTAAGCGCGCAAGAACCGGACCACAAGAGTGAACCCGACGTGAAAGGAGGGGGTTGAGTGAAGAAAGGGAGGTTACAGGAAGTGACCACTGGAGGTGGATATCCAATCGTGCATGCGTTTTCTCGCCTCCTCCATCAAAACTTTGGAGTGAAATTGTGGACTTAGGGGAAACCAAAATTGACCTAGTATAAGGAGAGCTGGGTAAAATATCATTGTGTACAAGCATTTTTCCTTGGGCTCAAGACCCTATCATTTTGGTGCGTCTGCCGGGAATTAGCTTGGTACGTCTCTATAAGAGAGTGCCATAGGTTCGCCTAGCGCCACAGGTTGGCCGAGCTTGCGGACCCCAAGATCTAGTACATGAGCGAGGGGAGCTCATCGTCAGGAGCAACACAAACTCAAAGAGAGGAACGCGCTCAAAGAAGAGCCCTTGAAAGAGAAAGGAGAAGGTGGGAACCGCCAGGTGAGTGGACCTCGATTGGTTCAAAGAAATCGGCCAAAAAAGTGTATTCCCGTAGGAGAGTCGCGAATCAAGTGCGGAAGTTTGAAGGAGGGATCCTGAGACCGCGTGCATTAAATTTTTGGGATCGAAGTGATATTGACATCACACCTCTGTTCGAAATGGCTCAGCGGATTTCAGTTCACTTGGGGGACTTCACCAAGTTTTCAGGTACTTGGGACGAAGATCCAGATAGTTTTATCCAGTTGTTTGAAGTTACCTATGAGGCCAATGATGTAGTTGACGAGGATCAAAGGTTGAGAATTTTTCCGGCTATTCTCCGTGATGAGGCAGCCAATTGGTATGGGAATTTGACACCACCTTGAGCTCAATTGAAGGTCTAGCTTTCTTGGCACCCTGTGTGCACCCCTAAGCGCGCAAGAACCGGACCACAAGAGTGAACCCGACGTGAAAGGAGGGGGTTGAGTGAAGAAAGGGAGGTTACAGGAAGTGACCACTGGAGGTGGATATCCAATCGTGCATGCATTTTCTCGCCTCCTCCATCAAAACTTTGGAGTGAAATTGCGGACTTAGGAGAAACCAAAATTGACCTAGTATAAAGAGAGCTGGGTAAAATATCATTGTGTACAAGCATTTTTCCTTGGGCTCAAGACCCTATCAGTGATGGACTCCCTACAGACGTAGGAGAGTTCTTGCACATTCGTGGGCTTAACAACTTCGCTGAACTGCCTTGGCATTCAGTGGAGTCCCACCCATTTTTCGCCCAAATCATCTCCGCCATCGCCAACACACCTGCCACCGAGCAGAGTTGGCCGATCACCTCCCTCCCCTCCCATACACTCATCACATTCCAAGCTTTTGCAGAAGCCTTTAGACTCCCTTCGCAAGGCCGGGAAAATGGCCTAAGTCTGACAGTCGCTAGAATGGTAGAGTTATTTCCTAGGCATTCATCCAACGAGTATGCAATTCTCTACTGACCGGAACCATAACGATCAGCTCTCCAGTTCTTAGTAGCCATTCTCAACCTACAGAAACGCACCTATGGAATTTCTTGCCCCTTCTACTCTGCCATAGAATTAGCTGCACAAGAACCAGTCAACTTTGCATCCTTCTTCTTCCACCACATTCACCGAGAGTGCGTGTCCATTATGAAACAGGTAAACAAGGGAGGCATGCCAAGATCCGGATTGCCGCACATCCTTTCATTTCTTTTTCCGGCAATACTCGCAGCACAACCACCACCCCGAGGACCTGTTCTGCGACATGAAGAATCAGTACAACTATGGGACGATGAAGAAGAAGATGAAGAGGAGCTAAACCAGCTCTTCCGCAGAAAAAGGATCCGAATTAGTTCTTCTGAGAGTGAAGCACAAGGATCTGCCGAAGGAAACAAAGATGACGACAAAGAAGAAGAAAAACAGGACGAGGAAACATTCCACGACACCACAACATCAATGCCGAATGAATCCTCTGCACAATCTTCCCAGGAGCAACAATAGGAAAATCATACTAAAGCTGACACAACCTCTACCGAAGAAGCATCACAGCAACAGTCTGAAAGGGAACCACAAGTAGATGAAGAACAAGTTGCTAAAGAAGCATTCAAAAGGCTGCTTAAGGTAGTTGAGTCCCCAGTCGTAGACAATGCACAACAAAATATAGATCAGGTAACATCTCAGACTGTCATTCCCACTCCCCCACCGGAACCACCCATCAACCCCATTATCCCCCTCCAACCCATTCACCCTGCCGAAACCACTGATTCTTCATCCTCCTCCCTCAACTACTCTCCACCGAACTCCCAACAACTGCTCACCGCCTCCTCATCCTAACCACGACCTCAACTGCCACTTCCGTCGATTCCCGTAATTTCTGAATTGGTCAACATGGGTCAATTACTCATTAACCTATCACAACAACTGCCAATCCAAATGAAAGAAGCCACAGACAACATCCGGAGTGAGCTACAACACAAAGTGGACATTCTAGAAGCAGACATTACGCCACTGCAAGAAGAGATAGATGCAGTTAAAGCCAAAAACCATCAGCTCAACTCACAGATTGCCACTCTCCAAGCTCAACTTGCAGAACAACAGATGATTACCAATCAGAGAGATGCGGCCATGGCGGAGCTCACAAAGGAAGAAGAGTTATTACAGATTGCAAATGAAGAAATCAATAAAATGAAGCAAGATATCCATGACAAGGAAGATGCAAGGATCACCTTAGGAAACTTGCTCGAAGAAACCAGAATTCAGCTATAAAAAATAGTGCAGCAGAGTCAAGAACAGCAGACGCAAGCTAAGTTAACAGAAGAAGAACTGCAACGGACAAAAGAAAATCTAGCATATGTTAACAACATGCTCAAACATTACTTAACCAAGGAAGCGCAGACACAGAAGCTAATTGCAGATCTCAGACACGAGAAAACATCATATGAAAGAACAACAAACTTTCAGATTCAAGAAATCGAAAGAAGAGAGAATCAATTGGAAAACCAGAAAGAAAGAGTACAGAAGATGGAGCAACAGATTGCCGAAATGAAGATTTCAAGAGATGCGGCTTTATCCAATGAATTTTACTTACAAGAAGCCTTTCTGCAGACCCAAGCAGAAATTTTGCTAAATGAAGCCATAGCCCTAAGCTCTGTACGTATAGATGCACAGTTAATAGAACCGGACACCCTAAAACAATTATTAGAAACCCTCAAGAAAAAGATCGCCTGTACCTTTAGATTAGCTAGAAATATGTACTTAGAAGGTATTATCGATGAGCAATAATTTTGTAAAACCTGCGGGTTCGAGTCCACCGTGTGTGCCAGAGTGTTAGCGGCCGCCAGATCGGAAGATTGTATAACTGAATCTTGTTCGCACGAGTGAAAAAGTAGTTACAAACACTTTGTAAAAAGAGTTATATAAATCAAGAAGACGTAGAGAGACGGGTATGTGACGGATCACCAGACTGTCTATCTGGGTGGCTGAGCGATCGTATCTGTAGTGTCTGTTTGCATAATCTCCAGTATTCTAAGTTTCTGGTTCGTTTCTTGTTTGTCTGTCGCTCTTGTTTGTCTGCCGTCGACCTCTGTTCTACTTGATTAACTTCATAACATTCGAGAGATTACCAGACTGTCTGTCTGAGAGATTGTTCTGGAGCGTTACTGTGTATCGAGTGGAGTAATCCAGAGTATCTTGGTGACTTTTTGAGTATTCGGTGTGTACCTATGTTTCGACTTATCGATTGTCTGATGGTATCCATGGCAATTGTGCGTCTCAGTTAGTTCACGTATCGGATTGTCTCTTTTCTTGAAACATTCTGTAAGGGTATGGCGAAGTCTGTGCAGTCATGGTAACTCTTCTGGTATCGGTGTTGTCCTAAGTTGTCGGTAGTATCTGGTTCAGGTTTCACACGACAAGTTTAAGTTACAGTAGAGATCTCTTGAATTGAGTACTGAATCTTCAGTACTGTGTGTTTGAACTATCGAGTTCTATGTGTCTACGGTGTTGTCTGATTGTTTATATCCATTTGGTAAAGGTTAACGATTACTCTTGTTTCCGGCATTCCCAGTAAGTATTGTGTAGATGCAACATAGCATTTTAGTGATTCGGTACACGTGGTTGAGCTAAGACTGTGAACGGTAACGCCTAAGTACAACAGATTTTTGTTAGAGCTCTCAGTAGTAGTATATTGCTGAGCAATGAGTTTGGGAACTAAGTACAGGGCCTCTGTCTAATAGAACCCTTCCACTCCCAAGAACCCAAGAATCACTTAAACACACTTCTGATAGTTAGAAGGAACCAACTGCATTTAACACAACCTTTAACAATTATAGATCCTTGTTTATTTACCAAAGGGATCGCAATGAGGTTATCTATCTATTTGTATATGTAGATGATAGTACTCTGATATGTGATGTTCTGAATGGCATTCAAAGGATCAAGAGACACATGCAAGAGGAGTTCAAAATCAGTGACCTAGGTGAGCTCACATATTTTGTAGGTGTGCAAGTGATTTATACAGATGAAGGGGTGTATCTTAATTAGAGAAGATACATTCAAGTTCTAGTTCTCAAGTTCAGAAATGAGAACATAAATCTTATAGGTACACCTTTGGAATTGAACCATAAACTAAATTTTTATGAAGGTGACCAGATTCATGATCCTAAAGAGTATCAAATGTTAGCTGGTAGCTTGATATATGCTACTCATATAAGAATAAACATATCCTATAGTGTGGGAGTGCTTAGTTAGTTCATGCACTCACCTAAAAGGCCACACACGGATGCTATAAAGAGAGTAATCAAGTCTCAAAGGAGCATTTAATGAAGGTATCTACTATCCTTACTCTTCATATTTTCATACAAAAATCTGTTCCGATGTAGAATGGGTAGGAGCAAAGGATCACAAAAGAATAACAGTTGGATACTTAGCATTTGAAGGTTCAAAATTGGTGTATGGAGTTCCAAGAAGAAACCAATAGTTTCTTTATCTTCAATTAAAGCAGAATATAGAGGCTAACTATTGCAACTAGAGAAGCGATTTGGCTCGAGGAGTTGTACTTAAAATTTGGGACTTGTAAGTTCCAAACCGCACATACTTGGATAATCTAAGTTCCTTACATAACCGAATCCAATTTTCCATGCAAGGATAAAGCACATAGAGGTTCATTACCACTTTGTAAGAGAGAATCTTATCGCAAAGGAAATTGATATTTCATTTGTCTGTATTGAGAAGAAAATATTAGACAGATGACAAAGGCATTTGATAGGATAAAGCTATCCACATTGAGATCATGGTAGGTATTCAACCTATCAAAGAATAAAGAATCAAGCATGCTTTAGCTTGAGGGGGATCTATTGGGTCAACAAGCTTGCACTATGCTTGATCTAGATATGATCTACATCAAAACCATTTTTTGGATGGTGCATATATGTACCTTGAAGAATAGCACTTATGTGCACATTATTTCTCTATATTAATTGGTTGTTCACTTATGATCATTCCTTCTAAGGTCCAAGGTATTAACCTTTGTAAAAGGGAAGAGTAAAAGGCCCTAAAACCACGAGTTTGGAGTGGTTGAGATTGATTCTTAATCAATCCATCAAGAAGTAGATGTGATTTCAACTTTCTCTTTTCCTACATTATAATAAAAGATTCCAAACAAACTTAAACTACCATGCTTGCCCATATTCTAATTCAAACTTATGAAGAAAATGCATGGGTAGATCCTTGAGATTCTATGTAATGACTCCAAATTATTTGTACATTATGAGAGTTGATGAATTGAAACAATATACATATACTTTGGTCATCTTTGGATTACCCCTTCATGTCTCTGCTCCTGCTTCCTCAAACTTAGCCATCTTGCAAAACTTTTTGCTCTCCCCAAAAAGCCCAAAATCATGTTATTAAGAATTCATTAAAAAGATATCACTATCTAGTTTATGTGTACAAAGCTTCAAGTCATTTGGTTTTGTAAAGGCAACAAAATCTTGCTTTTATAGTCTTGGGGTCATCTTTTGTACATCCATGAAAACTCTTGAGGACATCCAATGGGTGTTAAGGTTTTTGGTGTTTCATTGGTTGATATAAATTAGGACTTTTATGCATCATAGAAAGAAAACCCTATGTAATACACTCCCTTAAAGGGAGGTTTTCCAATTGTAAGTGTGCTTCTTTCTCTAAGTCTTTGAACTCATAACTTTCATCCCAATTTAGAAGGCTTTTATGAGCTAGTCAAGATGCAAGTTATGTATTTTCCATCAACTTATTCTCTTGATGTTCCAAAGTATTTATTGGGTTTTATTGCACTAATGCCAGGCCTATAAGGTCTACTTTACATATCCAAAGAGCTAGTAGAAGTCGTATGATGGTTTGCTAGACCAGCTTTACCACTTGGAAACTCTACTTCCAAGCCTCTCCAAGCTTCTCCAACTTCTTTCACCTTGGAAAAATGGTGGACATATGGCTAAGGATTTGGGAAAAATGGTGCATAGGTGGTGCAAAAGTGGCCAAGGATATTTGTGCACATGTAGTGTACAAATAGTTGCTCATAATGATATTGCAAGAAAGTTTATTGTAGGTTGCAAAAAGCTCTTTTCAAAGTGTTTTTAAGGCTTTTAAAGTGTTATGGAAGGTATAGGTGAGCCTTCCCTTATAAACACATTTTTTAGAAATAAAGGTGAAAAGTGGGAAAGATAAGAAGAGGAGATGGTACACAAAAGTTTATATTGTTGGAGAAACAATCACTAATTGGACATATATTTGAAGGTGAAAGCTTTAGAAGAAAACCACATGCCTATGAAGGGACAAATTCACAAATGTATTATATTTGTAAATTTAGTTCACTTTAGTTCTAGAAGTTCTTTAAAAGTCACAAGATTGATACAAACTATATAAGTTAGTTTGTATCAATTGACACGAAGAGGAAGACAATAAGTTAGAGTGAGAACAGTTCATTTTGTATGATCAAGTATAGTCCGACTTCTCTGAGTGAGAAAACACTTGTAAACTTTTGTGTTTTCCATAAGTATGACAAAAACTAGTTAAAGTTCTAGGTACGAGATCCTCTCCTCCATCTCCATGCTTTGTGTGTTGTGTAATGATCTCAAAAGTTGAAGTTTTCTAAGCAAGTTGATGCCTGACATCGAATGTATGGTGAAAGGTTGAGTTTTATGCAGGAAGTCGATGCTTGGCATCAAATCTAAGTTGATAAGTCCTTGTCTTCATATTTGAATTTTATCTACTAATAAATCTCCTTGAAAAGATAAGGTTTATTGGATCAGCTCGATGCTTGGCATCGAATTCCAGTTGATAAGTGATGTTTGAAGTGTGCATGAAATCATATATTGTTTTGGCATCTGAAAGCTTGAGGTTTTATGTGGAAAGTCGATGCCTCACATCGAATCCCTGCTAAAAAGTGGCTAAAAACACTTCAAGTCAATGTCTGGCATCGAATTCTCATTGCAAGTTGATGCTAGGCATCAAATTTCGATTTTAGATAGGTGCTCACTATAACAAGCAGAATTTACAATTTTGGTAGATAGATATAGTCATCTTGTGAAGGCCATAACTTGAGTTCTAGAGATCCATCTCTTGTAAATAATAGCTTATTGGAAATCTCTTCTCTTCTACTTGCTCCACCAAAAGATCTTGGAGAAATAATTTCAGTGCTAAGACAAATAAGCAAAAGAGTGAAGGTATGTTATTTCAGTAACTAGAAATTTCTAAAGAAGCAAAGTTCTTAGTTTAAGCTATCATTTTTCAAAGTTTGGAGAAGCATTGAGTTAATGGTGACCATAGATGTGTCACATTAATCCATTTCTTGTGATGTTTCACACATCAACAAGTGGTATCAGAGTAGAAAGGTTCTAGAGAGCAGAAGGCGGCAAAGGTACAAGATGTTTTTAAAAGTTTTCATTAAAGTTTGAAAGCTAAAGCATTGGAAGATTCAAGGCATTGAAAGATTACTTCAAAAGTATCTTCATACACAAAGAACTTCAAAAGGTATTATCCTTTATCCTTTAAGCTCACATGTTGCAACAAAAGTAAAGGAGTATGGCAGATCATATCTCCATTGACAAACTGGACAGAGATAATTACCCCTCATGGGTAATGAGAATGGAAGTCTTACTTATGAGTAAGGATCTCATGGTATATGTAACATGTGAAGAAGAGAAGACAATATTTGAAGATGAAAGCCGACCAAAGAAATAAGAACTGGAGGCATTAAAGCATTGCCAGAAGAAGAATGCAAGTGCAAAAACTTACATGTACAATAGAATCTCAGATCATTTGCTACCACACATCAGAGGATTGGAATCATCTGAAGATATATGGAATGCATTGGAGTATCATTTCCAAAGTAATACCAAAGCAAGGAAAGCAAGTCTTTGGTCAGAGTTTACAACATTCAAGAAGAAACCATTATGTCACTAAGATGAAAGATCTAGGAGATAGTCTTGGATCCATAGATGAGGATGTTGAAGATCACAGATTGATTGTTCAATTGCTCGCAGGTTTGAGAGGAGATGAAAGGTGGAAAAATTTTGTCTTATCGACAAAACTTTCTTTAAATCATTATGTTCTAGATTTGAATCAATTGCTTGGTTTGATGCTCACATTTGAGCGAGACTTGAAGGGAGATGGAGATAAAGGACAAAGTTCTACAATGTACATGAAGAACAAGAAGAAAGGAGATAAAGGTAAAGCAAAAGATGAAGATCAATCGAGTTCTCAAGTTTATTATGCTAGAGGTAGAAGCACTGGCAGAGGAAGAACAAGAGGTTTTGGAAGAGGAATAGGTAACCAGAATAACAACAAGAAGGCTTGCTCGATCTGTGGATTGAGTAATCATTTGGCTCATGATTGTTGGCATAATCAACAAGGATCAAACTAGAATCAAAACAACAATAGTAGAGGTTGAGGTGGAAGATATCAAAATTACTCTCAGAGAGGTAGAAAAAATCAAAGAGGAGACTATGGTAGAGGTGGAGGAAGAAGTTGGGGAAAGAATCAATCCTACAACACCACCTACTACAATTATGCAAATGACACACAGAATGAAGGTCATACATCATTGATGATGAACTCAATCAAGACATGAGGTAAAGAAGATGTAAAGGTATTTTACATTGACTCTAGATGTTCTAATCATTTGTCAGGAAACATAGTATTGATGTCAGAATTGGAAAAAGGCATTTCTAGTCATATAGTTCAAATAGGTGATAGTACAAGACATAGTGTAGATTCAATTGGAAAAGTGAAATGCAAGAGTGGACCAGATTTGCTAACCAATGTGTTTTATGCTCCCATAATACCTAAAAACTTGATTAGTGTGGGACAAATAGTTGAAAAAGGTTTCCAAGTCAGGTTTACAAATGAAGGAGTATTTGTTGAAGATCCAAAGAATGTATATATTCAGATTGTCTGTGGTAAGAAAGAAGGTAGGCTCTTTACTTTAAGAGTGCAATGGAACATTGGTCAAGCTTTGCTTACACATGGTGAAGGAGTGATTACAAAATTTGATCTCTAGCATGAGTGGAACTATAGATTGGTGAAGTACCTCAATGATCTTGGATCTAAAGTTCAAAAGCACATCCAAAGTCTACTCATCAAAAGAATAGAGGAACGTACAATCTACATTTGTATTTATGTAGATGACATTATAATCATAGGTACTTCAAATGAAGGAATCAAGGAGGTAAAGAGATTACTTGAGAAAGAGTTCAAGATCAGTGATCTAGGAAAGTTATCATATTTTCTTGGAATGGAAGTTACTTATATAGATCATGGCATATATGTATCACAAGAAATGTATCTTTTGAACTTGTTCAAGAAATTTGGAATGGAAAATTGTAGAGAAGCTTCAACTCCACTAGAAGTCAACAACAAGCTTAGTAAATATGATGGTGCAAAATTTAAAGATATGAGGAAGTATCAATCTCTTGTGGGTAGTTTGATTTATGCTACACTAACAAGACCTGATCTTAGTTATGTAGTGGGAGTTTTTTCACAATTCATGCATTGTCCAAAGGACCCACATTGGATTGCAGGTCAAAAAGTTCTCAAATATATCAAAGGAACTATAAAGGATGGATTATATTATCATTTTGCTTTAGATTTGAAGTTGAGAGCCTATAGTGATCCAGACTGGGTAGGTAATCAAGATGACAAAAGATCAACTCATGGTTACATGATATATATTGGTGATAAGCTTGTAAGTTGGTGTTCAAAGAAACAACATATAGTAGCATTATCATCAACTGAAGTTGAGTACAAAAGACTTGTGGAAGTAGCTAAGGAGGTCATATGGATGCAAAGATTATTCAAAAGCTTAGGCATTGATCAAGGTATACCTACAATACATGGACATAATATGAGTTCACTTTATCTTGAAGCAAATCAATCATTTCATGCAAGAACAAAACATATAGAGATACATTATCATTTCTTGAGAGAAAAGGTAATGGAGAAAGAAATTGAAGTGGAGTACATTTCTAGAAAGGATCAAATAGCAGATATAATGACAAAGAGCTTGGATGGTGTGAAACCAGCAAATTCAAAAGCATGGCAGGAGTAAAAGAAAAGATGATGATATGAAGAAATAGAGAATGTCAATTAGTGATTGAGGGGGAGCTGTTGGAGAAACAATCACTAATTGGACATATATTTGAAGGTCAAAGCTTTAGAAGAAAACCACATGACTATGTGAAGGGACACATTCACAAGTATATTATAGTTGTAAAGTTAGTTCACTTTAGTTCTAGAAGTTTCTTAAAAGTCATGAGATTGAGACAAACCATATATGTTAGTTTGTATCAACTTACATGAAGAGGAATACAATTAGTTAGAGTGAGAACAATTCATTTTGTATGACCGAGTATAGTCGGGCTTCTCTGAGTGAGAAAGCACTTGTAAACTTTTGAGTTTTCCATAGCTATGACAAGAACTAGTTAAAGTTCTATGTATGAGATTCTCTGCTCCATCTCCATGTTTTGTGTGTTGTGTAATGATGTCCAAAGTTGAAGTTTTCTAAGCAAGTGGATGCTTGGCATTCAATGTATGGTGAAAGGTTGAGTTTTATGTCGGAAGTTGATGTCTGGCATCGAATCTAAGCTGATACGTCCTTGTCTTCATATCTGACTTTTATCTACTGCTAAATCTCCTTGAAAAGATAAGGTTTGTTGGATCAACTCCATGCTTGGCATCAAATTCTAGTTGATAAGTGATATTTGAAGTATCCATGAAATCATATATTGTTTTGGCATCTGAAAGGTTGAGGTTTTATGCGGGAAGTCGATGACTAGCATCGAATCCCTGCTAAAAAGTGGCTAAAAACACCTCAAGTCGATGCCCGACATCAAATTCTCATTGCAAGTTGATGCTAGGCATCGAATTTCCATTTTTAGATAGGTGCTCTTACTATAATAGGTAGAATTTCCAATTTTGGTAGTTAGATATAGTCATCTTGTGAAGGCCGTAACTTGAGTTCTAGAGATCTATTTCGTGTAAATAATAGCTTATTGGAAATCGCTTCTCTTCTACTTTCATCCGCCAAAAGATGTTGAAATAATTTCTATGCTAAGAAAAATAAGAAAAAGAGTGAAGGTATGTTATTTTAGTGATTAGAAATTTCTGAAGAAGCAAAGTTCTTAGTTTAAGCTATCATTTTTCAAAGTTTGGAGAAGCATTAATGGTGACCATAGAGGTGTTCTAGTGTCACATTAATCCATTTCTTTTGATGTCTCACACATCAACATATATGTGTCCTCCCATTTATTTTTCTATAAGTTTCCATAAAGTCACTACAAGAAAAAATAGGAAGTTGTTAGTCTTTCATGAAGAGGTTCTTGGGACATCAAAGTGAGCACTAAAATAGACAAGTAGTTGAAGTGACATACGTTATTGGAATGGACACACACAAAGAGAATTATTCTTGTAGATAATGTTGGATTCAGATGTCTGGGGAAGCACATGAATAGCACAAGAAAGAAGAAGAAGCTTGGAGCATAACACACAATACTAAATGTATTACCACTAGAATGTACAAAGATAAGTAGCCCATTAGCGCAATAGGCATATATACAAGCTGGGGGAAAAAACGTCCTAAAGAGGGAAAAAAGTGCCTCGGTGGTCCTAGAGTGTTCACACACATCACTACCTGAATATATCAACAAATCCCCCTGTTACAAGGCTGAGGGAGCGAGACAACCGCAACCGCAGAAGAAGGATAAACAAGATTTGTGGCTGAAATGACGGAGAGGTAGGAAATTTCGCAAGAGTCGGTAGATGAAGAATGCGAAAGCAATAAAAAGCAGAAGACATGAAGAGAAAAGAGTTCTGTCGTCGCGTCATCGTTTCGTTCAATTGGTGGAGCAGAGTTTACGGTGTTAAACAGACTGTTGGAGTGATAGTTAACAGGCATGTATTTGAGAGAGACAGAAGGATAGATATGTCTATGTTCTATTGCGCACTGTAGTGAATAGAGTTGATCACATCGAAATTGAAGTATTCGGGAACCACGAGTAACATACTTCAAAAAACTGTGTACGAGATATTGCTGAGGACCTTGAGTACTGTTCCATTCTATTCATAATTATTTGTTCTGCTATTCTTTGGTTGAATCGATTCTCATTGGGTATTTTGTGATGTTGTGAGTATATTTGATGATCAGTTATATATGATTCCGTATTTCTCGACTATGAAGGTGTGTGTTTGTTGTCTGGCGTGAGACTGTGTAATAGCCAGTGTTTAGTACCATTTCTGTTAAGTAACGAGGATTTTATATGTTAATCAACGATCATTGAGTATTCGACCAAGATCTGTGTGTGGACAGAAGTCTTAGTAAGTCATTAATTGCGGTAGAAATCCATGATCTGAGTCAGCATACGAAAAGTTTAATATAATCTCGATTCGAGTTGTCTGTGCATTTCATTCGATGCGTTTAGTTGTCGCATGAAATCGTCTTATTGCGGAGCATTTTGAGAAGAGCGTATTCTCGTAGTTGTAAGTTTTGGTAGAATTTCTATACTACTACCATACGTATATTCATGGACGAACGTTCTGACACTTATCATACCAAGGAGTAGTCAGTATTCAAACTCAACCCCTGTGTTAAGAGGTGAGAAAATACTAGCGATTGTGTAAGAGATTGGGAAAATAGTACAGGGCCTCTGTCTGACAGACCCCTACCACTCCCAAGAACCCGAGGACCCGATAATACTCGTCCGAAAGTTGGATTGAGTTATTATCGTCTAACATTTGGCGATCCTGCTGGGGACGTGGCATTGAGATTGCCTGGTATTTTGTTCAAATTAAAATTTTGTTGGAAGGACAGTAGCAACAGAATCAGATTGTTGCGATACTGTGTGTTCGTAATACTATATGATCAGTACGGAAATGCTACATGCCGATTACTCGATCAGGAGAAAAGTATCCCAAGAATCATCAGTTAGGGATATTAAGAACAACTTTGGGAGGTACTAGTACAATTAGACCTGACCCAGTTGTCGAAAAAGTGACAAACGATAACACTGATTCCGGTGAAATTACGGTAGAACGTAGTACATCTCTAGAATTGCCTGGTGTTACTACGGTACAGACTGTCGAAAATACAGCAATTTTGGAACCGATCAAGATGCAGTTGGAATCTAGCATAAAAGTCTTTGGAATAGATTCAGATACGATTAGAAACACTTTAGGGAAGGAAATTAATCCAGGCGAATCTACGTTGTATCCAGTCACGATTTTAAATCCTTCCGGTGAAATTTCGGTAAGAAAAACACAGTTTTTCGGTGACGATTCAACACTTTCGGCTGAATCTTCAGCGCAACTACAAAGTTTGAGAGCAAGTCCTCCTACTTTGGATATCAAGGAGGAAGGAAGACTATTCGAAACAGAAATTCGCAATATAGTAAGTAAGCTAATTGCACCGGAAAGTGTGCCATTAGGCGAAACAAATTCCAGTAGTTCAGAAACTCCAACCAGAATTACAGAAGGAGTGTATAATACATTTACGATGAATGAACAACTACAACGACAAGTAGGTCAACCCAGATTGGCTTCAACGGGAGTAACATACACAAAGTTTAGTGGGTTTCCAGGAGATGACCCAGATGCTCACGTACGCACCTTCGAAATCAGTTATGCTGTCCTCAACCATCCACCGGATCCGGCGTACAAAGCAATTGTTTTTCAATCTACACTTGTGAATGAAGCAGCAAGATGGCTTACTGAATCAGATATTAATCATTTCGGTACTTATGAAGCAGTACGAGACGCTTTTCTGCAGCGATTCAGGCTAAAAAAGAATCCTGCAGAGATTTTTGAGTATTTACAGAACAATAGACAGAAACCAAATCAAACTGTACAAGAGTATGCTACCCTTTTCAGGACGCATTTAAGGCAGCTACCCCAGGCCCATGCTAACTTACCAGACGATGTTATTACACAGTGGTTTATCAATGGTTTGCTTCCTCAACTTAGGCAAATCATGATTATAAGATGTGTAGGAGCCATGACCCTCGACGCAGTGATAGCGATGACCCTTCAGCTAGAAAACAAAGTTGGAGGATTTTCAGAGGATTTGGAATGGATTAAAACAAACAAACATGTGGCTGAAGATATAACCAGGCAAGTATATTGTACCACTTGCAAGAATTCAGGACATACAAGTGCCCAGTGTGCGTTAAATCAGACTTATTGCGCCATCTGTAACATTGTAGGACATACCACTGAGAATTGTGCATACAATGCTAGAAGACAAGGAGCAACAACAGTTAATGCAATTATTCAAGAGCAAGGGCAGTCATCCAATCAATATGTACCCCCACATTTGAGACACAATCAACAACAAGGGTATCGACATTATCGAGGACAGAGGAACAACAACTATAACACACCGCGCTGGCAGAATGGACCACCACCGGAAAATCAAAATTTACCACCACCTCGATGTCATTTCTGTGGACAATTGGGCCATATTAGAAGATTCTGTAGAGATGCAGCGGAATATGATCAAAGGAAAAAGGAACGTCAAAACCCAATGGCCAATGTGGTAACAATTACACCTGTAGAGACGCAGGCAGCAGCAGTTCAAACGCGTTCCGGTAAACAATTGCAACCAGCAGCAGAATTATTTGAGCCAGGGATACGTGAACAACACAGAATGTATAATAAGGCTAGCCAGTGGACTACCGTAGAACCACCTGTTTTTCCAGAACCTACTCCAGTGATCCAGTCCCCGGATACCACACAAGTTCATGCTGACAAAACAAAAGCAGGTACATCATCTGCAGTAGAATTACCACCTTCAGACCAAGCTTCGTCTTCAACAGTTAAGGAAGATGAAAATCTAGTGCAACCAACTTGGGATATATTGTCAAAAGCATCCATCACACTGCCTTTCGGGCAATTACTGGCATTAGTACCAGGAATACGCCAACAATTTCAACAACAGTCTACTACAAAATCTGCTTGCATTCCGGCTACCGCAACCGTACAACCGGAACCAGACTCTATGGTAGATCACTCAGTTCCTCTGATTACGGTATGGTTTCATAAACATCAAATTCCACAAGTGTTAATTGATGGGGGGTCCGGCGTGAATATTGCCACTGCGTCACTTTGTAAGAAGTTAGGATGGACTAAGATAGAACCAGTTCAATTCTTTGTTAGGATGGCTGATCAATCTAGAGTTCATCCAGTAGGACTGGTCTGAGATATACCTATAACTGTCCAAGACACAACATTCAAGATGACTTTTGTTGTTCTTGAATTGCCGGAATCCACCCTAGACTACAATCTACTTTTCGGTCGTTCTTGGTTAAAACAAGCCAAGGTAATTCAAGACTGGTCAGCTCAGGAACTTACATTCAAAGATAAAAACCGCAAATGTGTTGTAAAATTAGATGCTATACAACCCTGTGAGTTACATGCTCGACCATATTTAGCCGAACCAGTTCATATGTTAGATGGATTGTCGGATGACGAAGAAGAAGAATTTCTGAAGAATAATGTTGATTTGATGACAGTAGGAACTATTGATCTACAGTCTCTGGTAGACACTTGGAATGCTTCAGTATGTACAGTAATACCCATTGTCGAAGAAATTAAGGAGGAAAATACCATTTCAATTCAAGGTAATGAATTACAGCAGCTTCTCGAACCTTCCGCTGATACAGAGAAACATCAACAATTTTATGTTCCAGAAGATCAGTTAATTACTTATAATCTTGGAGATGAAGACCACCCTCGTCCTGTAAAGATAAAGCAAAACTTACCTGAAGCTTTTCAAGCAGATTTAATCAAGCTACTCCAAGAATTTACTGACATCTTTGCATGGGATTACAAAGACATGAAGGGTCTGGATCCTCGTATCTATCAACACAGAGTTATGCTAAAACCAGAAGCAAAACCGATAAGGCAAACCAGCTACCGGATGAACCCACATTATGCATCTCAGGTAAAGGCTGAACTTGATAGGTTATTAAAAGTGGGGTTCATAGTACCAATAGAACATGCAGAATGGATTTCACCAATCGTAATTGTACCAAAGAAAAACAAGCAATTGAGAATTTGCGTAGATTATCGGAAATTAAATGCTGCAACAATACCGGATCCTTTTCCAATTCCTTTTTTGGATACGATGCTTGATAAAGTAGCAGGTCATGAGATGTATTCATTTCTAGATGGATACAGTGGATATAACCAAGTAAGAATGGCTGAGGAAGATATACCGAAAACTGCATTTATTACAAATTGGGGTGTTTTTGCTTGTACCGTAATGTGGTTTGGATTGAGAAATGCACCAAGCACATTTCAAAGATGTATGCAGGAAATATTTTCTCCTTATCTTACCTCATTCATGCAAGTATATCTTGACGATTTTTCAATTTTCGGTAAAATGATTGCACATCTAGTACATTTACGATGTTGTTTTCAGAGATGTAGAGAATATAGATTGTGTTTAAACCCAAACAAATCTGTGTTCGCGGTTTCATGTGGTAAATTACTTGGTCATATCATATCAGCATAGGGTATTCAAGTTGATCCCGATAAAATTTCAGCAGTATTAGAAGCTCCGGTGCCTAATACACCTAAGGAAGTAATGCGATTTATGGGACAAGTGAGATGGCATGGAAGGCATTTACGGTGGCTTGCTCATGTGGCAATACCACTAAACAAATTAATTTCCAAAACTGCAAGGCAATTTGAATGGACTCAGGAATGTCAGGTAGCATTTGATCGACTGAAACAGTTATTAACACAGGTTCCCATTTTACAGCCACCAGATTGGGATAACCCATTTCATGTATTTGTTGACACATCTGATATAGCAGTAGGAAGTGTACTGATGCAACAAACAGATAAATGGTTTAGACCAGTATACTATGCTAGCAGAAGATTAGCACCTGCAGAGAAGAACTACTCGGTAACTGAGAGGGAATGCTTAGGATTAGTATATTCGGTAAAAAAATTCAGACATTATTTATTGGGCCGAAAATTTACATTTCATGTCGATCACGCTGCATTGGTTTACTTGGTTCGACAGCAACATATCGGTGGCCGCCTAGCACGATGGGTTCTACTATTGCAAGAATTCGACTATGATGTCGTTCATCGGCCAGGTAGTTCACATGCTTTAGCAGACTTTTTGTCACGCTTAGATTCAGGTGAACCTCCGGTTGGTATAAATGATATAACGCCAGCCATTTATACTTCAGAACCAACTACTGAAGAATTGTCAAACCAACCAGTGCCAACTACGTATTATGATCAGTTATTGACCTTCCTTTCAAGTGGATATCTACCTTCTGAAGTCCCCACAGTTACACGCCGAAAAATTGCAGGTTTTAGCCGACGATTCCGGTTAGTTGCTGGAGAATTATATTATACAGATCATACCGGAATCCTACTTCGCTGTATTCCACCACATGAAGTTAACTCAGTTATCACTTTGGCTCACTCAACTCCTTCCGGTGGACATTTTGCAGCAGATCTTACTCACCGGAAAATTCTGCAAAGTGGACTTTGGTGGCCAACTATGTATAGAGATATATTGCAATTTATCAAAACATGTGATAGCTGTCAAAGGACTGGACAACCATTACAACGCCATTACTTTCCACTTCATCCAGTACTTCCTTTAGAACCATTTCAGAAATGGGGTCTTGATTTCATTGGTCCAATCACACCTCCCGCAGTATTCAGCAATAACAGGTATATATTGACTTGCACAGATTATGCAACCAGGTGGGCAGAAGCATGGCCTTTACGCTCAGCTACAGCAGTTGAAGTAGCAAAATGTCTATTAACAGATGTCTTTCCAAGATTTGGACTGCCACTAGAGCTTGTTTCAGATCAGGGTACTCATTTTATGAACAAGTTGATGAAAGCATTAACGCAGTCATTCCAGATCAGTCATAAATTCAGCTCACCATATTATCCTCGTGCAAATGGATTGGCAGAAAGTACCAACAAATCTCTGCTAAATATGCTTCAGAAATTGACTAGAGAAACACCGGAAAGATGGGATCAGTTGCTACCTGCAGTCTTATGGGCTTATCGCACTACATATAAGGTAACCACCGGCTTGACACCATTTAAGTTAGCCTATGGAATAGAAGCAATAGCTCCGATGGAAATTGTAATACCAAGTTTAAGAGTAGCAACGTCTCAGAAGTTGTTACCCGAAGAGTCATTGGTATTTCGGTTGGAAACACTTAGAGAATTAGATGAACACCGATGGCTCAGTTTCTTAACTATGAAAGAAATCCAATTAAGACAGGCCAGGACACATGACCGAAATTTAAAGACGACAGTATTTTCGGTAGGACAGCTTGTTCTTTTTTACAATGCAAAGTCCAATAGATCAGCCGGAAAATTCAAGTTACGTTGGTTCGGTCCATTCAAGATTGCAGAACAAGTTGGTCCGGCTACTTTTCGATTGACTACATTGACTGGACAAACACTTCCAAAAGCGATAAACGGTTCAAAGCTACGGCCGTATCAAGTAGCGCCACCTCGGCTATAACAAGGGTACACAGCGTACCACAAATTTTTTACTTTTCTTTTGTTTTTTAGTTCCTTTTTTTTAATTCGGTGTAATCAATAAAATAAGTGTAATCGCCGTACTTTAATATCTATTTATGTCCAGCCGCCCGCTCCTTTTCTCTCTCTTTGCATGCACGCACGTCAGATATAGACATTACTGTCCGTTTTGTGTAATTAGTACCGTTTAAAATATTCTTTGTACAAATTTCTTATATAACTCACTTAAACTCGCCGGATAGGTAATTTAGTCTTTTGCGACCACAACCATAGTTTCTGAATACTTGTGTTCTGCGTCTTACATCTCTGTGTAATGGAATCCCTAGCGAACTATACAGCTTTTGCCGATGGTATCCCTGATGAAGTAGGAAATTATCTGCATGTACGAGGATTGGGTAGTTTCGCCGAGCTGCCATGGCACTCAGTAGAAGCTCACCCCTTCTTCGCACAGATCATTTCCGCTATCGCTCGAGTATCTTCCACTGAGAAACGATGGGTTTTCCTTTCCTTACCGTCTAGAACTGTGATCACATTCCAAGTGTTTGCAGAAATTTACCATTTAACTCCACAAGGCCGCGAGAATGTTCCCATGATCTCAGCAACCCGAATGGCAGAATTGTTCCCGCGATTTTCATCTAATGAATACGCCATTCTCTGTCGACCAGAACCTGAAAGAACTGCACTACAATTCCTCGTTGCTATACTCAACTTTCAGAAACGTACCTATGGTATTTCTCGACCATTTTACTCTGCCATAGATATAGCTGCACGAGAACCTGTTAACTTTGCGTCATTCTTCTTTCAACGTATTCATAAGGAGTGCGTCTCAATTATGAAGCAAGTTAACAAAGGTAAAACCCCGAGGTCTCGACTACCACACATTTTATCATTTCTGTTTCCAACCATAATGCAAGCACAACCACCACCAAGAGGACCATTGTTACAGATTGAAGAATCAGCGCAACCGTTAGATGACGACGAAGAAGATGAAGAGGAGATTAATCAGTTATTCAGAAGAAAACGGATCAGAATCAGTTCTTCTGAAAGTAAGAATGCAGGTTCAGTCGAACAAGACGAAGAAGTACAACAGGAGGTCAACCAGCATTCAGGTGGAGTAACACAAAAGGAAGACGAACAACAGCAGGAAGTACAAGTAGAGAATGCAGATGATCAGCAAGACAAGGAAGCAGAAACAGAGACCAAGCATCAAGAGGAAGAGAAGTTCCATGATACAAATACATCGATGCAACAGGAATCGTCCACATATTCATTAGCATCTGAGCATCTACAAACGCAGAAGCAAACTGAAACAGAAGCAATGTCAACTGATAAAGTCGGTCAACAGCAGCAGCAAGAGAATCCACAAATCCATGAATGTCAACCTACTAATGATGCACTGGATAAGCTCCTGAAGGCAGCCGAAACAACAGATGATCAACAGAATGCAACAAAGGTAATTAGCTCTAACACAGTTCGTTCTAATTTTCCACCGCAACAGGAAGCACATCCCATCCAGGATCACCCCGACCATACATCATCATCTTCCCCTAACTATTCACCACCGAATTCTTACCAATTACGCACCTATACGATTGCCCAACCGCGACAACTTCCACAAACACAATCTGTTCAGGTATTTTCCGAATTAGCATCAATGGGACAGTTTCTTATTAACCTCTCCCAGCAATTACCTGCTCAGATGAGAGCTGATACAGACAACATTTACAAGGAGTTACAACAGAAAATAGAAATACTGGAAGCCAATATCACTCCGCTTCAAGAAGAAGTATACACAGTAAAAGCAGAAAATCAAGCCCTACAAGAGCAGGTGAGACAGCTGCAAGAACGACTCAATGATCAGGCAGATATAACAAAACAGCGGGATGAAGCTCTGGAAACAATAAACAATCATAAAGAAATGTTGACAGAAGCCACTGCAGAAATTAATAGGTTAACACAGAATTTCAAAGATGCAGAAGATGGCAGAATAGCATTAGGCAACTTACTGGAAGAAACTAGAAGGAGGTTAACTCAAACAGAATTCGAGTTAGATACAACAAAAAACAGTTTATCAACAGTCAACAACATACTGCACAAGTATCTCATTGAAGAGCCTCAGAAACAGAAAAGATTAGCAGATACGAGAAGAGAAAGAGATGCATTTTACAAAACAATCCAATTCCTGAACCAACAGTTAGAAAGACTCGAGAATCAATTACGTAACAAAAATGATAACATCCATCGAATGCAGCAACAAGTAACAGATATGAAGACAGCCAGAGATGCAGCATTGGCCAATGAATTTTATTTACAGGAAGCATTTTTACAAACAGAGGCTGAAAATATACTTTCGGAAGCTATTGCGATCAGTTCGGTGCGGACAGATGCCCAATTATTAGAACCCGATACCCTGAAAAGTGTATTAGAAACACTTAAGAAAAAGATTGCTCGTATTTTTCGATCAGCTAGAAATATGTATTTAGAAGGTCTAGAAGCAAAACTATAGATTTTGGGCCTACAAATCTAGTGTTGTACTGGTATATTTTAATAAAAGTCATGATTTTTGTCCATAATATTTTTCGCACATGTAAAAGACGTCCCAAGTTTAGCATCGATTTCCAGAATGATGATTTTGATTCTAGAATCTCGGTAAGCAGCCTGAAATGTCATATCAGAATGGAATACCATCATTCTAGCGACTGGCAGCTCAAGTTCTAGTACTTATAAAATGCGTATGCCCGGCAAAGTATTTTCTGTATAGTGTTCTGCAAGCTCTTGTGTTCATTAACCAAAACTTCTAGTACATTACTTTCGGCAAGTCTTACAATCATGTCTGAATCGGATATACTGAGATGGCAACTCAGAAAACGCACACTTACACAGAATCGTGTTGTGACAACAACTGATACTACATCACAGGGTGATGGAGATGACTCAAGAATTTCGACAACATCACCAGATTTGCATAACCACATATTATTTTTCACAGAATTCAAAATAGAGTTTGACATTTATTCAAAGGAAAATGAGAACTGGTTACGAAGGATCGGACTCCTACAGTTTGCTAAGTTACCCTGGGAACAATGGACAGGCCACAACAATGCAGAGGATCAGTTACGCATTATGCGACAAACAAAAGGTTTTCTTGAAAATCAGGTACAATTTTCCCCACAACTAGTTTCGTCAGTATTTCAATTACCGTTGTATGAAGCAAATTTTCCCAAATGTTCTTATAACGACCTAGAAAAAGAATTTGGTGAGGGCGAAGGTCGTAGACGCTATTTCATGATCAAGAATGCCACATATACTCGCCGTGGACAATTTAGATGGTACTTAGAAAGGCTCTGCTTTATCGTCAGATTTGATCTTATGTCTAGAGAAAATTTTTCGCCTCTAGTACAAGCAGAGAAAGGAGGAAAAGTGAGTTGGGCTCACTGGTTGTACAATCATTTACACAAACAGTTTTTTGTTGGGGATAGATGCAGGTCCCAAAAATACACTCGTTTACCAGTGTATTTAGCTGCTATATTTGATTTTGCCAAGTCTGTAAAGGAGAAACAGTTACACTGGTCCCCCTCTCTTTGCCACGAACACCACAGAGCGCCTGAAGAAGAAGCCCAACCCTCCACAGAACCAAACACAGGTAACAGCCCACAGAACCAAACAGTAGGGACACCATTTCGGCTGTCCCTTAGAAGAAAAAAGACAGACAATGTGCCTACTGCCAGTCCAAAGCAAACACCGAATGACATCCAACCCGATTTTGTTACAAAAATGAAGAACCAAATCCAAGAGGTTTCCCAATATTTACGACAACAGGAACAAGCGATTCAGCACCGAAACGAGTTGCTATTAGCAACAATGACTAAGTCCACCTCAGTAATGGCACAGATGCAAAAAGAATTGAACGATAAAGATGCGTTAATACAGGTGTTACAACAAGACAACCAGCATATTACGGCCGAATTGATCACCGTAAAAAAGTATGTCCAAGACTTTAAGCAGTGGCAGCAAGCTATCCAAACACAAATTCAAACTGAGATGTCCAGTTTTTCTACCCTGAATGCTCACCTGCAAGCCGAAAATCAACTTTTGCAGTCAAGAATACAAGTATTGCAGGAGTTCGAAAAGCAGATATTAAAAGATGAGGGTGTAGAATTAAATGCCACAATGATGACAAATATGGACATAGATTTATTAAAAGAACAGTTGGATAGCCATATTCAAAATCGCTGGACACTTTTTCGTAGGAGATGGTTAGCTATACTTGTTCCATCACTAGAACGAGTACAATCAGAAAGGATTGGGGATTCAAACCCTGGCATGGACCGACAGACACTATAAACGGATATTTCAGCCAGGTGGTGATAGGATACTGTATGGTTACATCACTTCTGCAGAAGACATGGATTCAACAGCACAGAGGGTACTTTGATTCCATAGACGAAGTGCTTACAGCACATGATCAAGAAGGTGGGCCCAGTATATAAGAAAGCGGGACTTCATGAAGAGGCAATTAGACCAGCTATACGAGTTTGAGGAAGTTCTGGAGGAAAATACGACCTATCACGTACAGTGACACATTCGGGATTGAAAGATAATTGCTGAATCACCAGCAGGATATGGACAGTATACAGAGTTTTTCTGATGCGTGTAAAGAAGGAAAACAGGAGGATAGCCCAGGCAAAAGGATATCATCTACAGTATTGCACTTGCGGGTTCGAGTCCACCGTGCGTGCCAGTGTTACAAGGCTGAGGGAGCGAGACAACCGCAACCGCAGAAGAAGGATAAACAAGATTTGTGGCTGAAATGACGGAGAGGTAGGAAATTTCGCAAGAGTCGGTAGATGAAGAATGCGAAAGCAATAAAAAGCAGAAGACAGGAAGAGAAAAGAGTTCTGTCGTCGCGTCATCGTTTCGTTCGATTGGTGGAGCAGAGTTTACGGTGTTAAACAGACTGTTGGAGTGATAGTTAACAGGCATGTATTTGAGAGAGACAGAAGGATAGATATGTCTATGTTCTATTGCGCACTGTAGTGAATAGAGTTGATCACATCGAAATTGAAGTATTCGGGAACCACGAGTAACATACTTCAAAAAACTGTGTACGAGATATTGCTGAGGACCTTGAGTACTGTTCCATTCTATTCATAATTATTTGTTCTGCTATTCTTTGGTTGAATCGATTCTCATTGGGTATTTTGTGATGTTGTGAGTATATTTGATGATCAGTTATATATGATTCCGTATTTCTCGACTATGAAGGTGTGTGTTTGTTGTGTGGCGTGAGACTGTGTAATAGCCAGTGTTTAGTACCATTTCGGTTAAGTAACGAGGATTTTATATGTTAATCAACGATCATTGAGTATTCGACCAGGATCTGTGTGTGGACAGAAGTCTTAGTAAGTCATTAATTGCGGTAGAAATCCATGATCTGAGTCAGCATACGAAAAGTTTAATATAATCTCGATTCGAGTTGTCTGTGCATTTCATTCGATGCGTTTAGTTGTCGCATGAAATCGTCTTATTGCGGAGCATTTTGAGAAGAGCGTATTCTCGTAGTTGTAAGTTTCGGTAGAATTTCTGTACTACTAGCATACGTATATTCATGGACGAACGTTCTGACACTTATCATACCAAGGAGTAGTCAGTATTCAAACTCAACCCCTGTGTTAAGAGGTGAGAAAATACTAGCGATTGTGTAAGAGATTGGGAAAATAGTACAGGGCCTCTGTCTAACAGACCCCTACCACTCCCAAGAACCCGAGGACCCGATAATACTCGTCCGAAAGTTGGATTGAGTTATTATCGTCTAACACCCCCTAGGAGTGATGCGGTGAACAAGGAGCTGGCACTCATGTATAAGGAAGTGTCAAGCTATGTGGAATCAATCCACAAAAGGAAGTAAGCCCAAAGCTTTGCGAAAATCTTCACATTTCTCCCTAGGTAGAGCCTTCGTAAAAAGATCTACAATGTTCTCTTGCGTGGGCACATATGCCAAGTTGATCCCCCCAACGGAGAACCTCTCCCTGACATAATGATAATGCACCTCAATGTACTTAGTCGAGCATGGAATACAGGGTTCCTCGCAATTGTCAATGCGCTTTGACTTTCAGTGAAGATGGTGGTGGTAAAAGACTGACCAACTCCCAAATTAGCCATAAGGCGTCTAAGCCACACACACTCAACAGTCGTTGTGAAACCTACACTATACTCAGCCTCAGAACTGGAAGTGGCCACAATAGGCTGCTTCTTGCTCAACCAAGATATACATGAGCTACCAAGCATGAACCAAAAGCCATTGGTGGACACATGAGTGTCATAGCAACCAACACAATCACTATCAAAAAAAGCATGCAAATTTGGTGGTAGTGATCCCCCCTTGGGATAAAACAATCCAAGTAGCCGGGTACCACTTAAGTAGTGAAAGATGCACTTAACCACTTTCCAATGCTTGACACCTAGGCAATGCATAAACTTGCTCATCTATGAGATAATAAATTGAATATCTGGTCGAGTAATGCATAAGTAAATGAAGCATCCAAAGGCCTAGTGATAGAGATCAGCATCAAATGCATCTCCAACATCATGAATGTCAAGAGGAAGGAGATAAGGAAGAGAGCTCACACACACACTCTCACTCTCAAGGAGAAGCACACACACAAATTGAGGCAAGGAAGAATAGTCTTCTTCTTCTTATTCTATTACATAAAAGGAATGTACAAGAATGTCCTAAAACAAGAATACAAGTGCAATATATAAAGATTAGTACATAAGGAAGAACCTAATGCCTGCGAATGAGTGAGCTGGCAAGAAACAAATGTGCCATCATTTTTAGTAGATAAATCTAATAAAGCTCAATGAATTATCCATGACATATATCAATGTGACCACTATACATGTCAGAGAAACGAAAAACTGGTACGTGTCATCCTGGATCATCACATGTTGAGCTTGATATCTCAACACTCCCCCTCAAGTTCAACGCCATATCCTGTAATCCAAGCATCTCCTGAAACTTCTTCAACTTCTCAGCTCCAAGTGCTTTGGTGAAAATATCAGCAACCTACTCATCTGTTCTCACATAAACAAGATCAATATCACCTGCTAATACCTTCTCTCTGATGAAGTGATAATTTACCTTGATATGCTTTGTTCTTGCATGGAAAATAGGGTTCCATGCTAATTGTATGCTACTAAGATTATCATAATAGATAGTGATAGGCTTTTGCACTTCCCCATCTAAATCTGCAAGTAACATCTCCGGCCATGATGCCTCACATGATGCCATTGCAACACCTCTATACTCAGCCTCTGTACTCGACAAAGCAATAGTGGGTTGATTCTTACTGCTCCATGTAATAGCTAGACCTCCAAGTGAGAAAAGAAAGCCACTAGTAGATCTTCTATTTGGAGTACTACCAACCCAATTTGCATTGGTGTATCCATGAACCTACAAATCTACACGAGCTTCATAAAACAATGCATAATCCAAAGTAGCACTCACATAACGTAGAGTGCACCTCAGAGCATCCAAATGTGGCTTCCTGGGAACCTGCATAAACTGACTTCAAGTTCAACAGTATAACTTAGATTAGGCCTTGTAATTCTGAGATATATAAGACTTCCCACAATTTTCCTATACATAGTAGCATTTTCCAATGCTTCACCTGATGTAGTATCCAATTTCAAATTTTGATCTAATGGCATAGAAATTGACTTACAATCAGCGATACCATACTTTTGCAGCATATTCAAGGCATATTGCCTTTGCGACATCCATATACCTATTTCTGTATGTATAAACGCAATGCCCAAGAAATAGCACATCACACCAAGATCTTTGATGTCAAATTCTTGCATAAGAAGTTTCTTTACCTCCTTGATGATTTCTTCATTATCACCACCTACAATCAGGTCATCAACATAAATAGCCACAATAGTAATGCCATCATCAGCCTTCCTTGCATATAGTGAGTGATCTGCATCACACATAGAGAACCCAATGCTGGTTAAGTAATCAACAATCCTTGCATGCCATGGACGAGGGGCTTGCTTCAGCCCATACAAAGCCTTTTGCAACCTGCAAACATATTAGGGATGCTTTGAATCTTCATATCCTTGTGGCTGGTCCATATATACTTCTTCCTATAACTCACCATGTAGGAAAGCATTCTTCACATCCATCTAATGCAAAGTCCATCCTTTTGCTATAACTAATGCAACAAGTGTTCTGACAGTAGACATTTTAGCTAAAGGGCTAAATGTTTCCTCATAATCAATGCCATATGTCTATGCATAACCTTTAGCTACCAATCATGCTTTATACCTGCTTATGCTACCATCAGCATTATGCTTTACCTTGTAAACCCATTTGCAGCCTACGGGTTTCTTTCCTTGTGGCAATGGAACTAGCTTCCATGTATCATTTCCATAAAGTGCAGCCATCTCCTCATCCATAGATTTTTCCAAATATCCATTACGAATCGCATCTTCAAAACAAGAAGATTCTACATCTTGTATTACCTTTGTCATGTAAGCACAATGGAAAGCCATGTAACTATCATATGTCAATCGTTGCACTGAATTATGCATCCTCCTAGATCTTCTTGGTCCTGGGTCACTTCTCCTTATATCATCTGCATGTGCCCTTCTTACTCTTGGAGTCTTCACAGAGGGCAATCCAAGTTCCTCATCAAGACTCTTTTCTGAACCACTTGAATCTCCATCAACATCTTCAAAACCTGCACATGTTTTACTACCAACAGAAAGCTTTTCTTTACCTTTCTTGGATGTATTTGATGAATTTGTTGGACAGAAATTTCCACACAATCTTCCACTCCATGGATTTGAGTTGGAACTATTGCTTGGTGATGCATATGGTCCACTCAAAACTTGAGATTCTGCACTTGATTTTTTTGCATTTTCTTTGTTATTTGGTTCAAGATTCAATCCTTCTTTGGCATCTGCATAGAAGCTTGACATTTCATCAAATACCACATCTTTGCTCACCTTCACCTATCGTGTGAGTGGGTTATAAGATTTGTACCCCTTTTGCTTAAGGGAGTATCCAATGAAGACACATTTTCCTCCTTTTGGATCAAGCTTCGTCCTTAAATCATCTAGAACATATACATATGCAATACAACCCAAAACTTTAAGATGTGATAAGTTTGGCTTTTTACCTGTAAACTTCTCTTTAGGTGTAACTTGATGTACAATAACAGTCAGAGTTCTGTTCATGATGTATATAGCAGTATGCACAACTTCTGCCTAGTAACAATGAGGCATATTCTTCTCAACCATCAAGGCTCTTGCTATTTCTGCAATATGTCTATTTTTGCGTTCAACAACACCATTCTATTGTGGTGTCTACCTGCATGAAAATTGACACCGAATTCCATGAGTTTTTAGAAAACTGCTGAACTCATTTGAAATGTATTCAGCTCCTCCATCATATCTTAATGTCTAAATGTACTTCCATGTCTGCTTTTCCACCATAGCTTTAAAATTCTGGAAGTGAGTGAACACCTCGCTCTTCTCTATCATGCAATATACCCATACTTTGCGTGTATGGTCATCAATGAAAGTAACATAAAACCTGCAACCGCCCATAGATGTGGTCTTTGCTAGACCCCAAGCATCCGTATGTACTACTTCTAGTACATTCTCACTAACATGCTTGTCATGTGGAAATGATGCTCTTGACTATTTACCAAATTGACATGTTGCACATACCTTTTGCGTTTCTGCAACTTTGAAATTTGGTAGTCCATGGACAATCTCCTTTGACTGCATCAATTTCAGCCTTTGCAAGTTTACATGTCCAATCCGTTTGTGTCACATCTCTATATCTGCAATAACTCTTTCACCTTTTGCAAACATGGCTGCATTGATTTTAGGAATCTTCACATTTAAGGTGAACATCCTACCCACTTTTTTTTGCTTTGGCAACCAACTATCCATCCTGCTTGTACTCTTCTACATATAATCCATCAACATTGAACCTGACTTGAAATCCCTGGTCAACCATTTGTCCAACACAAACCAGATTCTTTGTTATATTTGGAACATGCAACACATCAGCAAGATGTTTTACCTTCCCGTCCTCCATAGACAATGCTATGTTTCTTGTATGCTCAATAGGATGTGATGTATCATCACCTGTTTCAACATATCCAGGAACTCGCATTTTTTGCAAACTACTAAACCATTCTGCATGACTAGTCATGTGATTTGAAGCACCTGAATCAACATTCCAGACATTATCATTCAGTTTTGAAACACCAGCAGATATCGTATTCATCATGTGATGTTGAACCATAAACAACTTCTCATAATCATCTGCACTTGTGGATGCATAGTTGTCTTGTTGCCTTCTATTATTTTGATTCTTCAACCTTCAATCACGTTCAAAGTGTCCAGGTTTACCACAATTCTAGAATCCTTTACTATCATCACCTGGATCATTTCTTTGGAAATTTTTGCAACCTCTTTGGCTCCCCATTCCTTGAAACTGTCCTCTTCCTCCTGCATGATTCTGTTGTTGACCTTGGTCTTGGTTATTGTTTCCTCTTCCACTTCCACAACCTCTACCTCCGTCTCTTCCTTTGCCAGAGTAGAATACCTGCTCATAGCTGGGCTTTCCTTGGGAGTTTGAATCCTCACCAAGAATCCTTTCTTCAATAATCAGCATAGATACCAGATTAGCAAAATTCGAAATATTTTCCCTGGTCTGTATGGAAGTATGAACTACTTATATGCAGCTCCTAAACCACGAAGGCACAATTCCACCTTATCATCATCATGTACATTCACGCCAATAGATGCAAGTGACTCACATATGCTTTTGATTTTTAGAGTGTAGTCACTTAACAACATGCTCTTCTTTTCCAATGTATGTAGCTCGTTCTTGAGTTTCAATTTCTGTGCCTTTGTATTAATCTCATACAAAGTGACCAAACTGTTCCAAGCCTCTTTTGGAGTCTTGGCATCATGTATGTGTCCAATCATGCTATCCTGTATGCTAACTGATAGCCAATACATTACCTTTCCTGCTCCTTGATTCCATTCCTCATATGCTCTTAACCAGTCTGTAGTCCAATTCCTTTCTGGTAACTGCGGAGCATTTTCATTCTCTCCTTTGATGTACTTCTAGTAGCTTTTTCCCATCAGGAAATTCATCATTCTAAATCTCCAAGCATGGAAGTTTTTCTTGTCCAGCTTATCACTCATAAGCTGCCTCCTTCCATCTACGTTTGCCATTTCTACAACAATTCACAACACTGCAAAACACTGCAAGCAACACTTCTGCTTGAACACTGGTGCACTATGATGTGGCAGTTCGATCTCAGAAAAACACGGTTTTCGTGTATCAACAATACACGGAATCGCTTGAAATTCTGGATCTGAAATATATGAGTGTTGCCAAACACAAGGCAAGTTACAATTTTCAAAATTGACCTAGTTTTTCTATGGGCCCCACCTTGCGGGCTCGAAATAGAGGTCGAGATGGCTTCGAAACTTTGATTTGACAAAAATGAGTGACCCTAAAGGGATACCTCACAAAAATATTTTGAGGTCTTCTACCTTCACGCCGATTTTCGTAGCAAACGGAGGCCGTTTGTGAAATCGCATTTTCTCCATGCCTTGCTGCATAGTCTTCACCGTCGCCTTCTCCATGAGCTCTCTACAGCCACGCTGGATCTGATACCATGTCATGAGGAAGGAGATAATGAAGAGAGCTCACACACACTCACTCACTCTCAAGGAGAAGCACACACACAGATTGAGGCAAGGAAGAATAATCTTCTTCTTCTTCTTCTATTACATAAAAGGAATGTACAAGAATGACCTAAAACAAGAATACAACAAGTGGAATATATAAAGATCAGGGAAGAACCTAATGTCTGCGAATGAGTGAACTTGCAAGAAACAAATATGCCATCACTCTCGGTAGATGAATCTAATAAAGCTCAATGAAGTATCCCTTACATATACCGGCGTGACCACTATCCATGTCAAAGAAACAAAAAATTGGTACATGTCATCCTAGATCATCACATGTTGAGCTTGATATCTCAGCAATGAAGACTCAATTGTAAACCTGTCTCCATAAGGCTGGCAATAGGCTTACAGTCTTAAAGGCCAAAACGCTGCAATAATGTATCAATATATTTTGTTTGACACAAAGCCATTTTACCATCAACTTCCATAGATTGAATGCCCAAATAGTGATGCAAATGCCCCAAATTAGCCATCTCAAATGCAGCATGCAAATTAGCCTTAAAATCAGCAATATGCATGTCATGAGGACCAATGAGTAGCATGTCATCAACATATACCACAATGATCAGAAGCACATCATTAGCACGCTTAAGATATAAGGTGATTTCAGTTGGAGCGTTCTCAAAACCATGTGCAATCAGATAGGCATATATCTTTTCATACCAAGCACATGGTGCTCGCTTTAAACCATATAATGCCTTCTTTAACCTGCACACCTGGTTTTCATGCTTTTTTTGCACAAAGCCATGGGGCTGAAAAACATACACTTCTTCATGCAAGTCACCATTTCAAAAATGTTGTTTTAATGTCAAAGTGATGTACATTCCAACCATAATGAGATGCAAGTGCACAGATGCTATGAATAGTAGTCATTCAGCAAGTAGAAGCAAAGGTTTCATCAAAATCAATGCCTCTTTCCTACACATAACCCTTTGCAACAAGCATAGCCTTATACATGTCAACTGTTCCATTAGGTTTACACTTTAGCTTATATACCCACTTTGTGAAAATGGCCTTCTTGCTAGGAGGCAAGTCACATAAAGACCAGGTACCATTCTTCATTATAACATCATATTCAGATTTCATAGCAGCCATCCAATTTTCTAAATTTTGTGCTTCTTCAAATGAAATAGGCTCATTCTCATCATAGAGACTAGATGTAGCCATAACATAGCAATCTGATGCAAAAGGGGCACTATGAGAGCCTGATCAAGTACGATATGAGAGAGGTGCACCTAATTTGATGTCATGAAAAGTCTGCACCATCCATTTTGGCATAGTTTTTGCATGCTCAATATCAAATCTCTCATCGACAAGTGCATCATGTAAATCTGCATCAGAAATGGAATGATCTACATCATCACATGAAACCTGCAAAGGCTAAGAAGTTGCCTCATTAGGACTAGCACTAGACTGTCCACCTATAAAGAGAGGCAGCAAAGTTTCATACATGTCTTTGGAGCTAATAGATGTCTCCTTAGTACATGAAAGTAAGGGCTGAGTACCATCTTCCACAAAAACAACATCACGGCTAATCAGAATGTGTTTAGTCTGTGGATGATACAGATGATAGCCTTAGCTTTCAGAACTGTAACCAACAAAAATACATTTTACTATTCTATCATCCAATTTTCTATGATGTTGTTCAAGCACTAATGCATATTCCAAACAACCAAAAACACACAGATGAGCAAAAGATGTCTTGTGACCATGCCAAGCCTCATATGGAGTGATAGACTGCAGTGCTTTGGTGGGACACCTACTAAGTACATATGCTACACACATGATTGCCTCAAGCCAAAAACTATGTGGTAAAGCCTGATTCTTAACCATACACCTCGCCATCTCCATGAGTGACCTGTTCTTCCATTTAGCAAGCCCATTTTGTTCATGTGTATATGGCACTGTAGAATGATGTTTTATCCCATGTTCAGCCAGAAATGCATTAGAGTCAGAAGACATATATTCCCCTCCTCGATCAGAAGGGAGGGTGCCTATTTTACATGCTGATAGATTTTCAGCCAAAACCAAAAACTGTTTGAAGCACATAAATACTTTGAATTTTTCCTTCAATGGATATACCCATGCATGCTCCAAAAGATCATCGATGAAAGTCATGAAGTAAAGATAGTTCCCAAAAGAAGATGTATGCATAGGACCACAGACATCACTATGTACAAGCTGCAATTTCTGAGTAGCCCAAACTGAACCATCTTTTGGAAAGGAGGATTGCTGCATTTTGCCCAAAATACAGCCTTCACAAACATATTTTTCGAGTGCCTCAAGTTTGGGCAAAGAGGACACCATTTTAGATTTCTATAGGTGTAGCAAACTAGCAAAATTCAGATGACCAAAGCATGCATGCCAAAGCTTTGCATCTGATATAGCCTGAGAATCATGTATTACAATTACCAAATCATTTACAAATCTTTCATAGTCTATGAGCTTATATAGCCCACGACATAAAATGCCAGAAGCAATAATGACATTGCCATTTCATAGATCATGAACTCTACATCTGTCATCAACAAATTTCATAACCAAGCCAATCTTGGCTAATGCAAAAACTGATAACATATTTTTCTTGATCCCTAGCATAAACAAAGCATCTGACAAAGCGAAAGAACTACCATCAGTAGTAGTCAAAATGATCTTACCAACTCCCATAATAGGATAGGAGGAGTTGTTGGTGCATGTAATAGTATTCCCTATAGGGGCAGACTCGACTCAAGAGAAGAGACTCTACTACAAGGTAATATGTTTGGTCACCCCACTAAAAAAGTACCAAATATCCAAGCCTACTACAAACATGCAGTGCTCATGAGAAGATGGTTCAAAACTGCAAAAAGTAGTAAACACCCATTCTTCATCCTGCACAAGATTAGCAGACTCTATTTTTGGTGTAGAGGCCTCTACAACAACCATTTCGGCCTCTTTCTTCTTTGCCTCTTTAGTAGCCAGTTTTGGACAGCTCTTAATGGCATAATCATTTGCTTTATAGTATTTGCTAAATAATTTCTGCTTTTCTCATTTCTTTTCATCTTTTTCTTCCTTCTTCTAATGTGTAGCATTTGCATATTTTTGCTTACTAGTAGAAGAGCTCCATTTTCCTTTGCCCTTCTGACTAGCCAGTAAAGCTTGATGTGCAACACACATAATAGGCCTTTCTGCCTAGAGTGGTCTTCTTGCAATAGAATAGAGACTAAGTCCTCACATGACAAGGCATTTGGATTGCCTTTCATCATCAAATGAAGAGTAGAAGCAAAACTTTGATATGAGTCAGGAAGACCATTCAGAACGGTTTGCACAAGTGAGTTATCTAGTATAACTTCATCAACAAAAATCAAATGTTCTTTCAAATCCTTGATCTTTGTGAGCAAACTGTCCATTGAATCACCTTCATTCATGTGTTCATTCTCCAATTGTTTTCAAAGGTAAGCACCACGAGCCTCATTCCGAGCTTGGTACAATGTGGTAAGTGTATCCCAAGCATCCTTAGCTGTTCTACAAGAGTGAATGTTAGGAATAATGGCACCTTTGATAGATAAAGCCATCAATGCATGTGCATGAGCATCTCTGCCATCCCAATGAATTTTCCCTATAGTAGGTGCCACAAAAATAGTAGCACAAATAGGAATCTACAGAATATCATCATCTTTGACACCATCTCCATCAGCTCCAACACATGTGTTTGCAGTACCTATATTCGTAGGTGTAACTAGACGTCTTTCAACACCCTGCACAATATTCCATAGTGCTTTTGCAACCAATACCATGATGCAACATATAAGCCCATGATGGGTAGTTGGTACCATCCAACTTATCCTCAATAGCCAACATACCAAATACATCACTGCTTTTAGCCATGGCCGATGACTAAAATACCTAGATGAAGAAAATTGATTGTATCTCAAAAAGTTGAATAGGACTACATAGATGAATTCTAATAAACTTGTAGCAAACTTTGAGATTCTTATACTAGCAAACTAAAACTTGTATATACCTTTGGCACAAAAAGATGAAATAGCCTGCACAAGTGCTATGATAGTGCATTCAGAGGTTGAAATGAGCTCGGATCGTCATTTCGGCACCACAGAGCGAAGCAATTTTGATCTCTGAATCACCCTGAGTATGCTTACCAAATTTCATGCGATTCTGAGGCTACAACCAGGGAGGTGTAGACACCACCCTAGATGAAGCGATGACCTAGTCTAATACCAATTGTTGGAGTCGGACATCTATGGAAGCACGTGAACAACACAAGTAAGAAGAAGAAGAAGAAGTTTGGAGCAGAACACAAAATATTGAATGTATTACCACTAGAATGTACAAAGATAAGTAGCCCATTAGGGCAATAGACATATATACAAGCTGGGGGAAAAAACCTCCTAGAGAGGGAAAAACATGCCCAGGACTATACAAGATTAGAGAAATGCTACAATGGGATGCAATTCAATTAAAGAATTTGGATGGAGAGGTGGTGCCACTAGTCAATATCTTTATACTCAAGGGCTATCATCATCAACAAAACTCAAGTTTTTGTATCACTTGGAAATTGCAAAATCTATCTAGGTTGTACATATCTCTTCTCATACCATTTTTGTTACTTTTTTTCTTATTTTCATCATTTAGCATGCTTTTTCTTTTAGATTTTCATGTAATCTAGAGGATATTTCATAATGCAATTCACCATAATATCATTGGAAAATTTTAGGAATTCTATGAGGAGTTTCTTAGAGTTTTTAGAATAATATGTCTTTTTTAGATGTTCTTTTTCTTGTTGAAATAGAGGAAAAAGGAATTCTTTGAGGTTTTGAGTGTGGAAAATTTTCTTGAAGTTGAAGGCACTTTTAGAGAATTTTTGCTTATTTGTTGGCATTATTATTTATTTTTTTAGTATTTTATTTGATTTTTTTCCTTTTTTGGATATATTTTCAAGAGAAAAAAGTAGCACCATTGCTTTTTGATAAACAATTTAAACTAAAAAACACCTCTCTCTTCCTTCTCTCTCTAATTCCCTCTCACGCTCTATGTACCTCTCTCTTCTCTCTCTCTCCTTCTATCTCTCCTCTCTATCTCTCTCTCTTTCTCTCTCTCTCTCTCTCTCTCTCTCTCTCTCTCTCTCTCTCTTGCTCTAACCCTCCTCTCCCCCCATTGCCCCCCCTCTCGAGACCATAGGATGAAATTTTATCCTATGGTCTAACCTCTTTTTTTTTTGCTTAACCTTGTGCCTCTAGATTGCACCTTCGGTTGCCATTTTTTCAAACTTGGAGTCATTTTCATGTTTCTCAACACCCTTGAGCAAACATTTCTCATTAGTTTCACCCACTTTTTTTGGTAAAACCCCATATTTTTTGTGCACATTTCACATGTGACTTCTTAATCACATGTGTTGCACATGGTCCATTAGCTTTTTGTTTTTCCACATGTTTCACATTTTTCATAAGCAACAAATGTTGCTTTCAAATTATGGCATTTTTCAACTCTGATAAGCTCCCCATCATACTCCCTGCTCCTTCCTTTATGTCTAAACCCAAACCTCACCCTCCCCCCTCCCTACTCTATCCTGATTAACCCCTCAACCCTATCTACCATTTCTTTCTTACCCCTCCACCAATACTGATTCTTCCTCCATTTTCATGGCTTTGGTGTCCAAATTTTTTAGTCCCTTGCATGTATTTTCTTTCCTTCTCCTCGATTTCTCATATGTTACTTTCAAAATATTACCCACTCTTGTGTTGAAGTGGCACATCTTTGCTCGTGTTTTGACTATTTAATTTTTGAGAGAGGAGCCCATTAGGTGGTGGGAAACTATTGAGTCCGTCAATGTGGTGCCTTGGAAAAATGGTGCACAAGTGACCAAGTGTTGAGAGCAGTATGGGCACCCAAGGACCGACTAGACAAGGAAGCCAGCGGAGAGAGTCAGAACAAGGTGAAGGAGTAAGTAGACAAAGCAGTCGATGCAAATCTGGCAGATAGGCCCTTCAATTTTTCCCAAATCTACATCTTTTAACAGTGATTCTTATCACTAACAATCATTGTAAATACCATTTCATATTTTTGTAGCTCCATTTTGTGCAAGCCAAGGAGTCCTTGAGCTTGAGGAGCCTTAGAAGTACCTACATACCAATTTTCGTATTTTTTAGACTCCGTTTGAGCCCTCAAATTGGCCCTGGAACCTAATTTTTAACTAGGCCGGACACTAGGTCTGGACAGGGCCAAAACCTAGTCAAAAACTATAAAAAGAGCTAGAGAGCTCATTTTTAGAGTTAGATTGTAATTGAAACGAACTTGTAAGATCATTTTGAAAGTAATCTAAAAGCTCCATTGATTCTCTCTCTTTGTCTTGCCGTGTGTGCGCGTGTGTGTGTATGTGTGTGCATGCTTGTGTGCTTCTCACTCACGCACTTGTGCCGCCACTTGCTCGAGGTCTTCATACCATCCTCACGTCTTCCCGGATTGACATTAAAGGAGGTGCTACTCATCACTGAGCTACACCAAATTTTGGCGCCGTTGCCGGGGATCGAGCTTTGAGGACGAGCGTGTGATGGTAAGACGTAGAGTTGACGTGTTGGAGTTGTAGGTAATTTCTTTATTTTTCCTATTTTTCTCTTTCTTACCTCACCACCATCATCATCATTATCATCCTCATCATCTTCCACCTCCATCTCCATCATCGCGAAAATTTCAGTTTTTTGACTATATCCCCACCTCCACCTCATTTCCCTCATTTCACTTGTGAGAGAGAGCGAGAGAGCGAAATTGCATGTGCTGTTTTTGCATGTTTCTCGAGCTATCTTGCAGGTACAGGTCACATCACCATCCCCAGCTCCCTACGCAGGTACAAAACTCGACGAAACTGTCTCGCAGTCGCCGACTTCTGTCGATCGCGATTGACAGAAATTCTCACCTTTTGGTAAATCTGAGTGCACCACAGTGGACTAGAGACCCTGCACACCACATTTCCACTAAAATTTTTGAAAATCTTGCAAAATTTCAGTCCATCGCGATTGACAGCCCTGTCCATCACGATTGACTGCCAGTCCATCGCGATTGATTGCCTATCCATCGCGATTGACTGAACTATCTGTCCATCGCGACCGACTGCCTGTCCATCGCGATTGACTGGACCCCTGTCCATCGCGACCGACTGCCTGTCCATCGCGATTGACTGAACCCCCTGTCCATCGCGATTGATTGCCTATCCATCGCGATTGACTGGACCCCTGTCCATCGCGACCGACTGCCTGTCCATCGCGATTGACTGAACCCCCTGTCCATCGCGATTGATTGCCTGTCCATCGCGATTGACTGAACACCCTGTCCATCGCGATTGATTGCCTGTCCATCGCGATTGACTGAACCCTCTGTCCATCGCGATTGATGCCTGTCCATCGCGATTGACTGAACCCTCTGTCCATCGCGATTGATTGGGTGTCCATCGCGATTGACTGAATCCTCTGTCCATCGCGATTGATTGGGTGTCCATCGCGATTGACTGAACTCTCTGTCCATCGCGATTGACTGAGTGTCCATTGCGATTGACAGCCCTGTCCATCGCGATTGACAGCCAATTTTAGCCAAATTTTTTAAGGATTGTTAATTGAAGAGTTTGGCTAATTTTGGGCACAAATATTATACTCTTGAGCACATGAGGAAGCCTTAGGAAAGCAACTTGGGGAAAACCTGTTGCACAGTGATCCTGTTTGAACCCTGTCGTAACCCTAGAACCCTGAACGGTCACAACTTTTTCATACGAAATCCATTTTTTGAGCTCTAGGGCTTGTTGGAAAGCTCGTGGCATATACTACACGCCCTCAACTGTTTTTTATAAAGATAATGCATTGATTTTCAGATAGGGTATTTTGAAGTTGACCATACCCAGGGGGATCAAAGTCAGGGGTCCTTAGGATTGTTTTCTTAAAAATCACTATGCAAGCTAGTGTGTGTGCTACAGGAATGAAAATCATTGGTTCTGTCTTTGGAATTTAAATCTTTAAGCTAACTTGGGAACTTTTACAGATCCTTTGAGAGCATCGAAAGGCGTTCTAAGCAAGAGTAAGTGCAGGCTTGGGAACACACTTCCTGGGCAGTCAGGGCAACCGAGCAGGAAACAAAAGGTTGGACACTTTTAACTCCCTCTGTCAATTCATAGTCTAAGCTAAGACGACGAGAGGTAGGAGTAAGTCAGAGCGACGATAGGCAGGCATCAAGTTGAAGACTACCTAAAAACTCAAGTTCAAGCTAAAAACCTAATCTCGATACTGTCGATAACATAAAGGAAAAGAACCTAACGTGGAACGATCAACCTGAAAGTACGAAGAACACTCAAGTATTCCGACGACGTAATATCAGACAAGACCTTAAACATGATAAATAACTAAAAAGAATCAAGTGACTGATACCAATTGGTCGGCAACGAAGTTGTACTCTGGGCAAAGAATTGGGCTATTTAGTTAGGCATATGAACCTTAGATCGGGACGACATCTAGTAAGGGAGAGACAGAGCCTTAGGTCTTCAGAGGCTAGCGTTAACCACACTGCTAGGTCTTGGGCCCAGCAGTTGAGCCACCACTCGTACTACCCTAGCTCTGAGACCAGTGAGTCAGAGATGTCTCAAGGCATGGATAGACCTACGGGAAGTTCAGGAGTGCCTTACTTGTACAGGGTGGAAGGCCCTTACAAAACACAGTTGGAGTACCTTAGGACCAACCGATTAGGTGCCAGCATCTATGAGGACGGCTTAGGAAGATCTGTGATACAGATTAAGAATCCTGATCAATCCATTGGACTAGAACACCCAGCCGTCAAGTTTGAAAATGGTGCATACCTGGACAAAGAAGGAACTATATATGTAGTCACTAGTCACTCGGATAGGACAGATGAATTTGGGAATGTAATCTCAGAAGCGGACTTAGGTGACTTGGAACAAGGGAACATGGGTGCGGAACCTAGAACCCCTCGAGGTAAATCAGTTCTCACTAGGATTATCACACCGGAATGGGTTCCCCAAGACAACAAGAGCATAGAGTTGCTCCTCAATCGAGAAACCGACGAAGCCTTCTGGAGGTATAAATCTAATCAGCCAACTGATATAGGAAACATCATGATCTATGAGTTTAAGGATCCGGATAGCCCAGGTAGAGTGACCTACTTAGATCACACTTCAGAACGGATCTTTGCGGTTACGGAAAATGATAGGCATGCTTACACTTGGAAGGGTGAATTCCAAGATCAAATGTATCCTATGGTCACCCTGGGGCTGGAACTTCCCAAGCTCATGGTATGCAAAGAGACAGAAGTAGAGATAGACCAGAAGTAAGTTTTGCCAACCCAGTGGGCAGAGAAAGAACGAGAACGGAGACGAATAGGGTAGAACCTGAGATGCTTAGAGCTCACAGGAACCAAAGAAATATGGATGGATTCCCTCTGCCGAGACCTAGAGAGCATACAAGAACGTTGAGACCAACCCAGCTAGTTAAGTCCATGAAGAATTACTTTGATGGCACAGGAGATCCCTATGATCATGTGGCGGAGTTCAAGCAAGTCTTGAGAGCTGAACAAGTGGAGGATCTATTCACGCAGTACAATGCTGTCACTCTAGCACAATGGTGAGTACCAACGTGAGGAGATACACCTCATAAATGTCAATCCGTGGAGACGTGAGGACCGGTATGAAGACCGCGAGCAAGTGATGGCACGAGTGCGTGAGTGAAAGCACACAGGCATGCACACACATACACACACACGCACACAAGGTAAGAGCAAAGAGTGGAACAATGGAAAGCTTCGATTACCAAAGAGGTCTCTTACAAAACTGAAATCTACAACAAGCTAACCTCAAAAATGAGCTCTCCAGCCCTTTTTATAGTTTTTGAGTGGTTTTGGCCCTGTCCAGACCTAGTGTCCGGCCTAGTTAAAAAATAGGTTCCAGGGCTTATTTGGGGGCTCAAACGGAGTCTAAAAATTATGAAAATTGGTAGGATGGTAGTTCTAATACTCCTCAAGCTCGAGGACTCCTCGGCTTGAACAAAATGGAGTTATAAAAATGGAAAATGGTATTTACAATGGTTTTTAGTGATAAAAATCACTATTTTTGTAGGGATTTCTTCTGAAAATTTGACAGGAATTTGACAGGTGCTTCTTGGAGCTCCCTACTTGCTCCTTCTTCTTGTGTGTCCACTTCCTTGATGCACTTCCATGCTTTGTCCTTGACCTTGAGCTTCAACACTCCCCCCCCTCTTGAGTCTGTCGTCCCTGACAGACCCTTGTTGTAGTGGTCGTTCCATGTAGTACGTTGAGAGGTAGCATCCTTTGCGTCCAACAGGGGCGATCCCTCTTCCCAATGTATCCTGGTCGTTTGTCTGGTTCTTCACTTTGCCACTGTTATCTCTTGCAGTTTGTAGTCTCTTTGTACGTACTTCTGCCATGTATTCCATCTGGATGGTGCATTTGTGAGTTTTCCAAAACTACTAGTTGCTCAAAGGAGGTGTGCAATGTTGATTCTGAGCAACTCTCAGTGGTGGATGGCTCGCCTGTTCTTGTAGTGGTCACCGTGATGTCCGCTGATTCTTCCAAAGATGGCGTTCATAGTTTTCATGCCAAGTACTTGTAACCCATAATGTATGATGGTTAAGTGCATTAGTGCATGGGTTGAGCAAAATATGTGCCTTGTGCATGGTCTTGTAATGTGGCCCTATGTATGCGTCCTTGGAAGATGCATGGCAAGAAGCATGGTGCAAGAGATTGGGTCTTGAGCTAAGTGCTCAAGGGTATGCTGACGAAGAGGTTTCCTAATCTATCATGGTTATAGTGTTGTTGAAGCATACACGTCTTACCATGGTGAAGGGTCCGTTGATCTTCATCTCTTCGTGTTGTGGTTCCCTTATGGTGTTTGACCTTCTGCTTGTCCTTTTTGTTGAGGGATGTCCTTGCTGGAAGTTCGCTGATGAGCATTTTCAAGCACATAGTCTTCTCTCTCTTTTTTTTTTTTTTTTTTTTTTTTTGGAACAATGGTGGCCGCAAACAAGAAGAAAGAGGTTAGTATCAATAACATATTTTGCATGTGAAAATTGTGTCTCATGTGCCTGGGATTTCTCAATTGTGTCTATGCACGGCCTTGTAAGGCGGCCCTATATTGATGCATACTTTGGAAATGCATGACCTGAATGGTGCAAATGACAAGGTTATGCCAAAGGCACATGGTTGCTGCTGGTCGAGGCTTTGATGTTACTTGTATACTTGATGAATTCTTTGATTGGAGGTGTCTATCGGATCTCGAAATGATGTAATCCTCCGGATTGGAATCCATTTTGGAATAGGGTTTGGTACTGTAGAGATCACCTCAGGCCAGTTCTTCTTTGGATGCAGTCCAAACTTTGGTATCCAGTGTGGTTGGCCCCTTGGTTCTGTGGATGTTGCTTGTGCTTTTGGCTTCCAAACGCATATCCTGGGTGAGTGCCTACCTTTTTTTGTAGAAGGGTTGAGTTTAGCTTCTTTTGGTCTTTGTGCTCTGTTCTTACACTTTGCTTTCCTTGGCTTCTTTGTTGAGGTCTTTCGCATGGCGGGGAGCATAGGTCTTTGTACGTTTAAGAGCTTCTTGGGCACCCACATCTGTAATCGCCCTTGTTGAGCTGTAGCTAATTTTTTAGGCACCCAAATTTGTACCTGATTGTGGTCGGCCTTCCTTGATAGTTTCGGTACCCAAATTTGATGGATTCTTCGTGCTTGACCCTGTCGTAGGTGCTTGGTCCTTTTGTTGTCATGGTCGATCTGGTTGGGTGGGAGTCCTTGAGGCAACATCGATGGTTGTACGCCTTTCTTTACCCAGATCTGTGTCATGTCCAACACTTCTTTCTTCTTGAGGGCTCTTTGTCTATTTGATAGACTGGCTGTCTTGCACTGTTTTGCTTGCTTCTGAGGTTGAGCTCCTGTGGATGCTTTGCTCTGGATCATAGAGCTTTTGACGTCTACAACATCTTGTTCGAGAAGATTAGCCTTAGAGGAACAAAGAGAGTGTGGGGTGTCAGTTTCAATGGGCATGCGATTCTCCAATTCTAATGTAATGCATTGATCAAATACCCAAACTTGAAGAAGTTGACTTCTTAGGTTCAAGTTGACTGCATGGTCGTAAATCCAATCTTGACCCAAGACAAGTGGTTCTGTGAGGTCCTCATCATGACACACTAACATTTTGACTTTTATTGGAACATCTTGAAGGTAGATGGGAAGTTCCACCTCGCCCAAACAGGGTGTTTCCACGCCTCCTAATCCTATGAGATAGGCTTCTATGGGCTTGATGTCCAAATGCAGGTCTTGGCAGTATGAAAGTCTAACTGCACTAGTTGCTACTCCTGAGTCAACCAATGCTCTCACAGTCCTTACACTCTTTCCTTGTCCTACCTCTATAGTCACAAAGGGCCGTCGATCAATTATTCGAGAAGTAGTTATGCCCGATTTTTGGCACATGTCCATGTGATATTTTGGAGCTTTTGTGTTGACATCTAGGCCTAGCCGCCGTAACTTATTTCTTCTGATGCGCTCTCTAGCCTCTGCTTGTGCTTCTTCTCTAACCCTTAACTCCTCTTCTTTTCGCTTCTTAGCAGTGTTGAGTCTCGTGAGCATTTCCTCTGTAAGAGGTTCTTGATATAACTTGACTCGGCATCCACTAATATAGTTGGGTAGGACATCACCTTCTAAAGTGGCCAATTGAACTACACCGCTAGTGGAGAGTCTATTAATGATCATGGGTCCATATCCTCGTTTCTCCAATTTGCGGGCATGTTGCTTTAGCGTATAAACCAGCACTAGATCTCCTTCCTTCAATCCTTTATCCTTTACATGGGCATCAAAGTATGCCTTTTGCCTTTTCTTTGCAGCATAAATGCCTACTGCTGCCCGTAGCCTCGTCTCACCTAAGCGTTCTAGATCAAAGATCCTGGAAGACAACTCATGTCCATTCCATTCATGCTCTTGTGCTATTTTCAAGGCTGGGATTAGGAAGTCCAATGGTAGCACGGCATTCTGTCCAAAGACCATCTGAAATGGGGTAGCATTGAGTACCGTTTTGTAGGCCACTCGGTATGCCCAAACAGCATGATGAAGTTGTTTGTCCCAATCAGAGCGTTTATTATTTACAAGTTTCGTCAATACGTTACATAGGATCTTATTCGTGCTCTCGGCTTGTCCGTTAGCTTGTGGGTGATAGGGGGCAGACTTCTTATGTATCACCATGAATTCTTGAAGGAGATTTTCAATGACCTCATTCAAGAAGTGCGTACCTCTATCACTAACCAACTCTATTGGTAACCCATATCTAGTGAACACATTTTCGAATAAGAACTTAGCCGTCGTTTGAGCATCATTCTTTGTCGTGGCTTTTACTTCCACCCACTTTGTAAGGTAATCTGTGGCTACAATGATGTATTCTGCATGGGAGTTTCTAGCTGGGGGGTTAATAGGACCAACAAAGTCTATGCCCCACTTCGAGAATGCGCGTCCTCCCATCATGGGCCTCAAGGGCATTTCATCTTTTCTTATCGGATGTTGGGCACGTTGACATGTGTCACATTTCTTCACATAAGTATGTGCATCCATATGAAGAGTGGGCCACCAAAGTCCTGAGAATAGAATGGTCTTAATTACTCTGTCAGGCCCAAAGTGTCCACCTGCAGCACCGCTGTGTGCAGTTTCTAAGACTTTCAAATAGTCTGATTCATGAACGCACAGTCTTAGGTAACCATCCTTGCCTCTTCGATATAAGTTGTCTCCTACCAAGGCATAGTCTTGAGCCTCTTGTTCCATGCTCCGTTTTCTTGCAAGACTAGCCTGATTGGGTAATGTTCTCGATCTCATGAACTCAACCAATGGAGCACTCCAATCTGGGATTAATGACACATGATAAAGAGTGGCATGCTCCACTGGGGATCTCTTCTGGCACACTGGACAATTTTGGATCCACTCCTGTATTTCTTTGTCCATGCTAGGCCAATACACTCCTAAACGTTTTAGATTCTGCAATGTTCGTTGTTTAGAGTAGTGATTTCCTAGCAGTCCCTCATGGGCTTGTTGCATCCAACTAGTATGTTCGTCGTCCTCAACACAACAAGCTAATACGCCCTCAGTATCTTGCTTGTACATACTTCCGGCCAATATTTGATACTTTTGTGATTTTACAATTTCTTCTTTGCTTGTTTTCACATTTTTATTTGCAGGTCCGAAGGTTAGGACTGGCACCAACTTATTTGCCCATTTAGGAACAACTTCCAAATTGAACAGATAAGCATCGGGCAATTCATCAGACACTCCTTGCGGTGGCTCTCCTGAAGTGATGCGAGAAAGATGGTCTGCCCTAAGATGGGTTCTACCTTTCCTGACAACAACTTCAAAGTCGTATTCCATTAGTAAGAGGAACCATCTCACCAAACGGCCTGTATTGCAAGGTTTATTGACCAAATATAGTAAAGCTTGATGATCAGTGAAAAACTTGAACTTATTGGCCAATAGATAGTGTCTAAACTTCTTCACAGTGTATACCATACCTAAGCCTTCTCTCTCCGTTGTGGTGTAATTTCGTTCAGCTGTATTTAATTGCCTACTAGCATATGCTATCGGCAAATCTAGGTTTCCTTCACCTGTGGGTTGTGCTAGCACACATCCTATTGCATGATTGGAGGCATCTACATGGACATGAAAGGGTTTGCTCCAATCCGGAGTAGTCAATATTGGTGCTGTGCACAAACGTCTTTTCAGCTCGTTGAAGGAATTCTCGCATTCCTCGTTCCACTCAAAATTTGTTAGCAACCCGTAAAGAGGTTTAGCTATGATGGCATACATGTAGATAAACCTACGGTAATATCCACAATGGCCCATAAAGGCCTGTACCTCTTTAACATTTCTTGGTCTTGGCAACTCTGCTATCGCTCTTACCTTGTCTTCATCTGTTGAAATTCCATTCTTAGAAACAATGTGACCTAAGATTTTACCTTGTCGTACCATGAACACACACTTCTCTGGGTTCAGACACACTCGATAATTTCTACACTTGTTGAAGATTTGTCTGAGCTCAGGGATGTGGTAACTTCTCTGTTGGGAATGCGCACATAAATCATCCACATATACTTCTAAGCTCTTCCGCAAGAACTCCTTGAAGACATGACACATGAGCCTTTGGAATGTTGCAGGTGCATTGGTGAGCCCAAATGGCATCACACGAAATGCAAAAATTCCCCATTCTGTGGCAAAGGCCGTTTTGTGTTGATCTTCGGGGGCAATGGGTACTTGGTTGTAACCTGAAAATCCATCAAGGAAGCTATAAACTTCCTTGCCTGCAACACGCTCCAATAGATGTTCGGTGATTGGAAGTGGATAACTATCTCTGATCGTTGCGGCATTAACTTTTTTAAGGTTAATGCACACTCGCAATTTCCCATTCTTCTTGGGCACCACCACAATGGGGGACACCCATTCAGTGTGCTCAATCTCATAGATGAATCCAGCTTCAATCAGCCTGTCAATTTCCTCCTTTATTTTGGCTGCATAATTGTCATTATATGTGTAGGGCTTTTGTTTGGTGGGCTTGGCATCAGCCGTCATCGGAATCGTATGAGAGCAAATCTTTGGATCTACTCCTTTCAAGTCTCTATAGTGCCATGCGAACACATCCCTATATTCCCTTAATAGAGCTACAAGCTCTGCTTCTTCTTTTGCACTTAGGTCATCTCCTATGTACGTACATCGTTCTTCTTTCCCTTCAATGGTCACTACAATTCTTTTGGTCTTTTCTTTATTGTCATATGCTTCTCCTATAATGGCCTCTCTCTTAGGCATTCGTACCAAAATTTTTCGGTCTTCCACTTCATATTTCTTGAAATTTTCTGGAACTTCAAACAGTGATTCTTCCTCTTCTTGTTTCACTGCTTTTCTCTTCATTTTCTTTTTACCTCCTTCACTTCCTTCCTTTGAATTTATCGTTTTGATACTCGTGAGGGGTTCTTCTTCTTTTTGGGTTAACACTCCTATGTCTTCTAAATAGTGTTCCTCTGAGTCAAAGTAAGTATCCATCACAATGGATTCTAGATCATCGTCATTCTCTTCTTCTTCTATGAACTCACTTGGATCACACTCTTCCAACAAGGGCTGACACATGAACACTGAAATATCATAACCCTCCTCATCACAATGAGGTGTCCATTGTTCTTCATTGACTGCAATGTCCATGGTAGCTAAGATTTCTGCCCAACCATGAGGCTCAAATTCCTCATCTGGAAATATCATCGGTGTATAGGCTGGGTCTTTTATCGGTCTATCTCCTGGGGGAGTTCCTTCTTCTCTCGCTTTTAGGCGCTTTTCCTCTTCCTCTGCGACCTTGCACATCCACAAGTGAGTATCTTCATGTAGCCATGATGGATCAGGTGAACTTCCAGACTGCACAGAGATTAAATCTTCTTTTGCTTTGTGGATAGGATTCCACTGTAGGGGTGGTACATCTCTGAAGGTGTAGTCCTTCAGATTGACCTTGGTGGTAACCCCTAAGTGCTGTAAGTACAAGGAGTTGGTTCCCCAATCCTGTACTATTTGCAATTGTCGTAGGAAGGGTCTTCCTAGGATCATCTCGTAGACATTATTTTTCTCAAAGTCACATATAGCAAACGTATGTTCAAACTCTACACCACATGTGGTTAGAGTTATCCCTTCAAGCAATCCTAGCGGTCTTTCAAAATGACCATCTGCCATTTGAAGTTTCATTCTCGTTGGTCTTAAGGTGGGTTCGCCCCATAGCTTCCACAAGGAGGTGGTCGCAATAGCAACACCGGCACCTGAATCTACGATTGCTTTGGTTGTGTAACCTTGATAGGTGATTGGAAGATAAGTGTTACCTTCTTCACCTTCGCTCATATCTCCTATCTTGTCGAGAGGTACCTCTGGAACTTTTTGCTTAGAGCCAACTTTTGGCATATTGGATTCAAGTTCTGGAACCTGATCCTTCACATGATTCCATAGCTCCGGTTTTGCCTTGAGCAGCTCCTCTACAGTGAGATGACATTGAACCTTAGTGTTCTTCACAACATCAGTGTTTCTTGGAATCACCGAGTCTTCATTTCTTACCAATATTGTGGGAGCTCTGATCTGGAGAGATTCAGATTCCCATGGGCCTGTGTAATGAGGCAACTCTTGTAAAGAATTAGATTCAAAATCTAATCTTTCATCTTCTTATTGCTCTGCTTGGTCTCCATAGATAGACGGAATGTCTTGGGGAAATTGATCATGAAGATCATCAATCTCAGGAATAGGAGGGGGATAACCCTTCTCCTTGGCCCATTTTTCTTCTTGTATTTCCCGCAAGAACTCTTGAGAGTACTGTTGAATTGAAGGAGGTATTCCAGCATCCGTGGAATTAGGAACATAAGCTCCCATTGGTGGTGAGCTCCCTCTTTCAATAATTGGTTGAGCCTGTGGAGGTAAAGAAGCTTGTGGTTTGTTTACCAACTGCTCTATTCTTTCTAGTAAGCCTTGGAAATGCAAATCCGGTTTGACAGAGTTTGTCTGATTGAACTTTTGACTAGTCTCAAGTATAGCTTGAGCTTGTTCTACCATTTTCATGCACATGTTCATTCGTTCAATCTCTAAATCTGCTCTGGGGTAACTCTTGTCTAGGTTTGCAGTTGTTGGCCCTTCTTGAAGACGAGCCTGGTAGGCCTTGAACATCATGTCCAAGCCTTCTGGGGTTGGATCTGCAAGAACAGACCCTGGCTGTGGGTTATTTACAATGGGTGGTGGGGTGGAATGAGGTGGAGTGGATGGAGCTTCGGTATGTGAGGGGCTTTGAGATGCAATGTCTTCTATTTTTGTTTTGGTATCCCTTAGGCTTTCTTCTAGCTCGGATAGCTTTTTGTTCCACTTGCGATTAGCCTTCTCTCTGGTATCCTTCCATGTTCTTGGTTTCCTCTTACTAGGTTCTCCTGCCTCACTTGACTCCGATTGCTCAGATGGTTTTGCTTGTTGTGCCGCCTGTGCCCTAGTAACTGCCTGTACAGGAGCCACATTACTGCTACTTGAACTTGAATCTGCCACTAAGCCTACCACGTTGATGGGTGTGACCTTGGGTGCACTAGAGGGATTCCTGGGACACTCTCTAGGAAGATGTTCCTTGCCGCACTCAGGACAAAAGCCTTGTATTGTGATGTTTTGTCCTAGTCCCAGAGCTGGTTGGTGGGGACATTCACGAATGAAATGATCACCCTGACATCTAAAGCATGGTCCTCTAGGGGCTTGTGGTCTTACTTGTCTCAATTGGGGCCTAGGATTTGGATTCATATACATGACATTGGGGTATTCTGGCTCCCAATTTTGTTCCATAGGTGGTGTCTCATATTGACACTGAGAAGTCTCACTTTGCTCAGGTGACTCTATATAATAAGCATGTGGACTATCTTCATGGAAGTAGTCTGAACCATGAGCGTGAGAATCATTTTCTGAGACCAATGGGGTTAGTGGCACCAATGCTCTATTATGGTTCTCCTCCACCATCGTATATTTAACTGGGATCACATTGGCAGGAGCTGGTGGTTGGTTTCCTAGGACTGGTTGTGGCCTATATGGTGCTTGATATTGCTGCTGGTATTGAGGTTGATATTGTTGTGGCCTATAATATGGCTGTTGGTACTGATTCTGGTGCCTACCCTGCTGGTAAGGTTGCTGATAATTTTGTCTAACAGCCTGTCTGTTATAGGGACAATCTTGGGCCGTATGATTTGTGTATTTTCTCTCAATGGTGCAATACAGAGCATTAGGGTTTCCTTGGGGTTGAGTCATCATTGGGCAGACATTAGCCATGTGATCTCCTCCACATGTATAACATCGCTTCACTGAAGTGACCCTTGGCATTTGTCTATTTTGAACTCCTAGCTTTTTGGCCACTTGCTCAGCTATCTCATCTATCTCAGTAGCGGCTCTAGAGGTATGACTTGTAGAACTATCAGAATCCTTATAGAGTTTGGATAGTCCTAATTCCTCACCCAAGTTGTCTTCTATGTCAATGCACATCCGTGTACACTCTTCTATGGATCTAGGCTCTTTCAAGTATACATATGACCTTAATTTTGTGCTCAATAGGCCATCTAAAAACAGTGCCACCTGTTTGGCCGATGTGGGTAATTCTGGTACAGGGCATCTTTCCAAGTACTGTCTAAACCTTCTTCCTGCAAGTCGCACTGTTTCTTGGGGTGTCTGCTTGAAGCTGTGGATCAAGGATGATGTGTTATGCCTGATACCACTTTTGGAAAATTCCACAATGAATTCTTCTAGCAGCTGACCTATCTCTCTATAGTCGCGACTGTTTAGAGGTTGAAACCAAGCTAAAGCAGTACCCTTAAGAGTCAAACCAAATGCCTCGAACTGAGTGAATAAGTCCTCAACCTGTTCAGCTCTTAGCACTTGCTTGAACTCCGCCACATGATCATAAGGATCTCCAAATCCATCAAAGTAGTTCTTCATTGTCTTAACCACTTGAGAGGGTCTAAGGGTTCTTGAGTGCTCTCGTGGTCTAGGCAATGGGAAATCAGGATCGTCTCTTTGATGCCTATACACTCTATGTCTTTCCCTTTCAGGTCTTTCCGTTCCATATCCTGATCTGTCCCTGCCTATAGTGTCTGCAAAGCTTACCTCCGGTCTCTCTCTAGTTCTTTCTCTCTGGGTTTCATGAGCCTTGGATGATCCGGCTCCTTGGAGACCCTGGGAAACATTAGATCTTGGTGGAGGGAAAATTGACTCACCTTGCCAAGTGTAAGCATGTCTGTCATGATCTGATACCAAGAATAATTTTTGAGAGGTGTGATCTAGATAGACAGCTTTCCCTGGTGTCTCTGGGTCCTTGAATTCATAGATGGTGACTACTGGGCAGGGTTGATCTGGCCTAAATCTCCAAAAGGCTTCTTCCGTTTCTCTATTCACGAATAGTTCTATGCTTTTGTTATCTTGAGGAATCCATTCTGGAGTGAGCACTCTGGTTAAGACTGACTTGCCTCTAGGGGTCTTGGGTTCTCCTCCTAGGTCTCCTTGCTCTAGGTCTCCTATCTCATTCTCAGGAATGATATTTCCAAACTCATCTATCCTATCTGGTAAGTTGGTAACCACATACATGGTTCCTTCCTTATCAATGTAAGCACCCTCTTCAAACTTGACCACTGGGTGTTCAAGTCCAAAGGGTTGGTCAGGATTTTTGAGTTGAACTACTGATCGCCTTAGACCATCCTCATAGATGCGAGCACCTAATTGGTTGGTCCTGATATACTCCAATTGGGTCTTATAGGGACCTTCTGGTGTCTGTAAATAGGCAATGCCTGAGCTACGTGTGGGTCTTTCCATGCTAAAAGACATTTCCGAGTCACTGGTTTCTGAACTTCGTGTGTAAGAATAACCACTAAGCTGTTGAGCCCAAGACTTGGCTGTATGGTTGACACTAGCCTCAGATGATCTAATGCTTTGTCTATCCTTGCCTAAGTGTCTGCCAGATCTCAGGTTCATAAGCCTTGGCTTCTGGTCTCAAAGTTCTCTTATATTGCTCAAAATCCTTTGGAACACCTTGATCTTCCAATTTTCTTGAGGGTCAACTTCAAAATACCCTATCTAATAATCCTGGTATTAATATTAACATAACCAGTCGATGTTTTGGTTGTATTCCCCACGAGCTTTCCAACAAAACCAAAATCACAGCAAACGGATTTCGTATGAGAAAGTTATGCCAGTTCAGGGTTTTGGGGGTTAAAACAAGGAAACAGGGTCTCTCAGAAAATGCTTCAAATCAGGCGATATATGACATTTGTAGGACACGATACTTGATACTTGAGGAACTCGATACACGATACTTGGTATGTATCGCGATACTTGAAGTAGGCGATACTTGGGCAAAACGATACTTGGCTCAAGACGATACTCGATATTTGGAAGAAAACGATACACGATCTATGAACCAAACGATCTTTGGCAAGAACGATACTCGATACTTAGCTCAAAACGATACTCGATGCTGGCAAGTATCGCGATCTCTGAGACGCGATACACGATACTTGGACCAAAACGATACTTGACCGATACGATACACGATACCTGAATCCAGACGATACACGATATTTGATCGCAGACGATACTTGATCTTCGGGAGAAAACGATACACGATACTTCCCCAAACGATCGCTGGACAAAACGATCTTTGACAAAACGATCGCTGGAAAACGATCGCTGACTCAAAACGATACTCGATACTTGCTAGGTATTGCGATCGCTGAACCAAACGATACTCGATCGACGATCTTTGCGAAACGATCGCGGATGAAACGATCTTTGGCAAACGATCTCTCACAAACGATCGCTGGACAAAATGATCGCTGGCCAAGTATCGCGATCGGTATGAAACGATACACGATCGGAGGGAAATATCACGATACTCGACCACAGGAGATTCATGATACTTGTCAGGTATCGCGATACTCGACCGCGGGAGCAAAACGATACTTGACCCTTTGCCAAGATTTTTGCAAGATTTTTTAACTTTTGTTTTGATGCCCTTGTTTTCCTAGTCCTTCTCCCCTCTCCTCACTCTTTGTATCACCCCAAATCACTTCTTTTCACCTCTGTCAGTACCAAACGATACCTGACGTAGATCGTTTCCCTTTCCACACTTAGTTTACTGAGAAAGTATAGATTAAATGTGTGTTTTTTTCACCTTGAGAGCCTCTCTAACTTCTTAGTCACTTCCCCTTGCTCTGTGTAACCCCAGTTTGCCCGATTTCTCACTCACGATCTCTGGCGCAGGTTCCGCGATACTCGACACTGCATCTCACGATACTTGGTGCAGGTTCGTCTTGTCTGGGACTATTCACTCAGATTTTTTGTTATTTTAGGTACTACTTCTCCAGCGCCTCTGTTCTGCACCCTCTCTAAGCTTCTTGCTCACAACCACAAGTAAAAACAAGGTGAATGTACTCTAAAAAATGGAGAAAAACTGAGAAGATGAAGGTGGGTGGAGATGGTGATGATGGTGAAGATGAAGAAGAAGGAAAATTCAAAAACTGAACTGAAAATGACGATTTTTTTACCTTCCAACGTCGCTACTCTACGTCTTACCGTCACACGCTCGTCCTCCAAGCTCTCTCCCCGGCAACGGCGCCAAATTTGGTGTCACTCTAGCACAATGGTGAGTACCAACGTGAGGAGATACACCTCATAAATATCAATCCGTGGAGACGTGAGGACCGGTATGAAGACCGCGAGCAAGTGATGGCACAAGTGCGTGAGTGAAAGCACACAGGCATGCACACACATACACACACACGCACACAAGGTAAGAGCAAAGAGTGGAACAATGGAAAGCTTCGATTACCAAAGAGCTCTCTTACAAAACTGAAATCTACAACAAGCTAACCTCAAAAATGAGCTCTCCAGCCCTTTTTATAGTTTTTGAGTGGTTTTGGCCCTGTCCAGACCTAGTGTCCGGCCTAGTTAAAAAATAGGTTCCAGGGCTTATTTGGGGGCTCAAACGGAGTCTAAAAATTATGAAAATTGGTAGGATGGTAGTTCTAATACTCCTCAAGCTCGAGGACTCCTCGGCTTGAACAAAATGGAGTTATAAAAATGGAAAATGGTATTTACAATGGTTTTTAGTGATAAAAATCACTATTTTTGTAGGGATTTCTTCTGAAAATTTGACAGGAATTTGACAGGTGCTTCTTGGAGCTCCCTACTTGCTCCTTCTTCTTGTGTGTCCACTTCCTTGATGCACTTCCATGCTTTGTCCTTGACCTTGAGCTTCAACAAATGCCTTCGGTCTAACCCTTAGGAACACAGCACTTACATGGTTTCAGCCATTGGATGAGCGGCAGTTCAGGAGCATAGACCAACTCCTAGAGGCATTCATTGTAGAGTTCTCTAAGAGTGGCATAAGACACAATACCTCCTCATTGATTCACAGCTTCAAACAGACCCCCCAAGAGACTGTCAGATTGGCCGGAAGAAGATTTAGACAATATCTTGAAAGGTGCCCTATTTCGGAGCTACCCACATCTACTAAACAAGTAGCCTTATTCCTTGATGGATTGCTGAGTACGAAATTGAGATCCTATGTGTATCTGAAGGACCCTAGGACCATAGAAGAATGTGTACGCATGTGCATTGACATTGAAGATAACCTAGGGGAAGAACTAGAGCTCTCCAAAATCTACAAAGATTCAGATAGTGCATCTAGTCACTCTTCCACGCAGTCCACATCAATTGAGGAACTCGTAGAGAAAGTAGCTCAGAAATTAGGTGTAACTAGCAAACAAATCCCAAGGTTTGCTCCTGTGAAAAGGTGCTATACATGCGGTGGTGACCATATGGCGAATGTCTGCCCCATTATGGCTCAGCCCCAAGTAAATCCTAGTAGCCAGTACTGCACCATAGAACGGAGATACACCAATCACACCGCACAAGATTGCCCATACAACAAGCAGGCAGTTAGGCAACCCTACCCTCAGCCCTACCAACAAGGCAGATACCAGAACCAAAATCCACCACCATAATATGCTAGACCCCAACAAACCTACCAACCACAATATCAGGCCCAACAGAGACCCCAACCGGTGCTATCACAACAACCCCCTGCCCCAACCAATGTGATCCCGGTAAAGTATACCTCCGCAGAAGAGAACATGAATAGAGCCTTAGTCCCGGTAACATCCTTGCTTTCCGAAAATGACCTCAATGACCATAGCTTTGATTCTACACATGTTGATAGTCCCCAGGCGTACTACATGCAGTCTCCAGAACATGGTGAGTCCTATTACAGCGAAGAGCCAAATGAACCTAGTTGGGAGTCAGATTACACAAACGTCATGTATGCAAACCCCAATCCTAGGCCTCAACCTAGGCAAGTAAGACCTCCATTCCCAAGAGGACCGTGCTATAGATGCCAAGGAGATCACTTCATTCATGATTGTCCCTTACCTCCGCCTACACAAACTCAGTCCGTGACAATCCAATGCTTTTGCCAAGACTGTGGAAAAGAGCATCTCTTACGAGATTGCCCTAAGAATCCTAATAATATGCCAAAAATCACGCCTATCAACGTTATTGGGTTAGTGGTAGATTCCACAGGAAGTGTCACTTCCACAGCACCAGTGCAGGTAGTCACTAGAGCTCAAGCATTGCAGCAAAACCAAGGGGTAGACCAGGAAAAGAGCTCAACAGCTAGTGAAACTGAGAGTATAACCAAGAAAAGGACTAGAGCTTGGAGAGATAGCCGTGAACGCATGAAAAGGCAATGGGCAAAGAAGATGAGTGAACTTGAGGAAAGTTTACGCGAAACCAAGGCTAAAATCATAGAGATCACATCCCAACCGCACTCTCACACAATCCCACCGCTACCATCCCCATCACCCTCCATCCCTCCACCCTCTAATACACCCCACGTAACCCACCCACCACCCCAAGCAGGATCAGTATTAGCTGATCCCACTCCCGAGGACCTAAACATGATGCTTAAAGCATATCAGGCCAGAATCCAAGAAGGGCCAACCATAACCGATCATGAAAAATGCTACCCTAGAGCCGAGCTAGAGCTTGAACGAACTAAGATTTGTGCCAAAATGGTGGAATTGGCTCAGACCATGTTTGAGGCCAGTCGCCTATTTAATATTTCTAGTTCAGCTAAGACGCAGTTACACTTTGATGGACTGCTGGAAAGAATAGAGAGGCTAATTGCACAATCAGAAAAGGAACATGCCCCTCAAGGAAAGGACAGGGCAAGAGAACGGATAAGCCAACCTCTTCAGGAAACCCATGTACCTCCTCAAGAAGCTTATCTTCCCCAAAAGGCAGATGAACCTCCCTCGAAAGCTTACGTACCTTCACAGGTTGCCTACATTCCTTCTTAGGGAGCGTATGAGCCTGCTCGGAAGAGTAATAGAATAAGTAATCCTCCCCAGGAAGCTTGTGCGCCAGCCATCTATGAGAACAAGGAGAGAGTCAACGATAGAATAAGCCTTCCTTTCCAGGTTGCTTATGTGCCTAATTCTACGGAGCCAGACACTTCTTCTTCTATGAATCGGTTTGCACCAGACTTCCTACGAGAGATTCAAGAAGACAAATGGGATAACGAAAGCGAGGTTGCCCCTCCTTTTGAACTTGTGGACGATGCACACGACCAATTCCCACAAGACATCCCATCTATTTACGGGGAACATGAGAGTACTCAGTCTCACGAGAGATTGGACTTTGAGTCTAATTCCATACAAGAGCTACCCCACTTCACAGGCCCATGGGAAGCAAAGTCCACATGTATGAGAGCACCCAGTGTCATGGTAAGGAACGACGACTCAGTCATACCAAGGAACACGGAGGTAGTAACAAACACCAAGGTGCAACTGCCTGAGGATAGACCAAACGCGCGGAAATATGCAGCCAGTCGAGTCACTGAAGTTGCAAAACCTCGTTCCCGGGCAGGATCCCATAGGAGAGTGCCAGAAATTCCCTTGGATAAGATAGGAGATATGTGTGAAGGTGAAGAAGGGAACACCTATCTTCCCATCACCTATCAGGAGTACACCACCAAGGCAATTTTGGACTCAGGTGCAGGAGTTGCAATTGCCACCACCTCCTTATGGAAGCGTTGGGGCAAGCCAGCACTCAGGCCAACGAGGATGAAATTGCAGATGGCCGATGGCCATATTGAGAGACCCTTAGGATTACTAGAAGGAATAACTCTCACCACTTGTGGTGTTGAGTTTGAACATAGCTTTGCTATATGTGACTTCAGCAAAAATCATGCCTATGAGATGATTCTGGGAAGACCATTTATGCGACAGTTGCAAGTGGTACAGGATTGGGGAACCAACTCCTTGTATTTGCAACACTTGGGTGTTACCACCAAAGTCAATCTCAAGGATTATTCTCATAGATATGTCCCTCCTATCCAATGGAACCCCATCCATAGAGCCAAAGACGATTCAGAATCGGTGCATTCCATAGGGTCTGGATCCTCATGGATGCATGAAGACACTCACTTATGGATGTGCAAAGTAGCAGTAGAGGAAGAGAAGAGAGAAAAGGCCAGAGAAATAGGTGCAAACGAAACTCATAGACCCATTCAAGACCCAGCCTATGCACCTGTAGTCTTTCCTGACGAGGAATTTGAACCCCATGGCTGGGCAGAAATTTTAGCAACCATGGACGTAGCCATCAATGAAGAACAATGGACACCTCACTGTGATGAAGATGGTTATGACATTTCAGTCTTCTCCATAGAGCCAATCATGGGAGAGGCAGTTCTAGAAGAATGCGAACCTAGCCCTGATGCATTTGAGGATGCAAGCGACTCCGATCTAGAGTCAATCATTATGGACCCACCATTTGCATCAGATGAAGAATACTTCCATGAAGTAGAATTTCAACCCCAGAGGCATGGAGAGGTTACAAATGATGTAAGATTAGCAACGCATATGACCCCGAAGGAAGAAGGAAAGAAACGAAAGAAGAAAGAAGTCTCACCGGAGGAGGAAGAATCTTTGTTTGAGGTCCCAGAAAATTTTAAGAAGTATGAGATAGATGACAGGAGAGTCATGATAAGAATGCCTAAACGAGAGGCACAATCAGGAGAGGCCTATGATAACAAAGAAACTACCAAGAAAATTGTAGTGGCCCTAGAAGAAGGAGAGGAGAGATGTACGTACATAGGTCATGACCTAACAGCGGAAGAAGAGCTTGCGTTGATAGCCTTGCTAAGAGAATACAGAGATGTATTCGCTTGGAGTTACAAGGATTTGAAAGGCGTTGACCCTGATATATGCTCACACACCATCCCCATGACTTCAGATGCCAAACCCTCTAAGCAGAAGCCTTATACATATAATGATAATTACGCTGCTAAGATCAAAGAAGAGATAGATCGACTGGTCGAAGCCGGATTTATCTATGAAATTGAGCACACTGAGTGGGTATCCCCCATAGTAGTGGTGCCCAAGAAGAATGGCAAGCTGCGTGTGTGCATTAACTTGAAAAAGGTTAATGCAGCCACGATTCGAGATAACTATCCGCTTCCCATCACAGAACATCTCTTAGAAAGAGTGGCAGGCAAGGAAGTGTACAACTTCCTTGATGGATTTTCGGGTTACAATCAAGTAGCCATAGCTCCAGAGGATCAGCATAAGACAGCCTTTGCCACAGAATGGGGCATTTTTGCTTTTAGAGTAATACCATTTGGGCTGACCAATGCACCAGCTACCTTCCAGAGGCTGATGTGCCATGTGTTTAAGGAGTTCCTGAGGAAGAGTTTAGAAGTCTATGTTGATGATCTTTGTGCTCATTCCAATATTAGACAAACCCATATTCCTGAACTCAGACAAATCTTTGACAAATGTAGATAATATCAAGTCTGCCTGAACCCAGAAAAGTGCGTTTTTATGGTCAGGCAAGGCAAGATTCTAGGACACATAGTGTCAAAGAATGGCATATCTACCGACGAAGAAAAAGTGAGAGCCATAGCAGAGCTACCTAGGCCAAAGAATGTCAAGGAAGTACAAGCTTTCATGGGGCACTGTGGTTATTACCGACGATTTATACACATGTATGCTGTCATTGCAAAGCCCATGTACGGACTTCTGACCAACTTTGAGTGGACGGATGAATGTGAGAATTCCTTCCAGGAGCTTAAACGAAGATTGTGTTCAGCACCAATCTTGACCACACCAGATTGGAATAAGCCATTCCATGTTCATGTTGATGCATCCAATTATGCTATTGGATGTGTGCTTGCACAACCTACTGGTGAAGGTAATATGGATCTTCCAATTGCCTATGCCAGCAGACAATTGAATGCGGCTGAACGGAATTACACCACTACAGAGCGAGAAGGATTAGGCATGGTATATGCAGTTAAGAAATTTAGACACTATTTGCTTGCAAACAAGTTTAAATTTTTTACTGATCATCAGGCATTGTTATATCTTGTAAACAAGCCATGCAATACAGGAAGATTAGTAAGATGGTTTCTCTTGCTAATGGAATATGATTTTGAGGTTGTGGTAAGAAAAGGGAGGACCCATTTGAGAGCTGATCATCTTTCTAGGCTTACATCGGGAGAAGCCCCACAAGGAGTATCAAATGACCTCCCTGATGCTTACTTGTTTAATTTGGAAGTTGTACCGCAATGGGCTAAGCCATTGGTACCAGTATTGACATACGGGCCTAACCATCCAAAGGTAAACACACGGAATAGAGAGGTCGTAAAAGCCCAAAAGTACCACATCATGGCAGGAAGTATGTACAAGCACACAGATCAAGGGATCTTGGCTTGTTGCGTAGAAGAGGATGAGTACCCTAAATGGTTGAAATTAGCACATGTAGGTGCACTAGAGCAACACCATTCAAAGCAACGAACTTTACAGACCCTAAAGAGACTCGGAGTTCATTGGCCGACTATGGAAGCGGATGTCCAAAAGTTGTGCAAGGAATGCCCAATCTGTTGCACTAAACCACCTATGGAACACGCCACTCTTTATCAAGCATCCATTGTGCCAGATTGGAGTGAACCACTAGTATCCTTCCTGAAGACAAACACATTCCCTCTAGACATGACTCTAGCTAGGAAAAGGAGTTTAGAACAAGAAGCCCAGGATTATTCACTCATTGGTGATAATCTATATAAGCGTGGTAAAGATGGTTACCTGAGGCTATGTGTCCATGAAAGTGAGTATCTTAAGATCTTAGAAACTGCTCACCAAGGTGTAGCAGGAGGACACTTTGGACCGGATCGGGTGATCAAGGCAATCCTATTTGCGGGCTTCTGGTGGCCTACCCTTCACATGGATGCACATACCTATGTGAAACGGTGCGATGTTTGTCAGAGGACTCAGTATCCTATACGCAAAGATGAGATGCCACTGAAACCTATGATGGGTGGACGTGCATTCTCTAAGTGGGGAATAGACTTCGTAGGTCCTATTAATCCCCCAGCTAAAGGATCCCATGCGGAATACATCATTGTTGCAATAGATTATCTCACCAAGTGGGTAGAGGTAAAATCTACGACAAAGAACGATGCTCAAACAACTGCCAAATTCTTGTTTGAGAATGTATTCACAAGATACGGGCTACCTATCGAGCTGGTAAGTGATAGAGGCACTCATTTTTTAATTGAAGTGATTGAAAATCTACTCCAAGAATTCTTGGTAATACACAAGAAGTCTGCCCCCTATCACCCTCAAGCTAATGGACAAGCTGAGAGCACTAATAAGATCTTATGCAATGTACTGACGAAATTAGTGAACACTAAACGCTCTGATTGGGACAAACAGCTACACCATGCTGTTTGGGCATACCGAGTTGCCTACAAAACGGTACTCCAAGCCACCCCCTTTCAGATGGTATTCGGCCAAAACGCTGTGCTACCCTTGGATTTCTTGATTCCTACGTTAAAAGTAGCACAAGAGCACGAATGGACAGGCCATGAACTCTCCTCTAGGATTTTTGACCTTGAACGATTAGGAGAAACGAGACTGAGAGCCGCTGCAGGAATATATGCAGCCAAGAAGAGACAGAAGGCATACTTTGATGCCCACGTAAAGGATAAGGGTTTGAAAGCAGGAGATCTAGTTTTAGTCTATACACTGAAACAACACGCAAGGAAGCTAGAAAAGAGAGGCTACGGACCAATGATCATCAATAGGATCTCCACGAGCGGAGCAGTACAACTAGCCACGTTAGAAGGTGATATTCTCCCAAACTATATTAGCGGTTGCAGAGTCAAGTTGTATCAGGAACCCCTCACGGAGGAAATGCTCAGCCGACTCAACACTGCTAAGAAACGCAAAGAGGAAGAAAAGCGAGTTCGAGAAGAAGCTCAAGCAGAAGCTTTAGAACGCATCAGAAGGATGAAGTTACGAAGGCAAGGTAGAGATCAGCCTAGAGCGAATGACTATGCAGATCAAGGATATCCTATGGCCATGTGTGAAGTTGCAGGAACAAGCTCGCATAGGATAATTGATAGACGTCCTTTCATAACTCTAGATATAGGACAAGGAAAGAGTGCAAGGAACGTAAGAGCCTTGATTGACTCAGGCGCAGCCACTAGTGCTGTTAGAGTGTCTTACTGTCAAGAATTACAGTTAACTGTCAATCCTGTGGAAGCATACCTCATAGGATTGGGTGGAGTGGAAACCCCTTGCATGGGCGAGGTGGAACTTCCCCTCTACATTCATGATGAGACAATGACAGTTAAAGTACTAGTGTGTCAAGATGAGGACCTCACGGAACCCCTTGTCTTGGGTCAAGACTGGATCTATGACCAAGCAGTCAACTTAAACCTAAGAAGTGGACTTCTCCAGGTTTGGGTCAATCATAGTCGAGTTACAGTAGAATTAGACAATGGAGAACACGAGGAACTAGGAAAGGCACAGACTCCTGGTCCCTCCAGGGGCGCACATGAAGTTGATCATGCTATTCTTGTCCAAAACTATGTGTTGCAGAGGAATGATATTCGCAAAAAAGGAGTCAGGGATGCAAAGGAACTTCCTTCTTTTCCAAAGGCCAGAAGGAGGCAACAACCAAAGGTGGATCAAAGGCAGAAGAAGCAGAGTACTACCTATGTCAAGGGTCCAAAGTACCTACGCAGCAAAATGTCCCAGCAAGTGAAACAAGTGTGGGTGCGGAAAGGCGAACACCCGGTTGCACTCAAGCCAACTGCACGGGCAAAGCCTCTTATTAGTAACCAACAACACGACACTAATAAGAAGTCTTTCGGAAATTCTTCTGCTAACGTGAAATCTATTTGGCTGCCCAAAAAGTCGATGAAGGCTAGCCCACAATCAAGACAAATTTGGGTGCCTAAGGCTTGTTTGCGGGCCCAAATAATTACACCAAGAACACACCCTACACAGCATGATCCATTCACTCGCATAGCCTATATCCACTCATTTTCAACACCAAGGCACAGGAGCACGAACAGAATCAGTTGTAAATGGGTACCTAAAAGGCCTCATGTTCAAGCTGACACACCTATAAAGCTCTCGAGAATCTCTACGGAACCACGAGCAAAACCCATTCACTGCATTTGGCAGCCCAAGACTTGTAACAAACCCCCGAACCCCGATTGTAAATCCATGACCACCTACTAACCGCTTCACTCTCACATCACATCATTTCGCTTAGCCCTTAGGTCTACCTAACTTCTAACTACACACACCAGCACCGAGCACTCATTAACCCCTAACCACTACCGAACTTTAAGTTAATGTTGTAACAAGGGACACCATGTCATTTTTGTGTCCATTGCAATGTTAACGTTTATTCATATATTCTCACAGAATCAGCTGCGACATTTTCAACATGGCGGAGGCAGCAGGAACTAGCTCTCACACAGAAACAAACCCGCAAGTGGTGGACCTGGACAGTTTACCCGTTTTGCCTGAGACAATTGAAAGACCAGAAGAATTGCAGGCCGTCAAAATCATACCTATTGCGGACCCTCCGCGAGGCCACACCATGCCCGTGGGAAAGACTTCACATTGGTTTACCGAGGTGGCAGGACCCTTGGGTGAAGGAACGTACCTATGGGAATCAGAGTTGGACTTCAATGGAAAGCAAGGCAGATACCATTTCTTTACAAGAGAATTTGAGAAATTACAAAATGCGGAAGGTCTACGTCCGATATGGGAAAAAGCAGGATTGAGTGCCTATTTCAGTGCCCGACTCCCAAAACCCGACTTCATGCGATGCTACTATCTCATCAACACCTTGACTCCAAATCAGAACCCAAAAGGTGCAAGCTCATTTGTGATTCCATCTCTGACAAAGGGGAATGAGCTCAAGAGGTTCAGGCTATCAAACAATTTGGTGAGAGAGGCTCTAGATATGCGCGGAATGCATATTCCTACAGAAAAGGAAACCCTAGTACCGGATTACATGAAGAATCGCAGTCTCACCAAACTCAAGGACATGGTATCCATGACGCCTAATATTGCAATACACCTTCGCATGTGCATGCAACACTTTGCTTTTCCGGCGCAGGATAGATTCACCATGCCGCCCAAAAAGATTTGGTTTAGCTTGTATCTGGCGGAGACACAGAGCCTCACCATCAACCTACCCCACTGGATAATTGATCAGATACACCTAGCTCACAAACGCTGGCCGCGGAAACAGGTTTTATATGGTTGCTGTGCTCTGACAAGAATCATTTATAGGTGTTTGGCTTATGACATTCCGATCCAACGGGCCCTAATGTGGAATCGGGTAGAGCAGTTTAGAGGCAGGACATCCACTGGACCCCCTTCTAAGAAGATGAGAGGCACGGTCCAAGTCCCATGTGCTCAACCACATGGAGCCACCCTAACACCAGACGTCACCCCGCCACCCCAAAGAGTCCGACTTCCAAGACGCAGCACCGATGGTTCCACCTTGATATTCCCTCCCATCCCAACGGATCTCGAATTTCCTAGTGGTGCACCTTTGGAAGAACTCACTAATGAAGACTTCGAACAACTATTACAAGATGTAGAGCTGGAGGCAGAAGAGGCACAACAAGCGGAAAACGTACAAACGCAGGCCACAACCTCCCAAGCACCTGTCACACCTGTTGAAGTGGATGCAGAAGATGACGGAGATGAAGAACAGGAGGATGATGAGGAGGAGTATGATCAAGAGCACCAAGAGGAGCAACAAGAAGTGCCAGAACTTGTAGGTGCACCAGCATATACAGCTCAACTACGAAGGCTATACGACACTATCAAAGCAGTACAAGAAAGGCATCAACTCTCTCTGGTATCAGGTCAAGCTTTGATGCAAGAAATGCTATCAGATGAAGGGGTGGACCAACACTTCATTGACATCCTCAAATTAGTGTCAGACTCTTTAGGAGTTCCGGAGGCTGTCCACACCGCAGTCCGCCAGTCCGTAAGGTATGACAAACGCAGAGTGGACACGTTACCACGAGCAGGTAAGACTATCAGGATACCCGTCACAGAACCAGAAGTACCCATTGAGACCACAGCCACCCCCACAACCACCACTGACCTCTCCGCCGAAACCTTCGTTCAGACATCACCCATCTCACCCCAGCATCCTCCATCACCACCGTCTCCACCCCCACCACCACCTCCCACCTTTGAAGAAACGACAGTCATCACCTCTACCTTCACTTATAACCCATCCTCATTCAAATCATTCTCATTTCGAGAACCCACCTCACAAGACACCCTCTTCTCCTTCGTCACCAATCCCTTGTACACTTCGTCCCGTCTATCCTCTGAACCCATGACTGGCCATCCCATAATTCCAAGTGTAGTTGGAAACCCAGCACCCACAGAAGGCACCCTGTGTTTCCTGACCTATCCCCCAATACGGGTACCTCCATTCCATGACCCTCACTTCCCATCTGGCCCCTACACCTCTTTCAACCCACCTCACAAGACACCCTCTTCTCCTTCGTCACCAATCCCTTGTACACTTCGTCCCGTCTATCCTCTGAACCCATGACTGGCCATCCCATAATTCCAAGTGTAGTTGGAAACCCAGCACCCACAGAAGGCACCCTGTGTTTCCTGACCTATCCCCCAATACGGGTACCTCCATTCCATGACCCTCACTTCCCATCTGGCCCCAATACCCGTCCGTTGTGGAGCAGTTCACCCGCTCTCCAATGTTTCCGAGGCACATCAATTTACACGAACACCACACTCACTTCACCTACCATACCCACCTACATGGTAGCCCCTACACACACCACCTTGTCTGACCCAATGGACATTTCACCAACCACAGCACCTCTCCCCACGATTCCCCCATCTTCCCCTCCCTTGCCTCCCACCTCACCACTCACATCATTGGCACACACAGCATTCACTACCCCCCTACCCAATCCCACCTCCCCTGCATTTCAAACTTTTTCCCTTGCATCTCATTATGTAAATAGCACATTCAACACATTACTTCAGTGTGCATATCAGCTACGACAAGACTACCATCAATTGGAAGAACGCACTGCTGCCCTCCAGGCAGAATCTCAACGTCTGCAAGCTAGAGTCACCACTCTTGAAGCTGACTACCAGACGCTCCTAACCGAGCATACCACACTACAGCAGGCTCACTCCGAATTGGAATCGAAGACATCAACCGTAGATGACCAAGCAGTCAAGGAACTAGAAACAGTGCTTCAAGCGCAAATGATCTCTAACGCTACACTCAGACGCAACATTGGGCTATTAAGGAAGCATATGGCCGCAGCACTAGAAGAGAACAAACGACTTCAACAACAAAACCAAGACAACTTTGAAGCGGCTATGGAAGGAACCGTAGGAGCAACCATTAGCCCTACCAGATATAGAGCAGTTCCATCAGAAGACATTCGCATCTTACTTGAGGAGCATGCAAATTTCTTGGAGTCATATGAAAAGCTAGAGACTGAATGTGCAGATCTCAAGAAACAGATTGCCAGTGTGCCCACAACTCAACAGGAGCCGGTAATCTTGCAGCACTCTACCGAAGAAATGGAGACCCTCCGGAAACAGGTGGCAGAACTCCAAGCACGCCTCCTCCCATATGAACGACCACCCTCGCCCATTGAAGAACCAGAACCTGAAACAGTAGTGGAAATCCCCGTCGATGACAGCTATGAAGAGCCATACGAGCCTATGCCGACGCTTGGTGGTCGAACTACGGAAGGACAAGACACGTTAGAAATTCAAGTTCCAGATTGGGTCAAAAGGGTCGAGAAAGTGGGTAGGACACATGATGATCGTGTGGCCGTGCAAATGCAATCTCTCACAAATCTGGAAGAAACTGTCCTTCGGTCTTCCTACTTTTAAAATTTATCCCATCAACGGTTAATCACAACATTAGAATCGCAATACATGCCTTATTTTGTCCTACTACATGATTATAATGCAGAAGTCAAAAGACATACAGGGAAGGAGCCCACGTTCGCCACTCAATTTGAGATAGGGGATTTACCGACAGATGCACGTGCTGGCTCGATCTTCCAACCTAATTGGCGTGCACGTCTACTCATCGATTACCCAGAGATGATGAGTACTTGGGCAACCATGCCACTATATATCAAGTATAATCCATGCTATTGTCCAGTGGTACGTCGCAGATCCTGGCAAGCATTTGCAATCAAGGTACGCAACAACAAAGAGTGCTCGGCTTGGGTTAACTACCCATATTTTGCTCCACCTCGAGGGACCCCAACAGTAGCCTACATGATATCAACAATTCGGCACTGATCTACACGTTTAAATAATGTACCCGACATAGCAGCGAAAATGTGTATGAAGATATTCGAGCTCATGACCATTGTCTTCAAAACCTTTCGGAATGTCCAAGCTCCATACATCTCTGCCCCTGGATTCTCTCAAGGCAACAAGGATTTAGTCTACGACATGAGCCAAACCCCCTCGGTCACTGTCATCTTTGCTTGGCACGCACGAATAAAGTACTTGCCCGCATGCTTCAAGCAGACATTTGAGGAAATGTTCTCTACGGGATTCTGGGAATACGATTCCGAAATTTTCATTCCCAGACCCACACATTTGCTACATCTATTCGCAGTAGAACAAGCGATCCATGCAGATCAGTTACGTCTGCCACATCCGGACATTCCAGGACCAATCGATTGGGATCGTATGATGATAGATTTGGCCAGAGGACTACGCATACAAGAACATCAGCTTGCCACTCAGGTTGTGGAATATTACATCCAACACTCCCAGCAACAAGGGTCTGTCAGCGACGACAGACGCGAGAGAGGGGGGGGTGTTGAGAGCAGTATGGGCACCCAAGGACCGACTAGACAAGGAAGCCAGCGGAGAGAGTCAGAACAAGGTGAAGGAGTAAGTAGACAAAGCAGTCGACGCAAATCTGGCAGATAGGCCCTTCAATTTTTCCCAAATCTACATCTTTTAACAATGATTCTTATCACTAACAATCATTGTAAATACCATTTCATATTTTTGTAGCTCCATTTTGTGCAAGCCAAGGAGTCCTTGAGCTTTAGGAGCCTTAGAAGTACCTACATACCAATTTTCGTATTTTTTAGACTCCATTTGAGCCCTCAAATTGGCCCTGGAACCTAATTTTTAACTAGGCCGGACACTAGGTCTGGACAGGGCCAAAACCTAGTCAAAAACTATAAGAGCTAGAGAGCTCATTTTTAGAGTTAGATTGTAATTGAAACGAACTTGTAAGAGCATTTTGAAAGTAATCTAAAAGCTCCATTGATTCTCTCTCTTTGTCTTGCCGTGTGTGCGCGTGTGTGTGTATGTGTGTGCATGCTTGTGTGCTTCTCACTCACGCACTTGTGCCGCCACTTGCTCGAGGTCTTCATACCATCCTCACGTCTTCTCGGATTGACATTAAAGGAGGTGCTACTCATCACTGAGCTACACCAAGGATATGGGAAAAATGGTGCACAGATGGTGCACAAGTGGCCAAGGATATGGCTGCACAAGAAGTGCACAAATAGTTGCTCACAATGGTATTATAGGAAAGTTGAATATAGGTGGCAAGAACATCTTTTTGAAGGTTTTTTAAGGCTTTTAAAGTGTTATGAAAGGTTCTCATGAACTTTCCTTATGTGCACATTTTGTGGAAATAAAGGTCAAAAGTGCAAAAGATAAGAAGTGGAGATAGTACACAAAAGTATATATATGGCCCCCCATTTAAACATTGTTTTCTATAAAGTCACTAAGGACAAAATAGGTGTCATGAGGAAGGAGACAAGGAAGATATCTCACACACACACTCTCACAATCAAAGAGAAGCACACATAGATTGAGGCAAGGAAGAAGGAGCTTCTTCTTCTTCTATTACACAAAAGGAATGTACAAGAATGACCTAAAAACAACTATATAAAGGACAATATATAAGGAAAAAACCTAATGGCTCCAACTGAGTGAGTTGGAAAGAAACAAATGTGCCATCACTCTCAGTAGATGAATCTAGGAAAGCTCAATGAAGTATCCTTGACATATATCGGTGTGACCACTATACATGTTAGGGAAACAAAAAAGTGATATGTGTCATCCTGGATCACCAAATGTTGATATTGATATCTCAACACTCCTCCTCAAGCTCAACATCATGTCCTCTAAACGAAACATCTTTTGAAACTTGTTTAGCTTCTCTACTCCAAGTGCTTTAGTGAAAATATTAGCAACCTAGTCATCTATTCTCACATAAACAAGATCAATATCACCTACTAATACCTTTCTCTGATGAAGTGATAATGTACCTCGATATGCTTTATTTTAGCACGAAAAACAAGATTTTGTTCTAATTGTATGCTGTCAAGATTATCACAATAGATGGTGATAGGCTTTTGCACTTCCAAACCTAACTCTGCAAGTAGCATCTCTAGCCATGATGCCTCACATGCTGCCATTGGAGCACCTCTATAGTCAGCCTCTATACTTGACAAAGAAAAAATAGGTTGCTTCTTGCTGCTCCATGTAATAGCTACACTCCTAAGTGAGAATAGAAAACCATTACTAGATCTTCTATCTAGAATGCAATCAGCCAATTTGCATCAGTGTACCCATGAACTTGCAAATCTACACGAGCTTCATAAAACAATGCATAATCCAAAGTAGCACTCACATAACCTAGAGTGCACCTCAAAGCATCCAAATGTGGCTTCTTGGGAACTTGCATAAATTGACATTCAACTCCAATAGTGTAGCTTAGATCAGGCCTTGTAATTGTGAGATATATCAAGCTTCCCACAATTTTTCTATACATAGTAGCATTTTCCAATGCTTCACCTAATGTAGTATCAAATTTCAAAAGATCTCACGGCATAGAAATTGGATTACAATCATCCATACCATACTTCTGCAACATATTCAAAGCATATTGCCTTTGTGACATCCATATACCTATTTTTGTATGTATAAACTCAATGCACAAGACGTAACGCAGTGCACCAAGATCTTTCATGTCAAATTCCTACGTAAGGAGTTGCTTTACCTCTTTAATATATCACCTCCTACAATCAATTCATCAACATAAATAGCCATAATTGTGATGCCATCATCACCTTTTCTTACATATAATGAATGATCTGCATCGCACATAGAAAACCCAATGGTGATTAAGCAATCAACAATCCTTGTATGCCAAGCACAAGGGACTTGTTTAAGTCCATACAAAGGCTTTTGTAACCTAAAAACATACTCTGGGAGCTTTGAATCTTCATATCCTTGTGGGTAGTCCATATATATTTCTTCTTGTAACTCACCATGAAGGAAAGCATTCTTCACATCCATCTGATGTAAAGTCCATCCTTTTGCTATAGCTAATGCAACAAGTGTTTTGACAGTAGACATTCTAGCTATAGGGCTCAATGTTTCCTCATAATCAATGCCATATGTTTGTGCATATTCTTTTGCCACCAATCCTGCTTTGTACTTACTTATTCTACATCAGCATTGTGATTTATCTTGTAAACCCATTTGTTGCCTATGGGTCTCTTTCCTTGTGAAAATGAAACTAGCTTCCATGTTTTGTTTCCATAAAGTGAAACCATGTCCTCATCCATAGCTTTTGCCAATCTGCATTTCGAGTTGCATCTTCAAACAAGAAGGTTCAACATCTTGTATTACCTTGGTGATGTAGGAAAAATGATGAGCCATATAATTGTCATACATCAATCATTGCATTGAATTCCGCATTCTCCCAGATCTTCTTACTCCCAGGTCACTTCTCCTTGTATCATCTACATGTGCCTTTCTAACTCTTAGAGTCTTCATAGAGGGCAATCCAAGTTCCTCAGCAAGGCTCTTTTCTGAATCTTATGAATGTCCATCAATGTCTTCAAAACATGTAGATGTTTCACTACTAGCAAAAAGCTTTTCTTTACCTTTCTTGGATGTATTTGATGAACTTGTTAGACTGAAATTTTCATGTAATCTTCCACTCCATGGATTTGAGTTGGAACTATTGCTTGGACCTTTGTGGACCATGAGTATGTTAGATATGCTCAATACTCCACCCTCATGTGACCACAAATGATCCATGGTGCTCTAAGTTGTAAGGCCCCCATTATGAGGAGAAGCCATTATGAGAGCTCGAACATTTGTGGAATTCTAACTTCCAAGTTAGATGAGGTCTATGTGTGACCGTTCATGGTCATAGATGATCTTTGTGAGCCTAGCCATTAGGTTAGGTAGGGCATAAACTTCTAGGCCATTGGGTTGCTATCTAAGATGAAAATAAAGGCCCTGTGGCCTCGCGCGGTTTCCCCATAGAACGTTAACAAGGGGAGTGCAGAGGAGGGCTTGACCCCTTCTATGGTTCGTGGGGCATATCCCCCAGCCCATAGGTCCAAGACGGTAGGACTTATTGTCATGGAGATATCGTTGGATCATATATTTTATCAATTATTTTGTATCTCCTGACTACATTTATCTATACCGAAGCGCCTTGTAAAAGCTATATAAGCACGACCTAGGTTGAGCTTTACATAGCATTGCACACTAGTAAGCCCTTCATCTAGAGTCTATCTAGATCGCCATCTAAGCTCCACATTGGGAGCGCATAGGTGGAAAACACCATCATTGTAACTGCATTACGCTCGACAATTTGAGAATTTGAGTTCTCTATCTCTCAGTCTGCGTCTATTTTTGTCTGCATTTTTCTCTCAACTCTGTCTACAAGTCTATTCCGTTGTGCTGTTATTTCTTACATGGTATCAGAGCTCAGGAGGCTCTGAGTGGTGTAGAAGTAGAAACGCAAAGGTTGTAGAGGTCTGAACAACAAAAGAGAGAAGATGTCAAGCAGTTCTTCATCATCTACAATTGGGGGACAAGGTGGTTCATCAACAAGAGTAGGTGGTGCACAAGCAGGAGCAGTAATAATGCCGGTCATCCCATTGTTGGGGATGCGGCCATTAGCCTTCACAAAAAGTAAACTTGATGGTACAAACTACACCCTGTGCAAGTTCAAAATCACTTCTATTATTGATTCATATGAGCTTTTGGAGATTGTTCTTGGGATTGCTCATGAGCCGCAAGAAAGATCTTATCCAAATAATCCTGGTCGAATGATTCCTCTTGATGTTGATCTTCTACATGCTTGGAAACGTAGAAATGCAGATGCACTCTATGCTCTTGTTACAAGTGTGTCTATGTGTGTGTATGTGTGTGTGTCTATGTGTGTATGTGTGTATATATATGTGTATCTATATATATGTGTCGGTGTGCATGTGTATGTGTGTGTGTAAATGTGTATGGATGTGTGTGTGTAAGTGTGTATGTGTCTATGAGTGTGTATGTGTTTATGTGTGTGTTTGTATCTTTGTGTGTAAATGTGTGTATGTGTATGCATGTATGTATGCATATGCATGTGCATTATGTATGCATATGCATGTGCATTATGTATGCATATGTGTGTATGTGTGTATGTGTGTATGTGTGTATGTGTGTATGTGTGTATGCATTATGTATGCATATGTGTGTGTATTCATTAAGTATGTGTATGTATGCATGTGCATTATGTATGCATATGTGTGTGTATGCATGCAAGTATGTATGTATGCATATGCATATGCATTATGTATGCATAATATGCATATGCATTATGTATGCATATGTATGCATGTATGCGTATGTGTGTGTATGTCTCTCTATGTGTGTGTATGCATATATGTGTGTGTATGTGTGTGCATGTATGTGTGTATGCATGTGTATGTGTGTGTATGCATTATTATGTGTGTATGTGTGTGTGTGTGTCTATGTGTATGTGTGTGCGTCTATGAGTGTGTATGCATTTATGCATGTGTATGTGTCTATGTGTCTATGTCTGTATGTGTATGCATGTATGTATGCATATGCATATGCATTATGTATGCATATGCATATGCATTATGTATGCATATGCATATGCATTATCTATGCATATGCATTTGCATTATGTATGCATATGCATTTGCATTATGTATGCATATGTGTGTGCATGTGTTTGTATGCATTATGTATGCATATGTGTGTGTATGCATTAAGTATGTATATGTATGCATGTGCATTGTGTTTGCATATGTGTGTGTATGCATGTAAGTATGTATGTATGCATATGCATTATGTATGCATATATGTGTATGTGTGTGTGTATGTGTGTGTGTGTATGTATGTGCGTGTATGTGTGTGCATGTATGTGTGTGTATGTGTGTATGCATGTGTATGTGTGTGTATGCATCATTATGTGTGTATGTGTCTAAGTGTGTGTGTGTGTATATGTGTATGTGTGTGCGTCTATGAGTGTGTATGTGTTTATGTATGTGTGTATATGTCTGTGTGTCTATGTGTATGTGTGTGCGTCTATGAGTGTGTATGTGTTTATGTGTGTGTATGTGTCTATGTGTGTGTATGTGTCTATGTGTGTATGTGTATGCATGTATGTATGCATATGCATGTGCATTATGTATGCATATGCATGTGCATTATGTATGCATATGCATGTGCATTATGTATGCATATGCATGTGCATTATGTATGCATATGCATGTGCATTATGTATGCATATGTGTGTATATGCATTATGTATGCATTATGTATGCATTATGTATGCATATGTGTGTGTATGCATTATGTATGCATATATGTGTGTGTATGCATTAAGTATGTGTATGTATGCATGTGCATTATGTATGCATATGTGTGTGTATGCATGTAAGTATGTATATATGCATATGCATATGCATTATGTATGCATATGTATGCATGTATGCATGTATGTGTATGTGTCTGTATGTCTCTCTATGTGTGTGTATGCATATATGTGTGTTTGTGTGTGTGTGTATGTGTGTGTGTAAGGGTGTAGATGTTGAGCGACACTGGTCCATGTCATATCCAAAAAGAAGATTAGATAAATACTTTTTCTATGATAGGAATATGCCTTCTTTTGTTTGCCAAAAGTCTATATCTAAGAAGTAGTGATGTAGACCAAGATTTTTCACTCAAGGTGAAGCTATGTGATGATGAATTGGATGTGTTCATATGAACCTTTCAAGATCACGTCATTGAATAGAGGATGATTATGGCTACTAAGGTCTCATTCTGATAGATGTATAAGTTAGCATCAACATTGTTCTTTGAAATCCTTTATCTTCGAAGAACTTTTGAATCTTTTCATCCTAGGCCTTGGGAGCTTGCTTGAGTCTATAAAGTACTTTTTGAAGCTTGTAGACTTGATCTTCCTTTTCTTTGATCTTGAAACCTTCATATTGGTCAACATATACTTCTTCTTGAAGATCTCCTTGGCCATGATTATAAAGAGTGGTTACAAATGTATGGTAGGATCTAGGGAGCTTATTGAGAAGGTGAATGGCCACATCCTTGCTTGAAACTTGGTAGCCACATAATGCTAGCTTGCATTGATAATCCTCAAATATGGCTATAACTTTAGAAATACAACTTTGGACCTGATTGATAGGTTTTCAAATTTAGCCTCTAAGGTCTAAAGCTTTGAGGGAGATTTTTCTTCATACAGGTCTCCTAGGATCTTCCATGACTTAGAGGATTTTTTACAAGAGCTAATATGGCCCTTGGTTAACTCATAATAATCTAGAAGTAATTGACCTAAATCTCACTAATCTTTGACATTCCACGCATTCTAGGCTCCTAGATCACATTCTTTGATGGGCTCTTGCTCAGTTCCTTCAACTGCTTTGTATAAGAGGTTTGTATAAAGGTAAGCCCTAATGGTGTCATTCCAAAGATTGAACTTTGCTCCTTTGAGTCACTCATCTTTCGGCATAAAGATTGGTGTGAATGAGGGTAAATACAATTGACTTAAGGATGTTGCATTTGAAATCATTGACATTGTGATCATCAAATGTAAATCAACATACTTGCAAAATTGAAGTTAAAATTGGCTCTAAAATTGAGACGGGATACACGGGCTTAGAGTAGCCCTACACTTGATGAGTCAGACACCTTGGAGAGAAAGGGGGGGAGGGGAGGGCTTACAATAGCCCTACACTTGGCACCAACATGACATGATTCGATGTAGAAAGAGGGCTTAGAGTAGCCCAATGCACACAAAGATAGCCTTAGAGTAGGCTTAGGAACTAGAGAGAACTTGTGGATGGGCTTAGACTAGCCTCTAACCCACAAATGCATAGACACTCATAATCCTTCTTATATGTGTGATGTTACAAGATGGGAGGAGGAACTAAGTGCCAAATAGTGTCCCAAGGGAGGGTTTGAAACACTTGGAAAGAATAACTCCTTACAATTTCATGTCTCAAAATATGCCCAAAAGGAGGGTTGATATCGTTGAATAATACAAAACAATCTTGAGTGATGGGTTACATTATTGGGAAAAGAGTGCTACTAGGTGTGCTCAAGTAAAGCCTATGGAGAGGAGGGAGGCAATTAGCAAGTGGAGGGAGGCAATCCGATTAAGGCACCTCAGCAGGAGGGAGAGACTAGCATTCTCTCTCTCTCTCTCTCTCTCTCTCTCGCTCTCTCTGTCTCTCTCTCTCTCTTTGAGTTCCTCTCTTCAGGGAGGATGACTAGTTGAGTTGCTAGGTTGTTAGTTGCTTCAAAGATGATGACCAGAGTAGGGACATAAGGAAGCAGAGTAGCGACATAAGGAGAGGTCAGGTCCCTTCATAGAGAGAATGAGGATCTTTTGATGTGTTCCATTATTTTCCATAAAACATACAAACCTTGCAACTGGCAGGCTATGCGGTGTGTATGCTGAGCAGAAGTGGTTATGGTACATCATTGATGATCTTAGAGTTTCATATATGATTCAACCTTAGGGTGCTCCATCAAGCGGCAAATCAGAAGTCAGGGATTGCACGTCTGACGCACTGCATTAACTATGTTGTGAGGAAGCATGACAACGCCAACATCATGGCTAGTACGTCTTCATGGTTTATTTCTTCACCATGCAACCAGATGGTTGATGGCTGAAGCGAGCACAAATTCAGCTTCATTGGCAAAAACCCATTGTACTAATGCTCCGGAAGAAGATATTGTCAGTAAGCATTAGACACTCAACATTAAACAAATGTATTCTCACATAAATCCCTTTTGAAAGATTACAAAAATGATGTTGAGGAAAAAAATAGAAATGCATCATGCATCAGTCCAATGGACGTGACAATCAAAATTTCAACACCATTATAATTGAGTCTCCAAAAATTTTTTTGAATAGTGCTTATAAGCACTCTTGACCACCAAAATGATCACTACGCGTGGGAAACGGTAGGATAAGAGTGGTAGAGAAAGGGTGGGTGGGGGGGGGGTTGAGAAAATAGAAGGGTGGGAGGGTGGGCAAATGGGCAAGATTGCTACCCAAAATGCTTTATGAGCATGAGCTTGATGGTTAAAAGTTCCTCTCTATGAGAAGGAAGCAGCACCACCAAAGTTCAAGCACCACCACCACCAAATGGACCACTTCCAAAAGCAGCACCAATGGAAGAACAACTAAGACCTCCACCTAATGCTCTGATACCATGTAGAGAGTACATGTACAGAGCCAAAATGATAATAAGATTGTGCTCACAAAAGAAAGATTGTGAGGGACTCAAAGTGAGTAGACCAAAAAATGGGTAAAATCACATGGATTAGAAATGGGCTTGCCAAGAGCACGGAGTAGGCTCCTCAGGCTTCCAACCAAGTACAAATGGGGGGAGAGGGAAGAAGGTATTTATTTGCCACTAAATTGCTTAGGTTTTTGTTTTTGGAAAATCATTTCTCGCCCTCAGATCGCAAATATGCACAAGTACACTTGATTTCTCGATCCCTAGTAGGATCACCAAGAAGGTATTTATTTGCCACTAAATTGCTTAGGTTTTTGTTTTCGGAAAATCATTACTCGCCCTCAGCTCGCAAATATGTTGGAGCAGAACAATCAACAATTAGTGATTACATAAAATCCAGAAGTGGAAAAATGATTGGAAGATTGAAGATCAGTTTCAAGAAAGAGGAGATTCAGAAACAACGTTCTTTTGTACATTACTCTTGTAAATATTTTCAATGTATTTGGAAAATTGACGAGTTAGACTCGTATATATATATATATAGATACATGTTCATAGTCGTAGAGAGAGATATATAGAAGAGATAGAGAAGAAAATAGATGTGAAGAATAGAAGAATAGGAGAGAATGAGATGAACATTATGCATGTCATCCATCAGATGTATGGAAAAGTTATGAGAAGAAAAATCTTTCAGAGAACTGTGCATCGATCTTTTCTCTGATTCTCCTTCTGTGGTAAATCTTTTGAGGAATCCTTTTGAATGTATCTAAATCCATAGTTAATCCATCTATGGTTAAAATTTGAGAGTCCAATTGCAAACAGGCTGAGAGAATTTTGAATAGGAACATTCATATGTAGAAAGTTCTGAATGTCTTCTGAAACAGGCACAGATTCGATGGTCAAAGGAATGGACAGTGCTCAATGCATAGTGTAACGTTTTATACAAATGAGGACTCAAAATTTAAGTTGAAAGGTAAGCCATCTATGGCTAAAAGAATTTGATTAAACGGGCTATAATTTGGGAGAACCATAGCTTAGAAGTTACAGGTATCAAAGTCGTCATTATAGAGAGATAGTTTCAGACATAGGTACATTGTTTAAGTCATTTCTCACAATGTACTCAAGCATTTGAAGAGTTTTAACTTGGAGAAGATGCGCAACCTCTAGGCGACACATTCTAAAAGGTTTTACAGAAAACTTTACATGAATGATCAGTCAATGAATGATTAATATGCAGCAGACTTTTTCTGAGGAGTGATTTTTCGAAGTTGATCAATTTCTTGATAGTTTGGAGATTGTCTTTTAAATTAAAAGGAGTCTGCAGCTATTCTTGATATAGAGGTGGTCTAACATCAAGGATAGCTTGTTCTTTTGGAGATTTACACTCTCCATCAGTGGTATCAGAGCAGGTTATATCAAAATTGAGGAAAGGAAGACTCCGTTGCAAACATACAAATTTTACATCTCGAAGGATCAAAAGGATAAAGTGTGAAGAAAGATTGAAGGAAGAAACATAAAGGTTGTCCAAAGGATCAGAAGGAGCAACATTCGAAGCTAAGGTACATTCATTCTTTATAAGGACTAAAGATTTGAGACTACAAGTGAAGTAAGGATGGGAGATAGTCTCCAAATTGAAAAGTTGGATAGAGAAAATTATCCAGCTTGGTCTATGAGAATGGAAGCTCATCTTATGAGCAAAGATCTGATGAGATATATCACAGGAGAGGAAGAAAAGCCAAAGTTCAGAGATCCTAGTGTTCCAACTAGGGAAGAGCTAGCAGATGTAAAGACTTGGATGAAGAAGGATGCTCAAGCAAGGAGCATAATCTACATGGCAGTGAATGATTATTTGCTTCCTCATATTAGAGGACTTGAAAGTGCAAGTGACATTTGGAATGCTTTGGAAGAGCATTTTTAGAACACAACCAAATCAAGGAAAGCTTCATTATGGGCAGAGTTCACTACCTTCAAGAAGAAGGCTTCATAATCAATATCTGATTATGTGACAAAGATGAAGGACATTACAGATTCTTTAGGTGCAGTGGATGAAGATATTGAAGAAGATAAATTGGTAAGACAAATTCTCACAGGGCTAAGAGGAGACGAGAAGTGGAAGCCCTTTATTTTGTCTACAGAACTTTCATTAGATCATTTCACTCCTGATCTAAATCAATTGTTAGGACATATGCTAACTTTTGAGAATGATATAAAAGGAGATATTGATAAGAGTGCAGGTCATGCAATGCATTCTAAAGACAAGAAGAAAGCTAGCAAAGGAAAGCAACAATCAGTTGAAGATGAAGGTACTCCAAGCTAAGCAAACTTCCTAAGAGGAAGAGGAAGTGGCAGAAGTAGAGGAAGAGGCAGAAATAACAAAGATAATGTCAGAGCTTGTTGGATATGTGGTAAGACCAATCATCTATCTCATGATTGTTGGCACAATAATCAAAGCAATGGTAATTTTAATCAGAATTTTAATGAAAGAGGAAGAGGTGGCAGATATCAAAAAGGAAACTTCAGAGGTAAAGGTGGTAGGAATTCTTTTGGAAGAGGTGGAGGAAGAAACTTCCAAAATCAATCATATAATAACATCTACTACAACTATGCATCAGATCAGAAAGAAGATTTGACTCTTATTATGAATGCAACATGTGAAGCCTCACATGAAGATATGAGAGTATTTTATCTTGACTGAGGATGTAGCAATCATTTGAGTGGAAACATTGCCTTGATGACTGATATAGATTATAATGCAATTAACCATACAGTCCAAACAGGTGATAATACAAAGCACAAGGTAAAGTCAATTGGTTCAGTCAAAGCCAAAGATGGAAGTACTCTCTTGAGTAAGGTTCTGTATGTTCCTACAATTCCTAAAAATCTGATGAGTGTAGGACAAATTGTGGAAAAAGGATATGAAGTAAGGTTCACTAATGATGGAGTTTATGTTGAAGACCTTAGTCAAGGGTATAAACAGATTGTTACAGGGAAGAAGGAAGGAAGGCTCTTCACATTAAAGGTACAAGGAAATATTGGATATGCTATGTTTGCATATGGAGAGCAAAAGGTGTCAGAATTGGATTTTTGGCACAAAAGACTTGGACACTTTAATGAGAGAGGTATCAAAGAAATGATAAACAATGGTTCAGTACTTGGATTGCCTAACATTGCAGGTCAACACATGACATACAGATGTGAAGCATGTCAGTTAGGTAAGGTGCATAAGCAATCATACAATAAGCATGGTTTTATGTATTCAGAAAGACTTGAATTGGTACATACAGATGTGTGGGGTCCTTCAAAGGACTTTAGTATAAATGGTTCAAGATATTATGTCATATATGTTGATGATGCTACCAGGTGGATCAGAATCTATGTGATCAAAGACAAATCAAAAGTGTTTAATACATTTAAACACTATCATGCATATGCAGAAAGAATTACAGGTCAAAAATTGAAGAGGTTAAGGTCAGATGGAGGGGGAGAGTATTTCTCTAATGAGTTCAGTGATTATTTGTGGAATGCAGGTATAAAGAGGGAAATTACTTGCAGGTACTCTCCTCAACAAAATGGGGTAGCAAAAAGAAGAAATAGGACACTTGTTGAATTTGCAAGATCCATGTTAAAAGAGAAAAATTGTCCAAATTATTTATGGGCTGAGGCTCTAAACACAACCACATATTTGGTTAATAGATTGCCTTGTAAAGCTTTGCAGGGTATGATACCATATGAGGCTTGGTGGGGTAAGAGACCTACCTTGGATCATTGTAAAATATTTGGATGCCTGGCATATGCATATGTGCCATCTCAATTGAGGCATAAATTGGAGCCTAAAGCAGAGAAGTATGTATTCATTGGTTATGATGACAAGAAGATGGGTTATAGATTGTGGAGTCCATCCACAAAACAATTCCTTGTGTCCAAGGATGTTACATTTGATGAGCAAAGTACTTGGTATGCAGGTACATCTAATGTGTATACAGAAGTTGAAGAAATTATGAATCAGAAGAAAGGTAAAACAAAGGTTTAGATATTTGATGAAGAAGAGAAAAATGAAATACAAGTTGGAGGTGAAGAAGTGCCAAGGTTTGATCCAGAATGTGATGAACCAGAAACTTCAAGAAGTGGAGAACTCAGGAGGTCTACAAGGCACAAATGGCAACCTACAAGGTATAGCTATGATACTTCATTCTTGACTACTAAGGATTATGCTTACATGATAAAAGCAGATGAAGATCCATCTACATATGATGAAGCCAAAGGGAAGAAGAATTGGGAAGAAGCTATGCAAGAGGAGTATGATGCATTGATTGAAAATCAGACATGGGATCTGGTTCCTAAACCTAATAGCCAGAAAATCATTGGATGTAAGTGGGTTTACAAAACAAAAAGATTTGCAGATGGAAGTGTGTCTAGGTACAAAGCCAGACTTGTTGTGAAGGGATATGCACAGACATATGGAGTGGACTATGATGAGACTTATAGTCCTGTGGCAAAGATGACAACCATCAGAACACTCATAGCAATTGCTACTTGCAAAGGTTGGAAATTATCTCAATTAGATGTTAAAAATGCTTTCTTGAATGGTTACATTTCATATGAAGTTTATATGGAGCAACCAGAAGGTTTCAAAGATCAAGTGTATCCAAATTATGTGTGTAAGCTCAAGAGAGCTTTGTATGGATTGAAGCAGGCCCCAAGGGCATGGAATTATAGGCTTGTAAAGTTCTTGAAGGAACTTGGATTTCAAGCATCAAAGGCAGATAGTAGCTTGCTAGTCAAAGCAAGTGAAGATGGATTTATTTATGTTTGTATTTATGTTGATGACATAATACTTACAAGAACAGATGATAAAGGCATGCAAATGATTAAGAAACAGATGGAGAAAGAGTTCAAAATCAGTGATTTGGGAAATTTGTCATTCTTCTTGGGAATGGAGATCTCATATACTCAACATGGAGTATATGTAACTCAAGAAAGCTATCTGAAAAATTTGCTAACCAAATTCAAATGGAAGATTGCAGAACAGCACCAACTCCAATGGAAGTGAATCATAGATTGACTAAATATGGAGGAGAAGAATTCAAAGATATGAAACTCTATCAGAGTTTGGTGGGTAGCTTGATTTATGCTACATTAAGAAGGCTTGATTTGTCATATGCAGTTGGAGTTCTATCTCCATTCATGCATTGTCCTAGAAAGGAACATTGGATTGCAGGACAAAGAGTACTTAGGTACATCAAGGGTACACTCAAAGAAGGTTTGTACTATGGGTTTACTTCAGATACAAGAGTCAAAATATACAGTGATGCAGATTGGGTAGGTAATTTGGATGATAGAAGATCAACACATGGATATTTGTGTTATGTGGGAGATAAGCTAATCTCATGGTGTTCTAAGAAGCAACATACAATTGCTCTATCATCCACAGAAGGAGAATACAAAGGCATGGTGGAAGCTGCAAAGGAAGTAATATGGCTAAAGACACTTATGAAGAGTTTTGATGTTATTCAAAGTATTCCTATCATTTGTGGAGACAATATGAGTTCTTTATATTTGGCAGCAAATCCTGTGTTTCATGCTAGAACTAAACATATTGAAATTCAGTATCATTTTTTGAGAGAGAAGGTTATTGATAAAGAAATTGAAATCATGCATACTCCTACAAAAGATCAACTTGCAGATATGATGACAAAAAGTTTGGATGGACCAAAGTTGCAGAGGTTTAAAGATATGGCAGGAATAAAGAAGATGCAGGTAATCACAATTGATGATTGAGGGGGAGCTGTTGGAGTAGAACAATCAACAATTAGTGATTACATAAAATCCAGAAGTGGAAAAATGAATGGAAGATTGAAGATCAGTTTCAAGAAAGAGGAGATTCAGAAACAAAGTTCTTTTGTACATTACTCTTGTAAATAATTTCAATGTATTTGGAAAATTGACGAGTTAGACTCGTATATATATATATATAGATACATGTTCATAGTCGTAGAGAGAGAGATATAAAAGAGATAGAGAAGACAATAGATGTGAAGAATAGAAGAATAGGAGAGAATGAGATGAACATTATGCATGTCATCCATCAGATGTATGGAAAAGTTACGAGAAGAAAAATCTTTCAGAGAATTGCGCGTCGATCTTTTCTCTGATTCTCCTTCTGTGGTTAATCTTTTGAGAGATCCTTTTGAACATATCTAAATCCATAGTTAATCCATCTATGGTTAAAATTTGAGAGTCCAATTGCGAACAGGCTGAGAGAATTTTGAATAGGAACATTCATATGTAGAAAGTTCTGAATGTCTTCTGAAACATGCGCAGATTTGATGGTCAAAGGAATGGACAGTGCTCAATGCATAGTGTAAAGTTTTACACAAATGAGGACTCAAAATTTAAGTTGAAAGGTAAGCCATCTATGGCTAAAAGCATTTGATTAAACGGGCTATAATTTGGGAGAACCATAGCTTAGAAGTGACAAGTATCAAACTCGTCATTACAGAGAGACAGTTTCAGACATAGGTACATTGTTTAAGTCATTTCTCACAATCTACTCAAGCATTTGAAGAGTTTTAACTTGGAGAAGATGCGCAACCTCTAGGCGACACATTCTACAAAGTTTTACAAAAAACTTTACATGAATGATCAGTCAATGAATGATTAATATGCAGCAGACTTTTTCTGAGAAGTGATTTTTCGAAGTTGGTCAATTTCTTGATAGTTTGGTGATTGTCTTTTAAATTAAAAGGAGTCTGAAGCTATTCTTGATATAGAGGTGGTCTAACATCAAGGATAGCTTGTTCTTTTGGAGATTTACACTCTCCATCAAAATATGCACAAGTACACTCGCTTATGCCCAAGGAGAAGATGCATGTGAATGCCTATTTTGTTGCCTAAATTCCTTAAAATCTATAATTTATACTCCAATATACTCATGAAAAGAGGGGAGGGAAACACCTCGCATGTATGTGGATACGGATTCGGGCTTTACTGATTGCTCTCCAAATTTCTCCCCTTGCACTCCCGTTCTCGTTCTCTTATTTTTTTCTTTCTCTTTCACTCCCTTTTTCTCTCCTCCCCCTTATCCCTCTTTACTCTCTCTTCTCCCCTCTATCTATCACTCTCCTTCTTTCACTCACACCCTCAAGTACACACACACATACACACCCTCACACGCAAGCTCAATCATACACTCACCATGCACTCTTCAATATTTCCCTCTGCACTCTTGCTCCTATTCTCGATGTGCTTCTTTTCAAACTCCCATTCATCATCATCATTGAACTATACTGATGTTCACTCACATGTTGTTGCGCGGTTCATAGGAAGGCTGAGAGGAGATTTAGAAGGAATATGGGTACTTGCGTGTTTCACACTCATTTAGTCATTACTCTCTTTGGATTTCAGACTCAACGGTATTGCATTTCATTCTCAAAAAAGAATGTGTGTTAGTTAATAAAGATGAAATTTTTTATTTCAAGAGAAACACAAATATAAGTGCTCCTCGTAGGACACCTTGATTTAAAGGTTCCATAGTGAATATTTCCTCATGTTTTCCTATAAACACCCGTAGCATAATTTTTTCTACAAAGAGATTGTGAGTGGGGTCGATCTTCCATCACAGGTGAGCACCAAGATTGGGTAGCTAGTATTCCACACATGTCTTGCTTAACCGAAGGTTTCATTTCTGAGGGCAACTCCTAATAGAAATTTTAGTCATTTAGTGTCCAGGTATCCAACCTCCAACACCACTCACGAAAGTTTGCAACATCTGGACACCCAAAAATGCTGATTTCAAAATAAATCTAACCAGCCCTCCACTATATAGTCCACCCTTATCTTAGATATTATGCAGGTGATGGAGAAAAGTGAATTACGAATGATTCATCAACTTGCCAACCTGTCTTCCCCTCTTTATGTTTCCATGGAAACATGTGAACTCTGACGGATGATTCGATATATTGCTAATCATCACAATCAATCAAATGAAAACATACGACCAGCGATCTACCATGCAGTATAGCATTCCAAAGTAAAAGAATAATGCACAATCACCTTTCATTACTTAAACGTGCAAGATAAAACCATATCGAGTGTATATATAAACATGTTCGATCAATGCACACTTAGAAGAGATGTCGAGGTGGAAGTTAGTACCATCCCATTCCTTCGTACCCTCGAAAAGACAAATGGAAGAAAACCGCCTATTACTGTTCTCCAAATTCCTTTGATTTCCCATCTTGTAGTCCAACTTTGATGGAAAAGGTCTACTACCGATCCTATTGAAGCTTTACTATCCAAAACACAAGCTCGTTCAGATTTTTGCTGGGCATATACCCGTACATAGTATAAGTGTTTTATCTTCTGCACACAATCCGAGTAGAGGAACAAGGTTCCTGTGGTGGAGCTTACTGAGCAGTATAACTTCATTAAAGAATCCAATGGTGCTTTGTGTCAAAGATTCATGAGCTCGATTGATTATAGTAGTTTTGCCATTAACCGATCATTAAAGGAGATGAAAAGCAGCGTAGAACGTGATGGCCAGAAGCAACTTTGGATAACAATGGGATCGAATGTAGCACGGAAGTTGAGAACAGATCCATTATTGTCGAGCACTTTACCCATCTCCTCGGGGTCTCGACTTCTCTTTCCCTGCACAGGCGTGACTGCATGGCTACCATCTCAAGGGTAGCTCAATGTAGAATCCCACAGAACATGAATTCTCTACTGGAATCTAACATTTCCGAGAACGAAATTATCAAGGTTATTGATGCTCTTCCCAACGGAAAAAGTCCGGGTTTTGATGGCCTCACCAATGAGGTTTTCAAGTCCTTCAAGCATGTGGTGGCCACCCCGCTGCGTGTGGTGTGGAAAGAGGCTCTCTCCTTCACTGCCCTTCTTGAGTGTCTTAATAATGGCGTCATCAAATTAATTCACAAAAGGGGAGATACGAACAAAATTGAAAACTGGCAGCCGATTACCATGCTCCAAACAAAAGTCATGGCTTTGTGAGAACGAGAAATGTTTTATTAAAGGTAGATCTATACTTGAAGCAATTGTCAATATTTGGGAGGGCCTTGCGTTTGCTGAGGAGTCTACACAAGATCTCGTATTCATTAAGATTGACTTCGACAAAGCATATGATAGATTGAAATGGGACTTTATTCTTCAATCACTGAAAGACCTTGGATGCAGTCAAAAGTTCACGAAGATAGTGTCCACTCTTCTTGGAATGCTTCTACAAAAATAAATATCAACAAGAAGCTCTCTCAACCCATACATTTAAAAAGATCTATCAGGCAAGGCTGCCCACTGGCTTCTTTACTATTCGCTATTGCCTCGGATGGCCTCAGTCACCTATTAAAGCACCACATGGATGCTAACGATCTCAAGGTTCTTTCCCTACCTGTTGCTCACGGCCAAATGAATGAGAGACTCTTTGCCGATGACATGAATGCCTTTGTACATAACGATATGAACAACATTGAGGTATTCTAGAGTTGCCTCTACACCTTTTGTGTGGCGTCAGGTTCAAAAATCAACCATGCTAAAACTGCTTTCAGAGAAATCCGTGGTCCTCCACCCCAATTGTTGTTAGTTCAGGGGTGTCAAGTTATCCCTAGAGGTCAAGTGTTCCATCTCCTCGGTATTCCAATGGGTTTTGACATTTCAATGGACCAACAATGGAACTGGGTGCTATCCAAATTGGATAGCAAACTAAATCATTGGAAAGGTATGCAAGTTAACTTGACAGGGCGTGCCATGGTTGTTAACACATTTATGCTTTCTACGACTATTTACTTTATCTCGTGTTGGAGACCTAAGGAGAAAGAGTTGGCCAAAGTGGAAAGAATCTGCAAAAACTTCCTATGGACTGGGGACCCCAACAGGAGGAGGATTTCCAAAATCAAATGGGAAACTTGCATTAAATCAAAAGACTCGGGGGGTTTGGGTATATTGGATATCATTGGGTTGGCTGACAAGTTGGCGACAAAGTGGTTTATCAAGGCTTGGAGCAATAGTGAGTCCTCTTGGGCTAAATTGATCTTCAGAAACATGAAAGACCTTACCTTGGTTGGCCATCCTGGCAGGAAGGACATAGGGATCCTCACACTTTTGTTCTTCTTCCACCCGATGTCCCATAAAGGCTCTTGCCTTGTGTGTTCTCTATGGAAGAGTTGGAACAATGCCAAACAATTCATCAGAATCAATGATGAACTGTGGAAGTGGGCGGCTGGAATAAGACAAAATGACTCTATCTGGTTCCCGATTTCTGGTATTAGGGGGGGTGGAGCCTTGGAACCTCCAAACTGCTAAGTGGCTATAGAACAAGGGGTTCAAATAGTGGAAACAGCTCTAGAAACAAGAGATCCGCCAGTGGATTAGGTTCGAAGACGTAGACCCGATACTTAGAGTTACCCTCGAAGAATGGACTCTTCTTCAAGGCAAGTGTTTAGTGTGGGAACGCTCAACTACCCGCCTTCTTTGCGGACAAGTTCCTCCTTCCCTAGAGGGCCTCAAATGGAGTAATGGTAAGAAACTATCCAGAATCCCCAACTTCAAAGAGAAATTAGATGTTCATCACACCCTTAACAAGCGATGGTGCCTTTCTTGGACCAAACTTCGATGGGAACTAAAGTTCATGTCTATTTCGCACCCCCTAATTGAGATAAAAAAGTCCATTGTCATGTGGTAGATCTTGCATGAGTATGTGGTCCAATGCAAGGGCTAACAAAATCTGTGGTGTGCCTCCATGGTGTTATCTAGAACCACGTGTCATAGATATTGAGACTCATGAACCAAATCAATTTGCAACAGGCGTTGTTGGGCGAGGCGGTTGGCTGTTCATCCGGGCTGTGGAATGCTATAAGGGGCGAGACTCTTTGGAAGATTTGGAGGGAGCGATGTGCTATCAATTTTGGCCAAATTCCAAAGGAATGGTCGATTGAAAAATCCTTGTTTCTTCTAGGTAAAAGAATATCCCGAGATAAGAGATCTCCACAGTTTAAACATCACTTTATTTATCTCCTCGAAAATAATAAGCTAAAACCCAAATGGGTCCCACATGAGGGAGATGATAGATTTGTCCGCCTCATTTGTAATGCCCTTTAGCTTGCCATTCTCCTCCCCTGCATTGTGGGATTTAGGAGGTCCCATGGGCATTAATCCCATTCACTTGTAACTTTTCTTTATTTTAATTAAAGTCCGAGAGATTAGGCTAAGGCCGAACTTCCTTCTCTTAACAAAAAAGAAGCAACTTTGGATTTCTAAATCAATGATGAGGTTCCGCTTTTTCTATCCACCCCCTTCGTCTACTTGTTTCAAGGCACCACCAAAAAACGACCAATAAGGGCAGAGAATCTGAATCTCCATTTGCACACCATTGTCTCCCTTCCTGGTCCCCCTAGAATCCCAAAAAATAGACCGTTTTGACCCATCTGCTAACTCTTTTCCCCCCAACATTCTTCTCCTTCCTCTTGTGTACCTACACAACCACTCAGAAAAAAACAAGAAGGAAAGTAACCCAAAAAACGATGCCTACTGCCCTCCCCTTTCTAATGCAGCTGTTATCGATGCCCCCTTTTTCCTCATAAGTCCCAACACACCTCGATTGCATGCATTATCTCCCTGTCACACTCCTTTCGCCTGTGTATTCAAGGGGCATGCCCCAATTGAATACCGCCAAGATTGCACAAAAGCTGAGGCAAAAACCAAGAAAGATAGACCTCCCCCAACCTTTGTCGAAGAGCATAAACCACAACAAAACAAAACAAAGAACCCCCTTCAATTCCCCTGCTTACGCGAATATGAAGATTCCCCCTGCAATCGTGCATGCATTCGGGGGACACCTCCCTGCCTTCTGACACTTCACAGGCACCCCTCTTTTCAATTCTGATAGGGCGGCCAGCCATTTCCCCAATTCAATCTAGTAGCACCACTCAGTCTGACTAGTTGGGATTCTATCAATCACATTCTCCACTCTTGGGCCCAAAAAATAAGCCACATTCGTGCTTTTATATTTTTTCCTTGGTTATTTGATTCCTCGAAGTAAGAACAAGAAAAAAAAACAACAAAAGCTGCAAAAAAAGAACTTAGATCAGACGGTGAACAAATTCGGTTACACATCGCATTTTCTTTTGGGGCCTCTTGCAAAAGATCTATTTGAAAAACAAATTGTATTGCTTTATTAGATACACATATGCTCATATATTCACACCTCATTTGGGTCATTGCCTTACACATACGCATAAGTGGGATAGTCGGGGACTTTTATACACCCCTAGGTACTTATGAGCCAACACACTCCACAGCGAAAGAACAATTTACATGAATGCCCTTGTGCCATCCCCTACACGCGAAAGGTTCAAATCCATACTAGCAACCATCTTCTTACTCATAAAACCTTACATGAATAAACAAAAAATGGTGTGATTTTCAATGTAACATACTCCCCTTTTCTGCTTGCAAATTCATCCTCGATGGGCGTCACCATTACCCGGGGCTTGCTTTTCACCTGTTACTCAATCAAATAGTTAGCTCACTTCCATGAAGACACATCAAGCATCAACACAAACCATCCAAACCATTGAAGCATGACAAATCACACAGGCATATTGCAAACTCCCTACTTATATATAATCAGCATGCCCCCAACTTTCTCTCACCATTGAATTCATCCTTCCATCCACATCATCACATGTGTCAATGCACTCACATACTCCCTACATCATACTAGGGATCAGATGCTCGCATACCTGCTCATACCTACTTACACAACATTCTTTCCCATCTCATGTTTTCATGCCATAAAAACTCAACAAGACCATGTCATCTATACATTTTCCATGATCCTAATCATAAATGCATCGAACAAGAACAAAAACCAAAAATATGAATATCACAATTGTAAGTCTGACTCTCCCAAGACTGTCCTACAAGAAAGCTCAAACAAAAGCCATATTATCCACATGCTTTCCTCAATCCACAACATAAATGTAATAAAGAAAATCAATCACCCAAAAGGACTTCCATAACCCATTCATGGATCTGACTCTCCAAGACTCTCATGCAAGCACACATAACTCCTTTCTCAAATCCTTCTAAAGTGTATCAAGATGTATTCACTAATCTCACCTCGAAGACTATCCTGCAACCTGTAGACAACCAACACACATGGCATTACTTTAACAAAAGCATGTACATACTGGAAAATACCTTGGTGAGGTCCTCCATGATTGTCGTACTCTTCTCGCTTGCAAACTCATAAAAAGGGTGAATCCCAAAAACTCATACGAAAAGGAAATCAGCAAAACAAGTATTCACACACATGTACTCTCAATAATACCTTCTATACTCATGATGTATATATGAGCAAGAACAAGGCCGTCTAAAATGAAGCCTCATGCACATCCCAAAATATCAATCACACATGATGAGACACAGGTAAGGAAGTCTCAAAGAGCATGCACACCATTGCAAAACCTTTAGAATGGACCTATTAGTAACATAGGGAGAGCCAACTTTGATAAGTTACATACAACTAACTGGCCAGGCACATATAATAACTATGATGATTGGACTTGAGCTGATCGATCTATTAGTAGTCGGCATCTCATTCTCATAAATACATACATGCAAAAAACACACCCATCCAGGCGATCACCACCCTCCTTCTCTCTGTCCCTCCCCCTCAATAGTGGGAACATTTTTTTTCCTTTGTTTATTTTACTTCATGAGTTGGGCTATCTTGCGATTGGGTACAACTCATGGCCCTGATCACCTGGCTAGGTTTGTTCCACCCGTCTACCAACACAACATAGCATGCAATGACATATATGCGATGTATACACACATATATATGTGCTATCCCATAGCAAAGTTGGGTGCAGCTCATGGTCTTGACCGCCCGGCTAAAATGATTCCACTCACCTATCAACTTGCTATGGCGTGAAGCACTAAATAGATATAGACACGTAGCCATCAAAGCCTATGAAGAAGCTAGCATTAGCTCGTGGTCCTGACCACCCAGCCAGGATGACTCTACTAGCCTACTAACCCATCATAGCGCACTCGCGCACGTATATACACAGTTTCGTTTTTTATTTTCCTCTTTTTATTTTTTTGTCTTTTTCTTTTCATTTCCTATTTCCTCAGAGTTAGGGAGAGCCAAAATGGAGCATCTCCCACCCGTGCCACACATCATGCATACAAAAAAATACACAAAGAATACAAAAACATGTATGTGGAGCTGATAGATTGATCATCGCTCTACCATTAACTTCTCCGGCATAACAATTATATATCACACAATTGAATAGTCCCAAAAGAGCCTATCAAACCAAATTTCCCTACCTTACCTTTAAGTCCCTTCCTCAATTGTAATGTAGCATGGCGACCTCAAAAATGCATACCTAGTCTCCTTCATTGTAGGTGGTCAATGTTGTCTAGGAGGTGAGTTAGGCTCTACCTCAGTAGCCTCATCATCACACAAACCATCCCTTCAATGCCTCCTCATCATTTCATCTCTAGACTCATCCTTCTGAAGAATCCATGTGATTAGTCACTTTTTGTAAGTAGTCCTCTATCGAAAAAGGCACTTTCCAAGGCATCATGCACTCTCATTTTCTTCATTCCTCAACTCATCCACCTCCTTAGCTAGTTCGCTCAATCTTCACCTAAACAATCCATCCTGGAATCTTCTCATTTTGCAACCCACATACCTTATTCTTTCATGCAATTCCTCATCTTTTGGTCCCCCTTCACGCACAATTTTTCATTCTCTCAAAAACTCATTTCCAACTTCCCCAAATAATTCATATATTTTCTCAATCCTATTGCAATTTTCATATGTTCCTTTTCAAGCTTCTCATATCTGTCTTTATGTACTTTGTTCACCAAAGCATCTAACTCTTGTGATATTCCTCTCCCTAAAATATCCATATTGCTTTCTAACTCATCCCCCTTTGATTCTACTTCTCTGACTCATCTATTGACCTCTTGAAAAATCTTCTCTAATCGACAAGCTAGGGCTTCTAGAATTTCCCCCAAAGCATTCATCTTTTCTATCTCTCCATGGAATGCACTGCGCTTATCTATCATTGCCTCCAACTCATCTTCAATTCTATCTACTCTTTCATCTCTCTCTACAAACCTGCCTCTTTCGTGTCCTCTCTGACTCATCCATCTATTGGCCTCTCCTCTTAGCCTCACATTTTCTTTTCCAAGTTCTTCCATTTTCTTATCACTCTCTACCTAGGCACACTTAATCTTCTCTAACTCCAACCGGATGTCCTCATTGATCCTACCTGCTTGATCACTATACCTATAGATAACTTCTTGCACTCATGATTTCTCACTCTCCTCGCTCAATCCTCTTCATCAAATCATCCTCATATTGTTGTGACTCCTCTTCGATTGTAAGCCCATAGCAATCTACTACCACTAAGCCAGAACTGATCTCAAGGACCTCTCTTTCTATTTCCTTATCCTTTCTAAAAATCTTCCCACTCTCGAGTTTGTGAGTTTTCCCTTTTAAGTTTTTGTTTTCTATTTTTAGTTCTTTGTTTTTTCTTTCCGTGAATTTTGCCTTCTCCTCACATTCCCCTAAGATCTTCTACATTTTTTTTCTATTTCTCTCTAGCCTCTCCATCTTGGCCCTTTCGCTACCTCACTCTTCACGTAGCCGATCCAATTGATGTTGTACACTTGTCAGCACTTCTATGAATCTCTCTTGAGATTTACTACACCTTTTGTCATGGTAAAAGTCAATGTACTCATCAGAGAAAAAATTAAGGGCAAATATTAGCCCAATGGCAAATTTAGAGGGAAAAAAATAATAATCTATTTTTCTATGGTATAAAACCCAAAAGATTAGCCCAATTTACTATTCTTTATGAAGAAATAGATGCAAAAACTTCGCCCTAAATCACACACTCAAATTAAGGCTTCCGACAAATGTTCGCCTTCTATCGACATCTGTGCTTGGGTTAGATATGTTAAACGCTTGTTCTAACTGTCAGAAGTGTGTTTAAACATTTATTGGGTTCTTGGGAGTGGTAGGGGTCTGTTAGACAGAGGCCCTATACTTGGTTCCCAAAACTTACCATTTCCATACAGCAATATACGGATGCGCAGAACTCTATTAATACGCTGTTACGCTTAGGGGCCTTACAGTCCTTGATCAAAATCCGTTCGAAGTGTACCGAATACACTAAATTGCTACACTAATCTGCACATAAACTTACTGAAATACCAGAGACAATGGCAATAATTCAACCTTTACCGAATAGGTACAAACAATCAGACAGCATCGAAGAGACAGAGAACTCAATAGTCCCAGACACACAGTACTGAAGATTCAGGACGCAACTTAGGAAGACGCTTACTGTAGCTTAATCTTTGCCGCATGAAGATAGACCTCAACACTGAAGACAACACAATACAGGTCCGAATCCCAGAAACACTACCACAACTACACAGAATTCCTCAAACAACTGGCAAAACATTCCAAGAAGAGTAACACCACGATACGCGTAACTTAACACAACAATCGCAATAGAGACTCGCAAACGACTCACTCAGACCACAGTCCGGTGATCTACTGGATGTTGAGGAAACTCACAACAAATAGGTATCGGTAGACAACAGAACAGAATCAGAAATATACACTACAATATACTCAAGATTGCTCAACAAACAACACAATAACATTCACTCAATCACCCAGACAGACAGTTTGGTGAATCCCACGAACGTTCTTCTATGCGTCTCTTCTTCATTGCTTCATATAAAGATTACAAACTTCTTTGTAACAACTTTTCACGTGTGCGAAACAAGATTCAGTTATACAGTTGCCAATCCGGCGGCCGATAACACTCTCTGGCACGCACGGTGGACTCGAACCTGCAGGTTTTACAAAATTACTGTTCTTCTATAATTCCTTCTAAATTCATGTTTCTGGCTAATCTAAAGGCTCGGGCAATTTTCTTCTTTAAAGTTTCTAACATCTGTTTGAGAGTGTCTGGTTCTACTAATTGTGCATCTATTCTTACAGAACTTAATGAAATAGCTTCGATTAGCAAAATTTCTGCTTGCGTCTGTAGAAAGGCTCCTAGGTAGAAATCGTTTGATAAGGCCGCATCTCTGGAAACTTTCATTTCTGCCACTTGTTTCTCCATCTTGCTTACTCTTTCTTTCTGATTTTCCAGCTGATTCTCCCTTCTTTCGATCTCTTGATTCTGAAAATTTATGGCTCTGGAGTATGCATCCCTTTCTCTTCGGAGATCTGTTATTAGCTTCTGTGTTTGAGCTTCCTTGGTCAAATAGTGTTTAAGCATGTTGTTGACATCTGATAAAGTTTCGTTTGTTCTTTGGAGTTTTTCTTCTGTTTTCATAGCCTGCTTTTGCTGTTCTTGGCTTTGCTGTACTACTTCGTGTAGCTGAACTCTGGTTTCTTCTAATAAATTGCCTAAGGCTACTCTGGCATCTTCTTTATCCTGTAGCTCTTGCTTCATTTGACTGATTTTGGCATTTGCATTATTTAACAATTCGTTCTTGTTTCCGAGCTCTATCAGTGCTGCATCCCTTTGTGTTGTAACTTCTACCTGTTCAGCCATCCGGGCTTGTAACTCCTTCAGCTGTTCTTGTAAGGCTTGATTTTCAGCTTTGGCTACTAGTAATTCTTCCTGTAGGGGGCTAATGTCGGCCTCCAGTACATCTACTTTATGTTGAAATTCATTGTGAATATCCTCTGTTACTTGCTTCATTTACGCAGGTAGTTGTTGTGATAAATTGATCAGCAGTTGACCCATTGATGCTAACTCAGAAAATACAGATATGGAGGGGAGTGGAAGATGATGAAGAGGTTGGGATGAGGATGCGGTGAGTAGCTGTTGGGAGTTCGGTGGAGAGTAGTTTGGGGATGAGGAAGAAGAGGTTGCAGGTTCGTCGGGGACAATGGGTGGAATAGGGAGGATGGGGTTGAGTGGCGGTTCCGGTGGAGGAATGGGAAGGGTAGGGTTAGGTTCTGTTACCTGTTCTGTGGTTTGTTGTGTGGTGTCGGCAGCTGTGGACTCGACTGCTTTCAGTAGCTCTTCGAAAACGTCTTTAATGACCTGTTCTTCTTCCTCTTGTCGTTCCTGCTTAGATTGCTGCTGGGATGTTTCTTGTGACGAGCTTGTGTCAGAGTCGGTGTGATCCTCCTATTCTTGATGCCCTTCTGACGAAGACTGTGATGATGATTCGTGCTGCATAGAGGTTGCGGTGTCATGGAAAGTTTCTTCGTCTTGTTTTTCTTCTTCTTTGTCATTTCCTTCGGCTGAACCCTGTGCTTCACTTTCAGAGGAACTAATTCTAATTCTTTTCCGGCGGAAGAGTTGATTGAGTTCCTCTTCGTCTTCTTCTTCATCTTCCAATAATTGGGCCGATTCTTCATGGTGTAGGACCGGGCCTCTGGGTGGTGGTTGTGCTATAAGTATGGCCGAAAACAGGAAAGAAATGATGTGTGGCAGTCTCGACCTCGGCATTCCTTCCTTCTTTACCTGTTTGATTATTGAAACACATTCCTTGTGAATGCGGTGGAAGAAGTAGGATGCAAAATTTATCTGTTATGGCAAGAATCAAGGGAGATTTAGAAGGAATACGGGTACTCTCGTGTTTCAAACCCTTTTACTCATCGCTCTCTTTGGATTTTAGATTCAAGAGTATATCATCCGTACTTCTTCCTAGAGGTGCAAGTTTAACATATTTTTGGCCCTTCTTCTTATTAACTAACTAGTTGGTAGCTTTTGTTCTTTTAAATATAATGTAATGGACATCTTGTTTTATCATAAAAAACTTCTCAGTGTTAGACTTAAGTGTGTACAAGGTGAGAAGTCCAAAGGGTAGGACAACTCACAAATAACAACCTGCCAGATCAAGGGCAACACCAGCCATGAAAGGTTCATCATTATTTTTTAAGAAATTTTGCAGCATCCGGACACCTACAACATCCAGATGCTTACAAATGCTGATTTTAGAATAAATTTAACCAGCCCCCCACTATATAGTCCACCCTTATCTTACCTATTATGCAGGTGATGGAGAAAACTAAATTACCAATGATTCATCAACTTCCCAAACTCTCTTCCCCTCTTTATGTTTCCATGGAACACATGCGAATGGAGACGGATGATTCGATTAGGTGAATTCCTAGATATATTGCTAATCATCACAATCAATCAAATGAAACATACCACTGGCGATCTACCATGCAATATAGCATTCCAAAGTAAAAGAATAAAGCACAGTCATCTTCATAAATTAAACACACATGATAAAACCATATCGAGTGTATATACAGACATGTTCGGTCAATGCACACTTAGAAGAGATGTTCCACCCCATTCGTTCGTACCCTCGAAAAGACAAATGGAGGAAAAATTCCTATTGATGTTTTAGAAATTCCCCAGCTTGCAGACCAACTTTGATGGAAAAGGTCTACTATCGGTCCTCCTGAAGCTTTACTATCCAAATCCCTTCTAATCTTTGGGGGATGCTTAATTCATCTTCCTGTATCTCTATTGTTGTTTCCGATGCCCCCTTTTTCCTCACAAGTCCCAATGCACCTCTGTTGCATGCATTATCTCCCTGTCAGACTCCTTTCGCTTGTATATTCAAGGGGCATGCCCCAATTGATTGCCGTCATGAGTCCATGAAAAATGAAGAAAAGACCAAGAAAGATAGACTTCCCCCCAACCTCTATCGAAGAGCATAAAGCACAACCAAAATAAAAAAGCCCCCTTCAACTCCCTCGCTTTCGCAAATATGAAGGTTCCCACTCTAATCATGCATGCATTCAAGGGATGCCTCCCTGCCTTTTGACACTTTAGAGGCATCCCCCTCTTTTCAATTCTGATAGGGTGGCCACCCATTTCCCAAACTCAATCGACTAGCATCACCCAGTTTGACTAGTTGGAATGATGTCAATGACATTCTCCACTCTTGGGCCCAAAAATTAAGCCACATTCGTCCTCGTACATTTTTTCCTTGGTTATTTGATTCCTGCAAGTAAGAACAAGAAAAAAAAACAGAAGAAGAAGATGTTAAAAAAATAGCTTCGTGAGATCAGGTGGTGAACAAATTTGGTTACACATCCCCTTTTCTTTTGGGGCCTCTTGAAAAATATCTATTTCAAAAGCAAATTGTATCAGTTTATTAGATACACATATGCTCATATATTCACACCTCATTTGGGCCATTGCGTTGCACATGCACATAAGTGGGATACTCAGGGACTTTCATACACCCCTAGGTACCTATGAGCCAACACACTCCATAGGGAAAGAACAATATACATGAATGCCTTTATGCCATCCCCTACACGAGCAAGATTCAAAACCACACTAGCAACCATCTCCTTACTCATAAAACCTTACATGAATAAACAGAAAACAGTATGATTTTCAATGTAATAAGGACCTCCTTATATAGATTTGGGAGGGGCTCCTCAAAGGACATCAAATGTGGGATAATTCCCCTAGAAGGAGAATGAATATAGTGGTAGAAGCAAATGGCAAGGTACCCAAATAATATAAAAAGGAAATAAACTAGGAATAGAGTCTCTCCTAGATATAATATGAAGATGCACTCAAGCGGATACAAATTTAAATGATGTAGGCATTTCATCAACAATTAACAATCTTTCTCAACAATTACATTGCCCCCTATGAAAAATTCCTTATCAGTCTTTAAAGTTATGACTAGACCCCAAAGCTCCCGTTTGATTTGTGGTTATTTCCATTCAGATCTTAACACCAAATCTAACTACATATATTTTTCCCTCTCCATCATGTTGACCAATAATCCATCCTATACCTGTAGGACTAGTTTCTACAATCAAAATAATGGTTCTATTGTTTGAATAGCCAACTCTTTTTAAAATGGAAATGTCAATTAGCAGTTTTTCTTATTTTTGCATGGCTTTTGAATGCTTTGAGTCCATATGAACTTTCTATTCTTTCTCAACAAACCATAAAGACAATTAGCAACATGTGCATAGTGAGGTATCCAAATAGTGTAGAAGAGACAAGCTCCTAGAAATCTTCTCACTTTGCTAACATTGCTATAAGTCTCAAAAATCTTATTTATAGCATCAGCTTTAGGTGAGTACGGTCTCAAACCTTAGCGACCAAATAGATGTCCAAAAATTGGTACTTCATTGACACCAAAAATAGATTTTTCAATAGAAAATGTTAAACCAACCTATTCAAATCTTATAAATATTTGTTCACAATCAAAGATGTGGTCAAAAACTAATTTTCTACATCCTAAAGATTCTAAGGTTGCATCTTTTAAATTTTTCTCACATTCTTTAATGGGAATGTTCATCTATGAAAGGCATCATCACATTTGGAATGAAATCATGCCAAGCCATAGTCATAGCATTCATCATATGTGCTACTGAATTGGTAGCTCCCTGTAGCAAACTACACATATGTACTAAGCCTAGAGAAGTCTTCATCATGGTAATATCTCTACTCTCAATAGCAAGATGGAATTGGCCATAACTAGAATATAAATCAACCATAGAGTAGATAGAGTGCCCAACCAAGGCTCTTGCAGACTCATGTACAACTTGGCCAATTCCAACATTCCTAATCATGACTTTTTATTGACACGATGTAAGTCTAGAATGAAGCTCAACTTTCCATTCTTTTTAGGTATACTATGTCATGAGGAAGGAGATAAGAAGAGAGATCACACACATATACTCTCGCACTCAAAAACGAGCACACAAATAGATTGAGGCAAGGAAAGGATAATCTTCTTCTTCTTTTATTGCATAAAAGGAATGTACAAGAATGACCTAAAATAACAATACAACAAGTGCAATATATAAAGAAAAGAACATAATGAAAATCCTAACGTCCATGAATGAGTGAGCTAGAAAGAAGCTAGATAAATCTACTAAAGCTCAATGAAGTATCCTTGACATATAACAACATGACCACATACATGTCATAGTTGAATGTCATGTCCTCTAATCAAGCATCTTTCAAAACTTCTTTACCTTCTCTGCTCCAAGTGTTTTAGTGAAAATATCAACAACGTGGTAAGTTTTCCTCACATAAACAAGATCAATATAACCTGCTAATACCTTCTCTCTAATGAAGTGATAATGTACCTTGATATGCTTTTTTCTAGACGAAAAATAGGATTTCGTGCTAGCTCAATGTTGCTAAGATTATCACAATAGATTATGATCATCTTTTGCATTTCCACACCTAAATCTACAAGTAGCATCTCTAACCAAGGCTTCACATGTTGCCATTGTAGAACCTTTATACTCAGCCTCTGTACTTGATAAAGCAATAGTAGGTTGCTTCTTGCTGCTCCATATAATAGCTACACTTCCAAGTGAGAATAGAAAACCACTAGTAGATCTTCTATCTGGAATACTACTAGCCCAATCCGCATTGGTGTATCCATGAACCTGCAAATTTGCACCAGCTTCATAAAAAAATGCACAATCCAAAGTAGCACTCACATAACATAGAGTGCGCCTCACACTATCCTAATGTGGCTTCCTAGAAGCCTGCATAAATTTACTTTCAAGTCCAATAGTGTAGCTTAGATCAGCCTTGTAATTGTGAGATATATCAAGCTTCCCACAATTTTCTTGTACATAGTAGCATTTTCCAATGCTTCACCTAATATAGTATCCAACATAAAATTCTCAGCTAATGGCATAGAAATTGGCTTACAATGAGCCATACCATACTTTTGGAGTATACTCAAGGCATATTGCCTTTGTGACAACCATATACCTGCTTTTGTATGTATAAACTCAATGCCCAAGAAGTAGTGCAGCATACCAAGATCTTTCATGTCAAATTCTTGCATAAGGAGCTGCTTTACCTCTTTCATGGTTGCTTCATTTTCACCTCCTACAATTAATTCATCAACATAAACAGCCACAATGGTGATGCCATAATCACCCTTCCTTGCATATAATGAATGATTTGCATCACACATAGAAAATCCAATGGTGGTCAAATAATCAGCGATCCTTGCACGCCAAGCACAAGGTGCTTGTTTAAGTCCATACAAAGCCTTTTGCAACTTGCAAACATATTTTGGGTGCTTTGAATCTTCATATCCTTGTGGCTGGTCCATGTATACTTCTTCCTATAACTCACCATGTAGGAAAGCATTCTTCACATCCATCTGATGTGAAGTCCATCCTTTTATTGTAGCTAATGCAATAGTCTTCTGACAATAGACATTTTAGCTACAGGTTTGAACGTTTCCTCATAATCAATGCCATAAGTCTGTGCATATCCTTTTGCTTCCCATTGTGCTTTGTACGTGCTTATGCTACCATCAGCATTGTGTTTTAGCTTGTAAACCAACTTGCAACCTATGGGTTTCTTTCCTTGCTGCAATGGAGCTAGATTCCCTATACCATTTCCATAAAGTGCAACCATCTCCTCATCCATAGCTCTTTTCCAATCTGCTTTTTCAATTGCATCTTCAAACCAAGAGGGTTCAATATCTTGTATTACCTTTGTCATATAGGCACAATGGCAAGCCATGTATCTTTCATATGTCAATCATTGCACTAAATTCTACAGATCTTCTTGGTCTTGGGTTACTTCTCTTTGTATCATCTGCATGCGCCTTTCTTAGTCCTGGAGTCTTCATAGAGGGCAACCCAAGTTCCTCATCAAGGCTCTTTTTTGAACCGCTTGAATCTCCATCAATGTCTCGAAGACCTGTAGATGCTTTACTACCAGCAAAAAGCTTTTCTTTACCTTTCTTGGATGTATTTGATGAGTTTTCTGGACTAAAATTTCCACACAATCGTCCACTCTATAGATTTGATTTGGAACTATTGCTTGGTGATGCATCCAATCCACTCAAAACTTGAGATTGTACACTTGATTTTTCTGCATTTTCATTCTCATTTTGTTCAAGATTCAATCATTCTTTGGCATTCGCATAGAATCTTGACATTTTATAGAATACCACATCTCTAGTTACCTTCACCTATCGTGTGAGTGGGTTGTAACATTTATATCCCTTTTGCTCAAGGGAGTACCCAATAAATATACATCTTTCTACTTTTGGATCAAGCTTCATTCTCAACTCATCTAGAATTATATGCACATATGCAATATAGCCAAAACATTTATATGTGATAAGTTTGGCTTTTTACCTGTAAACTTCTCTTTAGGTGTAACTTGATGTACAACACTAGTCGAAGTTCTGTTCATGATGTATAGATCACTATGCACATCTTCTGCCCAATAACAATGAGGCATATTCTTCTCGGCCATTAAGGCTCTTGCTATTTTTGCAATATGTCTATTTTTGCATTCAACAACACCATTCTATTGTGGTGTGTACCTACATGAAAACTGATGTCGAATTCCATGACTTTTAAAAAAGTTGTTGAACTCATTTGACATGTATTCACCTCTTCCATCAGACCTAAATGCCTGAATATACTCTCTTGTCTGCATTTCCCACCATAGCCTTCAAATTCTAGAAGTGAGTGAACACCTCACTCTTCTCTTTCATGAAATATACCCAAATTTTTTGTGTGTTGTCATCAATGAAAGTAACATAAAACTTGCAACCACCCATAGATGTGGTCTTTGCAGGACCCCAACCATTTGTATGTACTATTTCTAGTACATTTTCACTAATATGCTTGTCATGAGAAAATGATGCTCTTGATTGTTTACCAAATTGACATGCTAACTTACCTTTTGCATTTCTACAACATTGAACTTTGGTATTCCATTGATAATCTCCTTTGACTACATCAATTTTAGCCTCTGCAAGTTTGCATGTCCAATTTGTTAGTGCCATATCTCTATATTAGCAATAACTCGTGCACCTTTTGCAAATATGGCTGCATTCGTTTTATGAATTTTCACATTTAATGTGAACATCCTACCACTTTGTTTCCTTTGGCAATCAATCGTCCATATTGTTTATGCTATTCTACATATAACCCATCAAGATTGAATCTGAATTGTAATTGCTGGTCAACCATTTGTCCAATATAAACTAGATTCTTTGTTATATTTGGAACATGCATCACATCAGCAAGATGTTTTACCTTCCATCCTCCATAAACAGTGCTATGTTTCTTGTATGCTTGATTAAGTGTGATCGGTCATCACTTGTTTCAATATATCCAAGAACTGACAATTTCTGTAAATTACTAAACAATTTTGCATGACTGGTCATGTGATTTGAAGCACATGAATCAACATACCAAAAATTACCATTCAATTTTGAAACATCAGCAGACATCGTATTCATCATGTGATGTTGGACCATGAACAACTTCTCAGAATCATCTACACTTGTGGATGCATAGTTGTTTTGTTGACTTCTATTATTTTGATTCTTCAACCTACAATCACATTCAAAGTGTCCAAGTCTACCACAATTTCAACATCCTTTACTGTCATTACTTGAATCATTTCTTTCAAAATTTATGTGCCCTCTTTGGTTCTCACTACCTCAAAACTATCCTCTACTTCCTACATGATTCTGATCTTGACCTTGGTCTTGGTTAGTGTTACCTCTTCCACTTTCAAAACCTCTACCTCTGCCTCTTCCTCTGGTAGAGTAGATTACCTACTTAGAACTAGATTTTTCTTGGGATTTTGAGTCCTCACCAAGATTCTCTTCTTCAATAATCAACATGGACACTAGTTCAACAACATTTGGAATATTTTTGCTGGTCTATATAGAAGTTATAAACTGCTTATATGCAGCTCCCAAACCATGAAGGCACACTTCCACCTTATCATCATCATCATCTACATTCACGCCAATAGATGCAAGTGACTCACATATGCTTTTGATTTTCAGGGTGTAGTCAGTTATCAACATGCCCTTTTTCTCCAATGTATGCAACTCGTTCTTGAGTTGCAATTTTTGTGCCTTTGTATTGGTTTCATACAAAGTGACCAAACTATTTCAAGCCTCTTTTGAAGTCTTGGAATCATGTATGTGTCCACTCATGGTATCTTGTATGCTAACACATAGCCAATACATTACCTTTCATGCTCTTTGATTCCATTCCTCATATGCCCTTAACCAGTCTATAGTCCGATTCCTCTCTGGTAACTGTGGAGCATTTTCATTCTCTCCTTCGATGTACTTCTAGTAGCCTTTTCCCATCAAGAAATTCTTCATTCTAAATCTCCAAGCATGGAAGTTGTTCTTTTCTAGCTTATCGCTCATAAGCTAACTCATTCCATCTACGTTTGCATTCCATCTATGCTTGCATTCCGTCTATGTTTGCCATTTTTGCAGAAAATCGCAACATTGCAAAAATACTACAAGCACTACTTCTGCTTGAACGTTGTTGCACTATGACATGATAATTTGATCTCAAAAAAACACAATTTTTGTGTTTGAACAATACACAGAATCACTTGAAATTTTGGATCTAGGGTTTTTGAGTGTTGTTAAATAGGACACAACTTACAATTTTGCAAACTGAGCTGGTTTTTGTGTAGGCCCCACCTTGTGGGCTTGAAATGATGGTTGAGATGACTCGAAAATAGAAATCTTACAAAAACAAGTGACCCTAAAGGGATATATCTCAAAACTATTTTAATGTCTTTTACCTTCACACTAATTTTCATAGCAATCTAAGGTCATTTGTGAATCGTGCTTTCTCCACACCTTCTACTCTTCAACGTCAGCCTTCTCTGGGAGCTCTCTACAGCCACAATGGCTCTCATATCATGTCAGAAGGAAAGAGATAAGGAAGAGAGCTCAACACACACACACTCACACTCAAAGAGGAGCACACACACATAGATTGAGGCAAGGAAAGGATAATCTTCTTCTTCTTCTATTACATAAAAAGAATGTACAAGGATGACCTAAAATAACGATACAACAAGTGCAATATATAAAGAAAAGTACATAAGGAAAACCTTAATGTCCATGAATGAGTGAGCTCGCAAGAAACAAATGTGTCATCACTCTTGGTAGATAAATCTAGTAAAGTTCAATAAAGTATCCATGACATATACTGGTGTGAGCACTATACATGTCAGAGAAATGAAAAAGTAATATGCATCATCCTAGATCTTCACATGTTGAGCTTGATATCTCAACATAGTGAACCATCTATTTGAATATGGAGCTGAGAATAGCTCTAGAATTCTAATGCGCATCTACTCCTTAATCAGTTTCATCAACTCAAGTAAGTAAGCTTTTGAGACTCGTATGGGGCAAAGATTCCATTGAATATGTGGTACCCTAAACATGATCATAGGTGGAACTAGTTGTGGATGAGTGCATCCTATCTCATGAGGATAAAGTGTAAAAGATCTCTCATGCTTTCTAATGACTCTTAGAAATAAATCTCATTCAAAAGGTAATATCATTACTTCCTATTTTAATTTGTTTAATGGTTTCATTGGTGAATGTATGTCCTATGTTTTCTTGCTCACATAAAATAGTGCTTTTTGTAACCTATTTGAAATTTTTGTCACCTCCTTTTGGTAAAGGCCAAGCAATCGGTTTTATCTTTTTGTCAATTGTTTTATAAATAGTATTGATTTTAGCTTCCTCAATTATGTGCTTGTTGGCACTCTTAGTCCAAGGGAAAGTACATATTCAAAGTGATATTCTGCCAAAACCTTCTGATACTAGGTCAATTTTGGTTTCCCCTAAGTCCACAAGTTCACTCCAAAGTTTGGATGGAGGAGGCGAGAAAACGCATGCGCAATTGAATATCCACCTCCAGTGGTCACTTCCTGTAACCTCCCTTTCTTCACTCAACCCCCTCCTTTCACGTCGAGTTCACCAGGTATGTCGCGGGGTTTTCGGAAAGGAGGTTGGACCATATGAGAGTACAAATGCACTGAAACGGTATTTGGATCTAGTACATTACTATGGAATCACTGCGTGATATCATTAAAATTGTGAGAATCAACAATGTTAAGATCTTTTTCTTCATTCTTCGAAATTAAAAGTTGCATTCTCATTCCCTTCACAATTCATCAAAGGTCACAATAGAGTAATGAGAAAATACAAGAAAACGGGTATGTTATTCCTCCCTAAAACTTACGTGAATAATCTTCTCTAAGTTGCAACTTTTTGAGAATGGTTTCTTTAGTAGTAGACTGGAAAACAATTAAAACAACTTTAAGGAAAATAATTTTATTGCAACATAACGTCTGCCTTAAAAAAAAGTTTCAATTCCACAAAAGCTATGTTCGATATCTGAGTCAGCCATAGACGTTATCTGAGTCAACCATAGACATGTTAATCACATTATTCGCGATTGTTATGGATGGCAAATGGGAATGAAAAATGGAGCGCTGAAATACATCTTGTTCATTTCCTTCAATCACGCACAATTCATACAATCTCATATTCATTCGTTGTCCTTGGTTTATGTGCACACATGAACCATCACGTAGCACATGGAAAAGGTGGACAAAAATGCATGTGAAACCAAACGCAAATTTCATAACCATCACTTATGATTATTGAGCATGAAACAAGAAGCAGGGTTATTTTCTTTTTCCCTCCATTGTCAATGTTCACCATTAGAATTATCTTTACCAAAACATCTCGGGCAGCTTAAGTAAACCATGAAGCTTGCAAGAGCAGTTAAGTGCTCAACATGGAAATAAGACGAAACAAACAACAGCAATAATCAACGAGAAGACAAATGAAGCACATAGATTCTGATAATAAAGTCGATCCATTGGGTATGTCTCCCTAAAACCGTTAAGGAAAAACACATAAAAGTATTACTATAAATGCCCATATTTCATCATCAGAGGCCAATAACATGCTACACTAGATTTAGTAACATTTGAATTCCAATAGGAATGAAACAACAGCTGAGTAAAACAATTACCGAAATTGTGGCTCGAAGATTTCTTGTTTCCTCTATTCCCTTTCCAAAACGATTGAAAAATTTCATGTAATCAAGTAGCCCGAAATTTGTGCATCTCTGTAAACTTTGCTGTTCTGTTTCTGATTCACCTTTAATTGAGTTTGTTTTATTGTAGCAAACATTTCTCAGTGCTTCATTACTCTATCTGCCATTGTTCCTGGGTTGAAGAAGGTACAACATCAAATGTTAATGTACTTAATTTTTCCATGATCATTTGCATCCAAGTGAACTGATGTTGCACATGGACAAAGCCCCTGTTCCTGGAGATGCAATCAAACACGTGAGGCAGCACCGTGTTTGAACAATTTCTACTGTATTTTTACTGTACAAGTTCTTCTCGCTCTTTCTGAGTATTCATTAACTTTCTTAGGGTATTTAGTATCCAACACAATAGCCCAGCTACAATCTGCTATACCATCTGCTATGTGACCTAGCGCTTGTGAAGCTGTAGCTCTATTGTAGAAACACAACATTAAAAGGACGTGAATCACCGTTGCAAGCTAAAGCAGTTGTATAATGTTCAATTGCTTCTCCATGGTTGCCAAGCTGAAATGCTTCATTTCCCACAGCCTTGCGCAGCAAAAGATCACGTATTGCTAGCATTGGTGTTAAAGATGTTGACTTTGTAAAGTTATCAACTGTGTCAGCAGACAAAATGTCCTCGTGTTCACGACCTGTTGCCCTTTCTAGCCAAATCTCCCTGCCTCCCTTCGATCTGCTCTCCCTTGCATGTTGTCCCCGCTCACGTGAAGTCTGCCGTTCTTGTCATGCCCAGAAGACCAATCCTTTTTTCCCTTTTTCCCCAAAGCGAGCTTCCATATGCTTCTCCCTCACAGCTGTCATAGCCTCCACATACATACCTTTTTTGATAAGGCAATCATTCCCTAGCACTCGTTTTTTTCAAATCCGAAAAAAAAACCCGTTTTGTTGTCATTCTGCTTTGAACATATCAACCAAGAGTCACCCACGAAGAGGAGAAAGCTATTTTTCTTGACATTCTTTGCTCATGAGGTAGCCCATCTCGTCGACCAACAAGTTGTCGTGTTACCTCCAAATACTTCTCATCAATCATCTAATCAACTCTTCAAGTACCTTTTCATCGAGCCATCATTCCAAGTGGACCTGCACTCATTGAAGCTATTAGTGCTAAAAAAATCACTCATGAATACATACAAATCAGTCACTTCCAAATGATCCAAGAACATGCACATATATGCAACTCCAATTCACATACATCAAATTGCTCATGCATTCCATTATGAACATAGTCTCAACCAAAATAACACATGCATACCTTTCAACAACAACAACAACTGAAATGAATCCAACAGGAGATGCAACATACCCAAAATGCATACCCCATTATTGCACCTACCATTCGCTATGTACAATTATTCCATGACTAGACATTCCCGAAGAATCCCCATCGTCGTCCTACAGAAGCCATTGAGACTCGAGTACAAGTCAAGACCTACATAAAAACCCTAGAGTGCCCCACACACTGGAAAACCCTCGGATAAAGCACACAAGTTATAAAGCAAGACCGTTGCATTACCTCGCTAAAGCCTCATCCATAAGTACATATAGAGTCTCCGTGCCTTCAAGAATGTTGATTCAAAGTGAGCTGATTTGTCACAAGCCAGCACATATCAATCACACAAGCAAATAACGTTCCCTTCCAGGCTATCATCGCCCTCTCCTCTCTCTCTCTCCCCCTCAGGAGTGGGGAATAATTTCATAGGTAAATTTTATTTTAATCACACGTTGGCCTGTATTGACATTGGATGCGATTCGTGGACCTGACCACCCGATCAGGTTGATTCCACCCATCTACCAATGCAATGCAGCGCACAACACACAAACACACAATGATAACACATAACATATATCAGCTAGCCCATAAAGAAGCTGGATGCGGCTTGTGGTCGTGACCGCCCGGCCACAATGGCTCCACCTACCTACCAACCCGTTATGGCGCGTAGCTAAGACACAAACATGTACATCCCAAGCCTATGGCAAAACTAGCTGCGGCTCGTGGTCCTAACCACCCGGCTAAGATAACCTACTAGCCCACCATAGCGCATGGGTACGATCAGAGAATCAAAAAATTTTTTCTTTTCTTTTCCTTTTCTCTTTTTTTTTCATAGTTAATTAATTTACCCAAGTCCTGAGAATTAGGGAGAGGAAGAAAGGGATTTTCCCCACTTTTCCCACACATGCATGCAAACATATACACTCTAGCCTTTGATAGATCAACCACCTCTTCACTCCATTCTCTCAATTACAGACACTACATATGTATTCATCGATTTGACTTTTCACTAGGTAACTACAACCAGCTATGCCTTAGTCCCTCCTGTACCCATCCTTAGACGATCTAGAATGTGGGTCTCAGGGATGTCTCATGTAGCCTCACATCGTACTCGCATCCCAACGACTTCCCTAGGGCGAGTCAGGCTCAACTTCAGGAGCTCCGTCATCACTTCCTATTGTTAACACATCTGCCCAAGCCCAAGTGATATCGTTTTCCTCGTTAGGCATTTCCCTCGAAGGATCGAAATAGTAATGTCGATCCCCCGCCCATCCTACATGTCGGGTCAGGTATTCCTCAAAACACTCAATATAAAACATAACATCCAAACCCTGGTTTATGAAGCATACCAGCCAGTGTGCTTCCTCCACATCATATTTCGTCTCAAAGTCGTCGACATCTATGTCCATGCGGGCGAATGTTTGGTCCGAGAAATATATCCTTAGCTCGTACAAATAGAGTTGAGTTATTTGATCTGCCATTTTGTTACTTAGCTCCTAACAGTCTCTGCGCAACACAAAAAGATAATTAGAAGTCCAAAATTCCTGAGCTAGCAAGGGATAATATTTATGACACAAAAATCATAGCTTACATATGCGCATATATATATATATATATATATATATATATATATATATATATATATATATATATATATATATATATATATATATATATATATATATATATATATATATATATATATATAACTATACATATATGTACAAGGAGTCTACTTCGTCCTTTTGCTTGGATCTCGTCTGGCTTCTCCCGTCCTAATGTCACTTGAAATATGGTTTAACTCGAAGCACATTAACCTTCACAGGAGCACATTCTTCTCCTAAATCTTGAATTTGCATGGAACCATTGGAGTTGAGTTCCACCACCTTAAACGGTCCTGCCCATCTTGTCTGTAACTTCCCCGGGAATTTATAATATTTACTATCATAGACTAGCACTAAATCTCCTTCTTGAATCACATGGGTCTTGAGATTCTTGTCGTGCCTCTCCTTGCGTCTTCTCTGAATAGCTTCCAGACTTTGCTGTGCAATGAGTCTCTTTTCTTCTAGCTTGACCAATTGTATGTACCTCTCCTTTAATGATTCTTCCTCTCCCAGCCTGGCCTCGATGGCCACTCTTAATGTCGGCACTTCTTTTTCGATGGGAAAGATGGCTTCCTCGCCATATACTAGGGAGAACAGAGTGCTCTTAGTTGTCACTTGGTAGGATGTTCGATACGCCCACAAAGCTTCCAAAAGTCTCTCATCCCAGTCTCACCTATGCACAGCTACTGTCTTTGTCAGAATCTGTTCAAGAACCTTGTTGGTGACCTCCACTTGTCCATTTGCCCTCAGGTAATATGGAGTACTTTTTCTATGTTTAATCTTATATAATTCCATTAACTCCTCGATCAATTCGTTGACAAAATGTGTTCCTCTATCACTCACTATCTCCAACGGGCATCCGAATCGAGTGATAATTTGTTCATACAAAAATTTGGCCACAACAGCTCGGTCAGTCTTCAGAGCCTTGGCCTCTACCCACTTGGTAACATAGTCAGTACAGACCAGGATATACCTATTGGATCTACGTCTTGAGGGAGGATCAATAGGCCCCACAAAATCAATTCCCCACTTTTCAAAAGGCTTAAGAGCCAACACCGGCGTAAGGGGAGCAGCATGTGCTAATGTTGGTTTGCCCATTCTTTGGCATTTGTCGCATTTCTTACAGTATGTGTGAGAGTCTTTGAACAGCGTTGGCCACCAATACCCAGCCAATAAAATCTTTCTTGCCGTCAGTTCACCAGCAAAATGCCCACCGCAGGGTTCATCATGCAATGCCCTCAAAACTAGGGCTGCTTCTTCTTCCTCGAGACACCTCCGATAAATTCGTTCATGTACAAAATATCGATAGAGCTGCCCACCAATGATGCTATGGTGTTTTGCCAGTGCTAATAGTTTTTGCTTCTCTCTCTTGCTTGCTCCTGGCGGATATTTAGTGGTGCACAAGAAGTTCACCAAGTCGGCATACCAAGGTACTTTAGCATCAACCTGGAATAGATGCCCATCAGGAGCATCGTCGGGCACACCAGAGATTGGCTCCTCATTAACAATTCGAGATAAATGGTCAGCCAATATATGTGCTTTGCCTGGTTTGGTTACCACCGTGAACTGAAATTCTTGGAGGAGTAGCATCCACCTCATCAATCGCCTTGATAGCTCGGGTTTATTGATGATATACTTAAGGGCTTCATGATCCACATAAAACGTGAAATGCTTTCCCATCAAGTAATGCTGATACTTGTTCACCGCAAAGATCATCGAGAGGCATTCCTTTTCTGTAGTTGTGTAGTTTCTTTCCGTGCTATTCAAGGTTCAACTTGCGTAATAAATAGGGTGGTCCAACTTCTTTTCATCGGCTTGACATAGCACTGCTCCAACCACAGTATGAGAAGCATCTGTATGCACATGAAATTCTTTCGTCTAGTCGGGTGCTACCAAAATCGGTGCATTTATCAATTTATTTTTGATCAATTCGAATGCAACTTGACACTCTCCAGTCCATTGGTATTGTTGGTCTTTCCTCAAAATATTCGTCAGTAGTGCTGCTATTGATGCAAAATTTAATATAAATCTTCGATAATAATTAGCATGCCCCAAGAATCCTCTGAGTTGCCGCAAGTTTTGAGGAGGTGGAAGTTGTAAAGTTTACCGTTAGGTAAACGTAAACTATCGCTTAACCGTTTACTAACGGTAAACTTTAGCACCTTAACCGTATAGGTTATGCTAAACCGCCGATTTTTTCCACTTTATCCTCGTCAACCGCGATCCCTTTTTCGGAAATAACATGTCCCAAAAGCAATCCTCTTCGTACTCCAAATGTACACTTTTCAGGATTTAATGCGATGCCTTTTTCGATGCTTCTTCTTAAAATAGCTTCGATCCTCTCCATCATGTTTTCATCATTGCCCCTGATTGCAAAATCATCGAGGAATATCTCCATCCAATCCTGCAAATAGTCTTGATATGCAGCTATCATTGGTCTCTGGAATGTGGCAGGTGCATTGCATAATCCAAATGGCATCACACGATATGCATATGTACCCCATTCTATGGTGAAAGTAGTTTTTGATTGATCCCCTTCATGGATTTGGATCTGGTTGTACCCACTGAAACCATCCAAAAATGAGTACAATTTATGGCCAGCCACTCTATCCAAGATTTGATCAGTAAACGGCAAGGGGAAGTGATCCTTCTTTGTGCGCTCGTTCAACTTTCGATAATCTATGCAAATACGGATTTTCTTATTTTTCTTCGGAACAACTACAATTGGTGATACCCATTCGCTGGATGCGATGGGATATATGAATCTTGCTTCCAATAATTTAGTCAATTCCAGCTTGATCAATTCCGAGTAGACTGGATTCGTCCGCCTGAGTCGTTGACATATTGGTCGGGTACCTTCTTCCAAGTCTATATAATGTTGGCAGATTCGGGGATCAATTCCTCTCAGATCACTATATGACCATGCAAAGACCTTGCTGAAATTTTTGAGTGCCAATTTAATGCAATCTCGTACTCCATCTGGTAGCTCTGACCCCACGCTCAAGAACTTTTCTGGAAAAACTTCCCATTTTTCCACCTGAGCTTCTCGCAGATATTCCTTATTCCTTGATGACACTGTGATTGGAACGTGCTCTCCAATCATGCGTGCATGGTTGGCCAGTAAATCATTGTTTTGTTCTGCTTTAATTGGACCCAATTTCTTTAGTTCGGCTTTGTCAAGAGCTTCGGATGCTTTATTCTTACTCTTCGCTTCCTTTTCCAATTCTCGACTTCTCCTTAGAAGTTCTGCTTCTAGCACTCTAACCCTCTCTCTCAACTGTTGTACTTCCATTGTCGGAGCTAACTCCAGTTTCAACTCATCTTTTGAAGTTCCCTTCTCCAGGGATTGGGTAGCTTTGCTTTGCTTTGTGTCTATACTCAACATGTAGCACTCAAATTCACTTGTATGTGTCAACCATCCCAGCAACTCCTGGTCTGAGTCATCCTTGTAACATAGTGGATCTTTGTACTCGCCCACTTTTGCATGTTGGAGGTTGGCCAATTGCAGATTAAATCCATCCTCTAAAGGTCCTTGGAAGTCTCCGTGCGCAGGGAAAATCTTACGTGCGCCATTTCTTGTCTAACATTTTCCTTTGCTTTTTGCTCCCTTTCCTCAACTGTTGTCGATTTCTTGCCGGTCAAGTTTGGAGACACTTGAAGTTGTATTCGATCAGCCTTCGGTCCAATTGTGATAAATCCTGTGCGCCAATCGTGCACACATTCGGCTTGCACCAGCCATGGCCGTCCAAGTAAGATCGAGAAGGTAGCCTCTGAGGTCCTTGGTCTTACTATCAGATAATCAACTTTCAACTCTAGACCGCCTACAACTGTGCTTACATTCTTTAAAAGACCCGCAGGCTTCACTTGTGTTTGATCTGCCATTCTCAAGGACATCGGCATTTCTTCCATGTGGTTGAGGCCCAAAGCTTTCATCATGAACTCAGTCATTAAGTTGACTGCGGCTCCACTATCTAACTGAGCACCAGGGACTGCATACCCTTTAATCTCGATTGTCACAGCTGGAGCATTCGAATCAATTTGCGTCGTAATACTTTGAATGATCCCTTGGACGTCTTTATCTTGTCTCTTTTTATCTCGAGCTTTCCTCGGCTTCTTAATATATTCGTTGTAGAATTGTTTTCTATATGCAGGTGAACATTTCAGCAATGTGCCAATGTCCAGCGTGACTTCCGTGTCAGCGAGCAACTTTACAATATCCACTTCCTCCAAACTCTGCCTTTCCTTCCTACATTTTGGAGCCCTTAATCTTTCGGGGAATGGTGTTATGCCTGGCACAAACTCCTTGGTCACTGGAGGAAGAATCTCTATCTCTTCCCCATCCTCAAACTCTTGCTGCTCATCAAATCCTCCAACTTGGTTTTCTACCTCTTCATGTTCGGGTATCTTCTTTTGGCTTGCTTTTTCGCTTTCGTCTTCTGGATGCTTCTTTAAATACTCTTGAGTCCTTGTGACTACTGCCACAGTTGGCTCTTTATGTGGTTTCTTGGCCTGGTAAGCATCCACAAAGTGCATCGACGAGCTAGAACCTTCTTGAGGATTCGATGTCTTGAACACTACTCCGATTGTAGGAACGTGCTCTTGAGCTCTCGATGTGGAATGCACCTGAGTATCACCATAATTCGAGGACCCTACTGGTCCCTTATCCTTGCCAGTGGAAGCTCTTCGTTTTGGAAAATCTTCATCAAAGTGGCCCTCTCCACTACAATACCTACATAGTGGGGTATAATCAATTGGTTTCTTTTCGTTTGGACATCTAGATTGAGTATGGCCAAAGCCATGACATCTCCAGCACTGGATTGGACCATCTCTTCTTTGATCACGTGCAGCTCCTCTTGGATAGTCTCCTCCTTGACCCTGAGCACCATATCCATAAGCAGGTCTGTTTTCCCAATGAGATGTAGGTGGGACACTTTGAGCGGGCAATCCCATGTAAGGTCTTTCTCTTGTATCTCCCAATTTCATAGTCCTCTCTTCATAGGCTCTCTTGTTGTAACATCGGTCCTCTGTGTGATTTGTTCTTCCACAAAAAGTGCAACGCATTCTAGGTGGTGATCTATCTGTGAATACTCTTGAGACTGTAGGGCATTCTGAAGCCAAATGGCAGTAACCATGGCACTTTCCACACCATGTATTTGATCGAAACACTTGATTCGGGTTTGTAGCTACCTCTGGTTTTACTGTGTATGTTTCCTAGGTCATTGTGGCAGCTTTTATAGCTTGTATGACCAACTCCAATATTCTTTCTTCCGTTAACGCAGGTTTTACCTCGCCTGGCATGCTAGTGGCAGCTACAAAAGCTGGGGTCGTCAATGCGAGACTTCCTTGGCCAGGATCTTTCATCGGTATGTTTCCTAGGCCTCCCATTGGCTCGTATAAGAGCTCCATCTTTCTCTGTTGGCATAATTGTACTTCCTCCCAAAGCCTTGCTTGTTCCTTAGCATCTATTAAGGTTGCCGGTCTTGTCACGCTGATATGTTGCTGCCCCATAGGATCTCTCAATCCCGCGATGAATCTTCTCTTCCATGTCTCATCGTTCGGGGCATTCGCGCCCATCTTTCTTACCAATGTTTCCATTCTCTGAATGTAGTTATCGATGCTCTCATTGACTCCCTGTCGCAAGTAATCCATCTGTTTTGCCAATCTATCTTGGAAGCCTTGTCGTCGAAACTTTGCCAAGAAGGCTTCCTTGAGCATTTGATAAGTTCCACGCTCTAGTGGTGTCAAATTCCCATACCAATTGGCTGCCTCATCTCGAAGAATAGCCGGAAAAATTCTTAATCTTTGACCCTGGTCAACTACCTCATTGGCCTCACACGTAACCTCAAATAGTTGGATAAAACTATCCGGATCCTCATCCCAAGCACCTGAGAACTTGGTGAAGTCCCCCAAATGAACCGAACCCGCTGAGCCATTTCAAACAGAGGTGTGATGTCAATATCACTTCGATCCCAGAAATTTAGCACACGCAGCCTCAGGATCCCTCCTTCAAACTTTCGTACTTGATTCGCGACTCTCCTATGGGAGTACACGTTTTTGGCAGATTTCTTCGAGCCAGTCGAGGTTGACTCAACTTGCGATTCCCACCTCTTCCTTTCTCTTTCAAAGGCTCTTCTCTAAGCGCGTTCCTCTCTTTCAGTTTGTGTTGCTCTTGAGGATGAGCTCCCCTCGCTCATGTACTAGATCTTGGGTCCGCAAGCTCGGCCAACATGTGGCGCTAGGCGAACCTATGGCACTCTCTTATAGAGACGTGCCAAGCTATTCCCGACAAACGCACCAAAATGTTGGCACTCTTAGTCCAAGGGAAAGTACATATTCAAAGTGATATTCTGCCAAAACCTTCTGATACTAGGTCAATTTTGGTTTCCCCTAAGTCCACAAGTTCACTCCAAAGTTTGGATGGAGGAGGCGAGAAAACGCATGTGCAATTGGATATCCACCTCCAGTGGTCACTTCCTGTAACCTCCCTTTCTTCACTCAACCCCCTCCTTTCACATCGAGTTCACCAGGTATGTCGCGGGGTTTTCGGAAAGGAGGTTGGACCATATGAGAGTACAAACGCACTAAAACGGTATTTGGATCTAGTACATTACTATGGAATCACTGCGTGATATCATTAAAATTGTGAGAATCAACAATGTTAAGATCTTTTTCTTCATTCTTCGAAATTAAAAGTTGCATTCTCATTCCCTTCACAATTCATCAAAGGTCACAATAGAATAATGAGAAAATACAAGAAAACGCGTATGTTATTCCTCCCTAAAACTTACGTGAATAATCTTCTCTAAGTTGCAACTTTTTGAGAATGGTTTCTTTATTAGTAGACTAGAAAACAATTAAAACAACTTTAAGGAAAATAATTTTATTGCAACATAACGTCTGCCTTAAAAAAAAGTTTCAATTCCACAAAAGCTATGTTCGATATCTGAGTCAACCATAGACGTTATCTGAGTCAACCATAGACGTGTTAATCACATTATTCGTGATTGTTATGGATGGCAAATGGGAATGAAAAATGGAGCGCTGAAATACATCTTGTTCATTTCCTTCAATCACGCACAATTCATACAATCTCATATTCATTCGTTGTCCTTGGTTTATGTGCACACATGAACCATCACGTAGCACATGGAAAAGGTGGACAAAAATGCATGTGAAACCAAATGCAAATTTCATAACCATCACTTATGATTATTGAGCATGAAACAAGAAGCAGGGTTATTTTCTTTTTCCCTCCATTGTCAATATTCACCATTAGAATTATCTTTACCAAAACATCTCGGGCAGCTTAAGTAAACCATGAAGCTTGCAAGAGCAGTTAAGTGCTCAACATGGAAATAAGACGAAACAAACAACAGCAATAATCAACGATAAGACAAATGAAGCACATAGATTCTGATAATAAAGTCGATCCATTGGGTATGTCTCCCTAAAACCGTTAAGGAAAAACACATAAAAGTATTACTATAAATGCCCATATTTCATCATCAGAGGCCAATAACATGCTGCACTAGATTTAGTAACATTTGAATTCCAATAGGAATGAAACAACAGCTGAGTAAAACAATTACCGAAATTGTGGCTCGAAGATTTCTTATTTCCTCTATTCCCTTTCCGAAACGATTGAAAAATTTCATGTAATCAAGTAGCCCGAAATCCATGCATCTCTATAAACTTTTTTGTTCTATTTCTGATTCACCTTTAATTGAGTTTGTTTTATTGTAGCAAACATTTCTCAGCGCTTCATTACTCTATCTGCCATTGTTCCTGGGTTGAAGAAGGTACAACATCAAATGTTAATGTACTTTATTTTTCCATGATCATTTGCATCCAGGTGAACTGATGTTGCAGATGGACAAAGCCCCTGTTCCTGGAGATGCAATCAAACACGTGAGGCAGCACCGTGTTTGAACAATTTCTACTGTATTTTTACTGTACAAGTTTTTCTCGCTCTTTTTGAGTATTCATTAACTTTCTTGGGGTATTTAGTATCCAACACAATAGCTCGGCTACAATCTGCTATACCATCTGCTATGTGACCTAGCGCTTGTGAAGCTGCAGCTTTATGCATTAAAAGGACGTGAATCACCGTTGCAAGCTGAAGCAGCTGTATAATGTTCAATTGCTTCTCCATGGTTGCCAAGCTGAAATGCTTCATTTCCCACAGCCTTGCGCAGCAAAAGATCACGTATTGCTAGCATTGGTGTTAAAGATGTTGACTTTGTAAAGTTATCAACTGTGTCAGCAGACAAAATGTCCTCGTGTTCACGACCTGTTGCCCTTTCTAGCCAAATCTCCCTGCCTCCCTTCGATCTGCTCTCCCTTGCGTGCTGTCCCCGCTCACGTGAAGTCTGTGGTTCTTGTCATGCCCAGAAGACGAATCCTTTTTTCCCTTTTTCCCCAAAGCGAGCTTCGATATGCTTCTCCCTCACAGCTGTCATAGCCTCCACATACATACCTTTTTTGATAAGGCAATCATTCCCCAGCACTCATTTTTTTCCAATCCAAAAAAAAAACCCCTTTTGTTGTCATTCTGCTTTGAACATATCAACCAAGAGTCACCCACGAAGAGGAGAAAGCTATTTTTCTTGACATTCTTTGCTCATGAGGTAGCCCATCTCATCGACCAACAAGTTGTCATGTTACCTCCAAATACTTCTCATCAATCATCTAATCAACTCTTCAAGTACCTGAAATCAAACGTGTTTTCCTGCCAAATAGAACCACATTAGTGCATAAAAACCAACCATTTTCTGAGCTAACAATGCTCTTTTATAAATTTAGAAATCGAATCATATTCATCAATGGAGTGAACAATCACAAATCTTTAAGTGTTCAGATCTTGTAAAGTTTGTTGAAATTCTTTAAGTAATGAAAAAGTAGATGAAATCTTAATAATAGGCTCAATGTGTTCATCATTTAAGAAAAAATCCTTTGTTTTTTAAATACTTTTCATGGGTTTTAATGATTTTTTTTGTATGTTTTTGTTATGAAAACTTTGCAATTTTGAAGAAGGAAAACAAATAGAAAAACTTTCAATCTTATGTAGAAGGGTTTGCAACACATCAATCCATTTTCCACTGTTGTCTTGCTCAATAGTGGAGACTAGGAAAATTTTCATTTAAATTAAACTCCAAACACACATAGAGGTAAGTAATTATCACATACTTAGTCTTGTGAGTATATAGGACACTTTATTATTTGTTTTCAATTTCATAAATGGTTTGGGTTAACAATCATCACTTGGACTGATTGCAAGTCATCTTTAGATCAAATCCTAGCATATGCACACCCATCATCCATAACCTTAGTTTCCATCCTAGTATCACATGTGAAAGGTTGACCTAAAATAATTTCATAAGAACATTTTTCCTAGATCAAGAAGTGGCATGTATCAAAAATCCTACCTATCATCACATAAATGTTTGCACAAGCTCCTAGTAAAGAAGCAAAACCATTATTAGGTGTTCTCATTATCCATCCATAGTTTTTGTCAATTGGTCATTTGAACTTATCATAAAATCCTTTTGAAATCACATTGATCTCTCTCCATCCATGATTTTTGTCAATTGGCCATTTAAATTTATCATAAGCCCCATTTGAAATCACATTGATCTCTGACCCCAAATCAATGAGTGCCGAAGCTGAATATGATTTCTTTTTATCTCTTAATTTGATTTTCATCTCATGTGTTCCCCTAGCCTAGAAACTCTTACTAAAATGTCTTTCCATTTGAATACTTTCTTCATGTCAGTGGTGTGATTAATTCATATCAGTGGTGTGATTAATTGTAATCCTTTCTTCATGAATTAATACAATCAAGTGTCGCATATGTGTGAGTCCGGCATGAAGAGTTCACAAAGACTGATCATGATAGGAGGATCCATCAGTGGATGAGTTTCCTCAACTGATCTGTGTAGTATCTTCGTGTTGATTCTTTGTTAGTTGCATAGTTAATTATTAGTATTAAGTGGGGTGGTTAATGTTAATCACTATGAAGATTCAAAGTGGTTGATTGTTTGATGAAGTTTAGAGTTGATTGTCGACATTAAATTGAATGTTAAGTCTATAGTGCTATTGTTCTATAATTGAATATGGTTGATTAATGTAACACTTAATTGTTATGAGCAAGGTGGTGATAGGGCTAAGTGTCCAACTATACGAATTTTGTGGAAGTATTGGTGTAGAAAGGAAGTTACAAAAATTGATCTTGCATGTACCCTATAAAAATTTGGTATACAATTTATGGAAATATATGTTGAGGTAGTACTAGATGAAATCCATAGTGGAAAAGTAGTAGTTTACAAGAATTAATCTCTGAACTACCACCCAAGAACTCTTAGTTTAGTCATTCTAGATTCCAGAGGACTAACATTGGTGGTCTCGCTAGGGAGTGGTGACTAGAAACTGTAGACGAGTTAGGGTAGTGTATGCCAATCCTATGCTCTGGCATCAAATACTCTCAATACTATCAAGATAAAGTACTCGTAGGAGTACTCCCTTCTGGAGCACATTTTGGTGAAAATTCAGAGAAGAAGAAGAGATTGGACAATGACCAAAAAGATCAAGAGTCCACTAGAAGTAAATTGGAATTGAAGGACGAAGTACTAGTTGAAGGAGACAATTATCTAGCATTGCGGCACATTCTGGATACTAAGGATTTGTTATCATACAAATTTCAAAATAAAGAGGAATTATTCGATCGAGTGGATTTTAGGGTGGCAACCAAAACCAAGATAGATGAGCACATCTTAACCAAAACCCATATCAAAGAGCCCACTTACGATAATAAAATGTCCCTCTTTCGTTCCTTGAAAGTATGCTTGATGATGTAGCTGGATGAGAAGTTTACTCATTTCTAGACAAAGATATAGTGGATACAACCAAGTGTGAATGGATGTTGCTGATATACCTAAGATTGGTTTCATCACTTCATGGGGAGTATTCGTCTGTACAATTATGGGGTTTGTTTTTCATAATGCCCCAAGCACATTTCAATGATGTATGCAAGACATTTTTTCCCCTTACCTCACCACCTTCATGAGAGTGTTTCTCAATGACTTTTCTATTTCTAGTCAGAGAGTGGACCACTTGACTGAGTTATGAGTATGCTTTCTTAAGTGTCATGCTCGGTATATCATTGTGTAAACTGACTACTTAAGTAAGTGGGTAGAAGCTCGAGCAACAAGAAGGAATGATGCACAAAATATTGCTAGATTTCTCTTTGAAAACATTTCTATGAGATTCCAGTTAGCAATTGAAATTGTTAGTGATAGGGGTACTCATTTTGTGAATGAGATCATAAAATGTCTCTCAGAGGAGTTCTTGGTAATTGATAGATTGTGAGCCCCATATGATCCTCAAACCAATGGTTCAATAGAGAGTACAAAAGATAGTAAATACCAAAAGAGTAGACTTGGATAAGCAATTACATCATGCTTTATGGACATATAGAGTTGCTTATGGAACTCATATTGGAACACCACCTTTTAACATGGTGTATGGACAAAATGATATCCTTCCCATGGAATTCCTAATTCCAACACTGAGAGTAGCCCAAACCCTAGAATGGAAGGACATGAACTAGTATACACGGTTGTAGACCTGGAACAATTGGAATCTATGAGATTTCAGGCAATAAACGCGTTACATGCAAACATAAGGAGACAAAAGGCATATTTTGATATGCATATCAAAGACAAAGATATAAAGGAAGGAGATCTAGTTTTAGCATTCACCATAAGAGAATTGGGTAAAAAGACACATAAAAGCGGTCATTGACCATATATCATACATAAGCTGAATCCAAGTGGTGTTGTACAATTTTCTACCCTAGATGTATTAATCATGCCTACTTACATAAATGGTTGTAGATTCAAGAGATATTTAAAATAGTTTCTTGATCAACAATGGCATAAATTAAAGGTTGGAACACATAGAAGAGAAGAACTAGAAAGAATCAAGGAGGATTCACAACAAGAAGCACAAGCAAGAATCCAAGAAAATAAGAGAAAAAATGGGATATCAAGAGTACAAGTAACAAGAATTTTTTGCTTACTTTATTTCCTTATTAGATATTATTTCTTTTTTTTTATTTTAACGTCATTTGTTTTTATTTTAATGTCTATACAAATATGGTACCAAAATATTAAGACACATTTTTTGCATAAAACAAGAGAAAAATGAAGAAAATAACTTGCAAATTCTTTTAAGGTAATAAATTTGCATTTTCAATTGTAGAATAAAAGCCTACACATGAAGATAGATATTTAAGGAGTTATTTTTATTCCAAAATCAAAGAGTTATTCTAAAAGTGTATATAAATAATACTTTTTCCTTTCTTATGTGATGTTTTTGTTGCAATCTTACTTTTTTAAAGCAAAACAATGAGAACTAATGAAGACTAATCACAAGAACATAGGAGTGCTCTGTAGATGGCTTAGGAAATGCTTAAAGGGATTTTGATCACTCCAGTAAGGGGTCACTAATTGCTAGATGTGAGAGAAACATCGGAAGAAGCCATGTAGCACTCCAAGGTAGCCAATTATATTTACTTGGTGAAATCTAAGAGTTCCAAATTTGTGATAGCCACCAAGGACATCAAAAAGCTGAACAATAGGAGTTATATCATGGAAGTCTGGGAGCAAGTAGGAATCAAAGAATTTCTTGAGTTACCTACCATGATGATAGATGTTCTAAGGTGTATAGAAGTCATGGAGGTAGTAGATAAGCACACTTGGAATGAGAATGACTAGAAAGAATACCTCAAATGTAATATATATGACTTTGAAGTATTATACATGGGTATTCATATCAAACAACATCTTTTAAGAAAGGATCTTCAAGTTCAAAAAGGAGAAAATTATAACTTGAATGATATCAATAAAGGAATGGATATATTCAAAGACATAAGCAAATTTATAGATTTTGATCTAAAAGCTATCAACTTACCACTTAGGTTATTTCACCAACATTTTTGCTTTATTGAGATGGCCAAGTATACACAACCACATAAGCCTTTGAAACTAGCTTTTATGAATATAGGAGATTCAAAAAAGATGGATACGTGAAATTACATCAAGTAGATCTATGAAGCAACCACACATTGAAAGGAAAAGAAGTTTCTAGGAGGAGGTCACCTGTTGAACAAAATTATCTATGCTGCTCTAGATGAGGAAGAGGAGTTAGAACCCATGATGAGCTATAGAGAAATGGAAGCATTTATAGCAGCTAGGCCAATCAAGCACATAAGCTCTCAGGGAGAAGAGAAAGGAGATGGACATGACACCAAAGGCAACTACAAGACAGAAAATAGGAAAATCAAGGCCTAAGGTGATTGAAGCAGTGGGAGTCAAACCATTCAAAAAGAGACTAAAGAATACAGATTTTGAAGATGATGATATCCATCAAGGTGAAGGAAGACCCCAAAAGAGCATCAATGAATTTAGACAAACCTCCAAGTGATGAGATAGCTGCCCAAAAGAGTAGTACAATCCAAAATAGCACACCATCCTCCCATGACTGCAAAACACAAGCTTTATACTTACCATCTGCAGAGGGGTGAAGATAAAAGAAAAAAAATGAAGAGCAATATCAAAAGATGCTAGATGAATTTTCACAAAAGGCCACAAATTGGGCAAAAAAAGAACTGTAGGTATATGAGAAACTTTACACAATTTTGATGTGGCTTTCCTCATAAGAATCCAAGCAACTAGATATGTTTGACATTAAGAAGTAAAAGGAATTAGAACGAGATGAAAACATTGATGAATTATTTGATGCATCAATGGGTTTTGAGTTACAAGAATTTGAAGAAGCTTAGAAACCTTTAGAAGCTCATGAAGACCAAGGAAAAATAATGGTTGTAACCATTCTAGAAGATAACCAAGATGAAGTCTTTGATGAACATTATCAAATGATAGAGACAAGTCATCACGAAACAACAAAAGAATTTGAAGAATATCAACAATTGGGTGAAGTTCATTTAGAGAAGGCTAGATCATAAAAGGAGAGAATAGTTTTAACTACTATAGAAACAAAAGGTGAAGATGTAATAACGATGGATGTTGGAGTCTGAGAGAGCACCAAATAAGAAAGAAAGAAAGTAAGAGTCTGAGAGAGCACCAAATAAGAAAGAAAGAAAGTAAGTATAAAAGAAATCCTCATACATATTCTTAAATTAGTGAAGAATACAATAAAGGAAGATAGAGAATATAGAAAGAAACCACTAACCACAAGAGAACAAGGTAGAAATTGAAGAAAATAAAGGAATTAGGGTTGCAAATGTGAAAGTCCAAAGTTCATTATCCATAGATAGTTTCAAAAGAGAAAGAAGTATTAAAGAATAAGGTGGTAGTGCAAGAAGAAAAAAAACTATTGGAAGTAGAACCGATTAGGATTCAACACAATAATGTAGATCAAAGCTGAGAAGAAAAGAAAGAAGATCATCTTGTCATCAAAGAAGCACCAAAATAGAAACAAGAGGAACAATTCCTAAATAAAAGCACTTCTATAGGACTAGATGGAACATTTTTTAGAAGGATTAAAAATGGCCATGTTGGCTAGACTTAGAATGGAAGAACATAAAAGGAGTCAAGGAGAAGAACATCTTCAGAGTCAAGAAAAAGCAAGAAAGATTCAAGATAAACATAAGGCTCTATTGGAAGATAATGCATATCACCAAGATGATATTATAAAAATGACTTATGAAGTTGTTAGTCATCCAAAGATGATTAGAGGGTTGAATGAAGAGAGACAAAATATGGAGAGGGAAGTTCAAGAAGTAAAGCAGATCATTTCAAAAAAGGATAAATAGGTGACGACTCAAAAAGAAGTGTTACAAAGGAAAGAAGCAGAATTGTTGGGTCAACAAGAGGATATACAATAGAAAGAACATGAGTTCAGGGTAAATGATAGAGAGATAGAGCATCACAAAAGGAGATATAGAATTTTCACTCTTACTTCAAGAAATTCAAAGAGCATTACGAAGAACTGTTGTCCATGCTAGATCCTAACAGTAATGGAGCTATAGAGAGCAACAACGATTCAAAAAGAGTGAAGAACTTAGAAAGATAATTACAAGAGTTGAAGATAGAGAATGAGAAGCTTAAAGAACAGATGCAAATAAGGAAAATATCAGATGAAAAACTCCGAGAAATGATGTTACAAACGAGGAAAGTATACGAGGATTATAAAAGACTCAAAGAAAAAATTATAAAACAAAAGAAAAGTCATGCTCAGAATATGAAGAATGACTTTCAAGAGATGGATGCATGGCAAGACATATAAAAAAATCTGAGGGAGATTTGAGGGAAGCACTAGATTGTGCTCTCTAACTAGACTAGACAAGATTTTGGAATTATACTTTTGATTACAAGATCACCCATGTAGGGGAAATAATACAAGAGTATGTCGCTGATATAAGAAGTCTCACAACCTACAACTGATAGCTATGGATAACTCGACTAGAGATGATACAAAAGATCCCACAACTCGGGATCATAGGTATTAAACAACATATCTGGATTACAAGAACTCCCTTCATGGCGACAAACTAGACAGAAGAAATAACTCAACAAGATCTCATACTATGAGATTACAACAAGAGACAGTAGGATGTCCAAGATACTATACTAGACAAGACTAGAACAAGGCACAAGACTAGAACTCAAACAAGAACTTGGAAGGTAATTACTAATAGATCATGACTCTTTGAGCTCCCAAGATTGGCATTGAAAAGCCTCAGGATGTATGTGGCTAAGCCCTCCTTATATAGGTGTTCAAGGGTGGTTATCAAATGTGATAATGATTTGATCATGTCATTGATGATATAAGCAATCCAAACAAGACTTCCAAATGTCAGAATCTAGAAAGTAGACAATTGATCTTAGGGTTTTGGCACATTCCAAACGCAATGGAAGAATTACTTTTGCCAAAATCTAAACCAATCATGAGATGTAAAAGTTCACATGGAGTTTGAGATTTAGGATGGTTTCATTTGTTCATGACATCACCTCCGCCTTGAGCAATGAGTTCCACAAGGAGCATTCATGTTGTTTGGTCTTGGCTTCATTGGATTTTTCTTATGAAATTCTCAAACTTTGATAGATGCTCTCTAAATGTTCTTTGTAGGTTCTCAAGTGCCATCACTGCTATCATACCCTTTCCAATGAACAAGGTACTCCAATATTCCTTGGGATATTATCAAATCTAAGACATGCTCGACTTCAAATTCTTCATGATCGTCAATCTCCATAGTTGGTGAAGGATTAGGTCTCTCCTTCCTTAATGTTGAATTCATATATGGGTCCAACGTGGACACATGGAAAATTGGATGTAGCCTCATGGTACTTGATACTGGAGCTTGAAAATGTCTAGATTAATCTCTACCAAGATGGTGAGCAGACCAAATCTCTGATGTTCTAGCTTTGCACAAGGCCTTGAAGTCTGCAATTTTTTTGCTAATAACCAAACCTTATCCCAAATGTGATAGGATGGATTTTGAACACGATGTTAATCTGCATAATACTTATATTGTTCTTGAGTGCTATGGATCTCCTCCTTGAGTTCTTTGGGGATATCCATGAGGTACTAGGCCTTATCTCTGATAGCTAGGTTGTTGACATGGTTTGTGAGTTGTATATCCATCCTTGGATGTTTTCCATAATTTCCAATGAAAGGAGTATGCTTGGTAGAAGTACAAACAATGTTGTTATAGGAAAACTTTGCAAAGGTTAAGAGCTTAAAACTAGCATTTTGATGATAGTTGGTGGTGCAACAGAGATTATGTTTTAGAACTTGATTGACCCATTCTATTTGTGCATCAATTTGTGGATGATTTGTTGTAGGCAATTCGACTTGACATCCAAGGAGCTTGCAAAGACTATTCAAAAAGTTGGATATGAACTATGGACCTCCACCCCTAACAATATCATCATCAAATCCATGAAGCCTAAAGATATATTTGAGAAAACATTCGGAAATGGTTGCACCTATGATTGCCTTGGTAGTTGGAATGAAGTGTGCCATCTTTGTAAATCTATCCACTATAACAAGAATGACATCGTACTTATTTGATTTTGGAAGATCTTTGATGAAATCCATAGATAATGAAGCTCATGGCTTTTTTGGAATAAGTAAAGGTTGTAAGAGCCCATGAGGTTTATTTCATGGTACCTTAGATCTTTTTACAGTATCAAAGGTTTGGATATATTCTTTGACCGCCTTCCATATTTGAAGCCACCAAAAATCCCTTGATATGAGCTCTATTGCTTTATTTACACCCAAATGTCATGCTACAAGGTTGTCATGAGTTTGTTGATGTACTTGGACCTTGGGCTTCCCTAGAGGGACATACAATAGGTTGTTATAGAATAATAACTCGTCCTTTTCTTGGAACTCATTAACTTCTTGAACTTTTTCTTCTCAGACTTTGTGCTTGATGTTACAAAACAATTTATCATGTGCTAGTGTTTCATGAATCAAATGAGCCAAAGTTGAATCTTCACAATGACTTGAAGAGATAGCTTCTAATTAGAGTTGTTCAAGCTTGAGTAAAATGTTATCTTGCTTGTCAAAGGGCTCTTTGCCTTTCTTTGGTGCAAGATCTTCTCAAAACGGCATCTAACTAACACTCTTGGCATCGTGGACAGTATGTGATGGCAAAGTCGAATCTAAATAAAAAGTTAATCCATTGAGATTTCCTTCTATTGAGGATACAAGTGGTCATAAAATACTCCAAATTCTTATGATCTGTATACACAATAACCTTATGAGTTCCTCCTTCTACATGGTGATGTGAGGTATCAAATTCATCCACTATTACAAGAAGTTCTTTATCATGGATTTCAAAATTAATCTCAAGAGGGGAGAATTTCCTAGAGTGATATGCAATTGGATGTAGGTTTCCATCATCCCCATGTTGGGATAGAATGGCCCCTAAGGCAAAGTTTGATGCATGTGTCTCTAGGAAGAACGGCTTCATAGGATCCAGATGAAGTAGAATTGGAGCAGTGGTGAATGCTAATTTGAAGGTCTGGAAGGCCTTTTCTACTTTGTGGGTGCATGAAAATGTTGCATTCATGTAAGCTTTGTGAGATGTGTCACTATCTTGGAGTAGTTTCTTATGAATATCCTATAGAAATTGGCAAAACCTAAAACAAATTGTACATCTTGAACACATGAAGGTGGTTGCCGATCAAGGATTGCCTTGATCTTCTTAAGGTCCATAAAGATTCCTTTCTTTGATACAATGTACCCTAAAAGCTCCACTTTTATCTGATGGAAAGAGCAGTTCTCCAAATTTTCATATAAACCTGCTTCTCTTAGTTTATGTACAATTATCTTTACATGACATTCATGATCCTCTAGATTTTTGGAGAATATCAAGATATCACTCAGGTATATTACCACAAAATCATCTAAATGCTCTTGAAAAATAGCATTCATCATATGCTAGAAGACGGTTGGAGAATTTATGAGACCAAACGGCACAACTACATATTCAAAATGCCCATACCTTCTTCAAAATGCTATCTTCCATTCGTCTCCTTCTCTAATCTTGACAAGATTGTAAGCTCCTTGAAGGTTAATCTTTGTGAAGAAATTTTCTTTTCTAAGGTATTCCAAGAGCTTTGATATAGGTGGTAGAGGATATCTATTCTTTACAATGACTTTATTCAACCCATGATAGTCTACACACATTCGGAGAGTCCCATCTTCTTTACAAATAAAATAGGAGCTCATGTTGGAGATTCTTACTGTCTAATAAACCCCTTAGCTAGATTCTCATCAATGTTCTTGCATAATTTTTTGGACCTCATATCACATAAAAACATATGTGGCAAGCATGATCATGAAGGTGTAATCTTAATGGTGTGGTTTCCATGGTAATATTCTCAGATGCTAGAGGATGTCCATCTACTACTTCAACTACCACTAGTTTGTTCTTCTAAAGTATGGGAATCATGTGTTTCTTAACCAATTATTTGTTGATGAAACATAAGGAGGCTCTTGAAGCTACAAGGGCTGTGAGGGAAAGGGCCTTCTCATGCATGATTAACTTGACAGGGGCAAAACATATTTTTATGGGTGTTGTTGGAATCATGAGACCCTTTGTTATATCATGGTGTAGTTGTATGGTCTCTTTTACAACTGGACTTCCTCGGATTTTTTTTCTATTGTTTGGAAAAACAATTGCAATATGGCCACGGTTTCCATAGTAGAGGCATAACTTGTTATCTCTCTTTCTCTATTTCTCTTCTAGGGTTAGAGGCCAAGACTTAGATACCTCTCTCTACATAGTTTTTTGTTAGAAAGAGATTTGAATGATGTGTGTCTGATAATAGAGGGATAACTTGTTATCTCTCTTCCTCTATTTCTCTTCTAGGGCTAGAGGCCAAGACCTAGCTACCTCTGTCTACATGGGTTCTATTAGAAAGAGACTTGAATGATGTGTGTGTGTCATTAAAGATGAGTAGTGGTGATCATCCTCAGCTAGATGATCAGACCAAGACAGGTCAATCATATTTTTAGAGGACATGTTGAGGGCATATGTGTCTAAGAGAGAGACATAGTGGGATAGTTTTTTGCCACTAGTTGAGTTTGCTTATAACGATAGGCATCACAAGGTGAAAGGTATGTCTCCTTTTGAGATGAACTATGACATGAATCCCAATGCTCCCGATACCATATGCATGCCAAAGAAATTTCCTAGTGCTTTGGAGTTCTTAGCGAACATCCAAGAAAATTTAGAAATAGCTAAAGCCAAGATGTAGCAAGCAATTGATAGGGCTAAAGAGTACATTGATAGGAAGAGATCTCCTAGATCCTTTGAGGAGGGAGATAGAGTTTCTCTTCAGGTACCCAGTAGATCTACTTCACTCTCCACAAGGAAGTGTAGTAAGCATCACCAAGGTTTTGTGGACCTTGGAAGATAGTTAAAAAGCTATGCTGCATACCAATTGGAGCTTCCTCCTTATTGCAGAGTTCATCCATTGTTTCATGTTAGTAAACTTCAGAAGTATATTTCTAGGGGGGATAATGTAATGGAAGGTATTGTTCCTTTGCAAGGAAATGAATGCATGGATCATTCTCCAGACAAGATACTAGATAGGAGACAGAAGCGATTGAGGAATCATCTCATCCAAGAGTATCTAGTAGCGTCGAGAGGATTACCACTTAGTGATTCTACTTGGGAATCCAAAGCTCTCGTTTGCAAGTACTTTCCCTCATTGATCATTGAGGACAATGATCTTTAGAAGGGGGAGAGAGTCTCAGATTGATTCACAAGGATCAATCCATTTGATCCATAGGGATCATTGATCCACAAGGATCAGCCCATTGATCCATAGGGATCACTAATCCATAAGGATTATTGATCCACAGAGATCAATCCACATTCATCCACATGGATCAATCCATGTGTGTGAGGGACAAGGGCCAGCTAGCCAAGGTCCCAAGCTTGGGGGATACACTAAGGTACGTTGGTAGTAATGGGAAGTACTTGGGTAGCAACGAGAATAAGTGTTGCATGATGGCCACATGTTCACAATAGACTATTCCAAATCATTAATATTTTTATGAGTACATCATTGCTATTTTTAGAGTACAAGAGGGTATATATTGATAGGAGGAGAGTCACACACACATCATTCAAGTCTCTTTCCAACAGGTTTAGGCATAGGCTCTTCTCTAGGAGTGGGCTAGAAGGGTTTCCATTTTCAAAGTCTTCCTTCTATGTGTTCTTATTTCCTTGGAAAAGGTAGTTATCACATTGAATGGCTTGGTTTAGGTGTTCTATAGCTTATTGGAAAGCTTATGAACCATACTAAGTGTGGCTAGAAGCTTAGGTGATTTGTATCAGTGTAAGGTAGGCGAATCAGACTTTTGCTCCAAGGAAGTAGAAAAGGTGTATGAAGAGACCTCGGTATTGGGTTTATTTCACTTGTAGTGTGCAAATATGAGGGATTAACTTCCATCAATTGGTATTAGAGTAGAAAAAATCCTTTGAACAATCTAGGAGAAGGACAAAAAATCTTGGATATCAAGGCTAAGAGGTAATTTTTAGTGTAACCCTAATTTCTCATTCATTATGGAATATCTGGATCAAAAAAGTGGAGTTGCTTAATAAAGACAACTACCAGCCATGGAGGTTTAGAGTCATGAACTACCTCATGAGCAAAGGTTTATGGCCTATGGTGTTTGGAGATGAATGGAAGCCCAATGTGGATCCCAAAGATCCAAATAATTCTAGTTTATGGAGATAACATGCCAAGCCTACACCTTGCCAACAATCCCATGTATCATGGAAGGATCAAGCACATTGAGGTGCATGACCATTATGTAAGGGAAATTTTTACAAGTGGTGACATTAATGTTCATTTTGTAGGTACAAAGGACCAAGTTGTAGATATCTTCACCAAAAGCTTGGATGTGAACAAGTTAACAAAGTTTTCAAAGGCTATGAGCTTGCTTGATATGGACACTAACACCTTAAGCTTGAGGAGGAGTGTTGAAAATGTGAATTATGCAAGCTCTAGGTGGACAAAGAGGTCAAAAGACCTTAATGTGGACAAACATAATCACTTAGATCCCTTAGGGCACTCTCAAGGTCACACAAGGTCAAGAAACACACTCCTAAGGTAGTGAAAAGGTTGGGAGAGGCATCCAAAAGCTGTAAGAGGAGGTGAAGAGTCATCAAATGTATGGAAGTCTTGTAGGTCATTCAATATTGAGAGACATATACTCAATAAGGCTCAAGGCTAGAGTCATCCAAAGCTCAAGGAGCTGAAATGCAATAGTCCAAGCTGGGAAAAATATAGAGGAGGGTGTTACATGCACAAAGGAGGAGCAAGGATGAGCTATAAAGCCCACACCCCCTCTAGTCTCTTGTAGGTATAGACATAGTCTACTTATAATAGCTTTAACTTGTTGTGCACATAACCAATTAAAAAAATTTGAAGCGCATTCTATAGCTTGCATATTATCTTACTTTTCCTAAGAGGGCTTCTTGAAATCAGTTTTTTGTGTAGAGAAATCAGTGAATTTATATAACCATAAGTTTTGCATATCCTACACATTTGCATAGTATAATTTGTACATAGTTGTTGATTGACCTAAATAGGTCCATTTGGGGTTTTCTATAGCTTTTCAGAAAGCTTATGAACAACAACAGATGTTCCTAGAAGCTTAGGTGATATAGATCAATGCAAGGTAGGTGAATTAAAGTTTTGTTGTAGGGTAGCAAAAAAGGTGTATGAAGGGACCTAAGTATTGGGTTCATTTCACTTCTAGTGTGCAAATCTCAAGGATTAAATTCCATCAGGTAATCCCTTGAGGAGTAGTGATATAAATGCTACACCCACTCATAGAATAGCTGATGGTAAGCAGATATGTGGTGTTTGATGAAATATCAACCTTCTATGCAGATGCCAAAGAAGAAATTAATCTTGACTCAAATGACAAAGGAACTGATGAAAACTCAAGTGCAAAATCTAAATTTTTTAGCGTCCTTGGTGTGGCACAAAGCAATATTTCACAATCAAATCCATGAAGTGGAAGATTGCATGGAAATTTGAGTCTAGAAAATTCATCGCCTACATCTAAGAAAGGTAAATAGAAATTTTCTTCTAGTATTAAAACATCTGTAGGTTTTGAAGACATTGATGGAAACTCAAGCACTTCAGAAAAAAGCCTTGATGAGGAACTTGGATTGCCCTCTATGAAGAATCTTGCAATAGGAAATGCACATGAGAATGATACAAGGAGAAGTGACCTACGACCAAGAATATCTAGGATGATTCAAAATTCAATGCAATGATTTGACATATGACACTTACATGGATCGTCATTATGCCTACATGACGAAGGTAATACAAGATGCCAAAACTTCTTGTTTTGAAGATGCACTAGGAAATGTAGATTAGGAGAAAGCTATGGATGAGGAGATGGCTGCACTTTATGGAAATGAAACATGGAATCTCGTTCCATTGTTGTAAGAAAAGAAACCCATAGGTTGTAAGTGGCTTTCAAAGGCAAAGCAAAATGGTGATTCTAGTATAAACATGTATAAAAAAAATTTGTAACAAAATGATATGCACAAATATACGGCATTGATTATGAAGAACCATTCAACCATGTAGCTAAAATGGTCATTATCAGAGCACTTGTTGAATTAGCTACAACAAAACGATGGATTTTGCATCAGATTGATGTGAAGAATGATTTCTTACATGGTGAGTTGCAAGAGGAAGTATACATGGACCAACCACAAGGATATGAGGATTCAAAGCACCCTCAATATATTTGCAAGTTGTAGAAGGATTTGTATGGGCTTAAACAAGCCCCTCGTGCTTGGCATGCAAGGATTGCAAATTATTTAACCACCATTGGATTTTCTATGTGTGATGCAAACCACTCATGATAAGCAAGGAAGGGTGATGATGGCATCATGATTATGGCCATTTATGTTGATAACTTGATCGTAGGTGGTGAATTAGGCAGCATGACTCTACAAGGAACCACAAACACGAGGCAGGGAGAAAAGTTCAATGAGGTTGACTTTAGGAACATATAAAAATGTGAATTTACAAAGAGATCTGGAACCTACCTCTATAATGATGGATTTCAAAGATATGTAGCCATACTTAGGTCAAATTCAGCTTTCAACATGACTCCTATTATTGAATTCGTTAATAAACAATACATAGAGAGGAATGGAACAATATACATCTTAACAACTGGTCCAAAAAACATAAGTGACCATGGAGAATAAGCTAACAAAAAATCCATGAGAGATGAAACTCCTAAGGACATACTAATTCCTAGAGGTCAATCTATTTGAACACATAAAAAACAAGTAATCAAGATAACTTTTGATCAACTAGAAACTTTTCTCTACATGAATCTTGATATAGGAGATGTCTATTGAGGAAGACACCTAGATTCACACAATGCCCCATCACAGATGAATATTAGGGTTTTGAAGAATCAAGAGCCTTGTAGTGAACAACAAACTCTTGCCAAAATGGTTTGGAGAATCTACAATTTAGAATATGTTGTTGAAAAACCTCGAGCTCTCCACAGATAGAACAAGCCCCATGTGCTTTATTCCATAGTTTAGCCTTGATATAATTCAAGTGCCCTTACTGATGAGCCACATGAGCACATAGTGCTTTATGTTCTAGGGAAATTGCCAAATATATTGGAGATTGTAGTTCTATTGACTCCCATTCCAATTGGAATTCCATCTTTGATTGCATTTATCCATGATCATACTAATGAGTCCTATGTAAGCATTGAAGCATCTATGAATAGAAACCACCCATACTATGCAGAAGAAGGGATCTATAACTAGAAGCATCTTCATTGTTGGGACCAATGGTTATCATTATTTGAATGATTTCATGGTTGTAGATGTTTTAGAAATATTTTCGGTTCTCATCAATGGCTCTATCTTCCAAAAAAACCATTTTGGAAATAAAGATAATGTTGAATCATGCAGCTAGGTTTACCAAATTTATGACCACTAGTGGAGGACTTATGTTTAGACTAGTGATCTATCAAGTCACCTCATATGGAAGCCTTGTGTCAAAATATTGCTATTAGTTTTGAGACGAGCTAGGGAATAAAAAATCTTTTTAGGATCCATCCATGAAAACCACGTAATACAAGTAACAAATCTCTAAGGAAAAATTATAGTATACCACATTTCCAAATTCTTTTAAGTCGTGGAATCTTCAATATATAACTAGTTTGTTTTTCTTTTGATAACGAAGGCCTACTAACAGTGAGAAATAATAAACTTGAGGATCTATTTAACATAAACAAGATTATTCTAGATACCCTACAAGTTTTGGTCTATCATAGTATTCGAGCCATTATACCCCTGCTTTGTGGGATACACAAGATCCCAAAGGCAATAAGCTCATTCATTGTATAATTGTTCTTCTTACTAATTCAAGCATGGGAGAGTAGCCTACAATTGAACTTCCTTAATATAAAAAAGAACAAAGATTATTCATTTTCTTAGGACATAACAATCTCAAATGTCTCTCTCTTAGTTTTAGGTAAATAGAACGTGGTCGAAGCACCTAAAATTATTGTGCTCTCATTGTCGAGGGAAAGGAAACAAGGAAAATATTTCTCACCCACAAAAAGAGGATCACACTTAAATTGAGGCAAGGAAGAACAATCACCTTCTACTTCTTACATAAAGAGAATGTACAAGAATAAACTAATACAATAATACAACTAGTACAATATTTAAAGAATAGTTCATAAAGAAAAACATCCTAATGTTCATGAATGAGTGAGTTGGCAAGAAATAAATGTTCCATCACTCTCAGTAGATTAATATTGTAAAGCTCATTAAAAGTATCCCTAGCATATACTAGTGTAACCACTATTCACGTGAAAGAAATGAAAAGTGGTACATGTCATCCTCAATCATCACATGATGAGCTTGATATCTCAATGCTCACCCTAAAGCTCAACGTCATGTCCTATAATTCAAGAATTTTCAAAAAATTATTTAACATCTCTGCTCCAAGTGCTTTAGTGAAAATACCAACAAAATCTTCATCTCTCCTCACATAAACAAGACAAGTATCACCTGGTAAACCCTTTTCCTTGATGAAATAATAATGTTCCTTGATGTTCTTTGCTATAGCATGAAATATGGGATTTTATGCTAGCAAAGTAATTAAGGACCAATACTTATGAAGCCATCAAGATAAATTCTTGATAGATCACCTACATATCAAATGGAGTTAAATGATTCAAATCTTATTTTTCTTCGAAGTTCCAAAGTATTGAAACAAATATATCCCTTTCTAGGAATCATATCCTAGATCCTACTAAGAAAATAATGAAGATTCCTAAACCACTTGTCTCATCATCCAAAGATTTAAGAGATGATGTTTTATATATTATTCTATCATTCAACGATCTATATTTTAAAAGGCTTGAATTAAATAAAGCTCCTCACTTTTGTAGTTTATCTCAAAAAACTCCCTAAAGTTTTTATCATCATCTTTTCCATAGCTATCACACAATCTAAAGCTCGCAATGCATTCTATTAAAAAGAATGGATTTTAGTAAGGGGATAAAGGATAACCTTTTTGTAAGGAAAATGTTAACCATACTCCATTTAGACTTTTGTAAATACAACAAAGTGAATCTAATTGGTTCAAGGAGGTACATTTCTACCCGTTGTAATGAATCTAACACCTTACTCTCAATAATGATGTCTCTAAGGATTATCTTGATGTTCCCTATCAAATGTGGAGCCTATCTTCTCTCTGGCCATCACAAAGAATACTCAATGGGAGTTATTTACCACTTTTCCATACCAGTGCGTTCTTTCTCCAAAATGTAGAACAACATCCTTAATCTTTTCCACATTCCTTGTCCCTTTAGTACTCTCTTATCATTTCCAATGATCATGAATTCCATCTTGGAATTCCTTGCATGATGAGGCTCATCTTCTTGGATAACTCGAACTTGAAGTTTGAACATGGGGCCATTCCATCTCCTCTTCTTTTAAAGTCCTTCCCTGGGCATTAACATGCTTACTTGTATGTCCACTATGCATTTGGTCTTATAAGCACTTTCAACAATTCCTAAATGCATACTCACATTCATATATGATATGCTTTTATACTTTCCATAATGCATATGAGATGTTTTCCTATCATGGGTATTATGCAACTTGAGGATCCATGACAAGTACTTCACTAGTCCATAGGTACAAGGAATGCATGTACATTGAATTGGACTAAGGGAAAGTAATTTGGTGTTGATTGTTGGAGAAACAATCACTAATTGGACATATATTTGAGGGTCAAAGCTTTAGAAGAAAATCACATGCCTATGTGAAGGGACAATTTCACAAGTGTATTATATTTGTAAAGTTAGTTCACTTTAGTTCTAGATTTGAACCAGTTGCTTGGTTTGATGCTCACATTTGAGCAAGACTTGAAGGGAGATGGAGATAAAGGTCAAAGTTCTGCAATGTACATGAAGAACAAGAAGAAAGGAGATAAAGGTAAAGCAAAGGATGAAGAAGAGTCAAGTTCTCAAGTTTATTATGCAAGAGGTAAAGACACAGGTAGAGGAAGAGCAAGAGGTTTTGGAAGAGGAAGAGGTAACCAGAATAACAACAAGAAGGCTTGCTCGATCTGTGGATTCAGTAATCATTTGGCTCATGACTGTTGGCACAACCAACAAGGATCAAACCAGAATCAAAACAACAATAGCAGAGGTCGAGGTGGAAGATATCAAAGTAATTTTCAGAGAGGTAGACAAAGTCAAAGAGGAGGCTATGGTAGAGGTGGAGGAAGAAGTTGGGGACAGAATCAATCCTACAACACCACCTACTACAATTATGCAAATGACACACAGAATGAAAGTCATACATCATTGATGATGAATTCAATCAGCACATCAGATAAAGAAGATCTAAAGGTATTTTACATTGACTCTAGATATTCTAATCATTTGTCAGGAAACATAGAATTGATGTCAGAATTGGAAAAAGGCATTTCTAGTCATACAGTTCAAACAGGTGATAATACAAGACATAGTGTACATTCAATTGGAAAAGTGAAATGCAAGAGTGGAGCAGATTTGCTAACCAATGTTTTGTATGTTCCTACAATACCTAAAAACTTGATTAGTGTGGGATAGATAGTTGAAAAAGGTTTTCAAGTCAGGTTTACAAATGAAGGAGTATTTGTTGAAGATCCAGAGAATGGATATAATCAGATTGTCTCTGGTAATAAAGAAGGTAGACTCTTTACTTTAAGAGTACAAGGGAACATTGGTCAAGCTTTGCTCACACATGGTGAAGGAGTGATTACGGAACTTGATCTCTGGCATAAGAGATTAGGTCATTTCAATGAAAGACGAATTAAAGCTATGGTTGCTAATCAGTCTGTACTAGGATTACCAAATGTGCAAAGTCAACATATGGTTTATAAATGTGAAGCATGCCAAATGGGAAAAGCACAGAGGTTACCATTTCAAAAGAAAGGATTCAAACATGATGGAGTACTTGAGCTCATTCATACAGATGTATGGGGACCAACAAAAGAAGGATCTATCAGTGGCTCAAGGTACTATGTTCTTTTCATTGATGATGCTACAAGATGGATAACATTATATGTTTTGAAGGAAAGATCAGAAGTGTTTGGAGCCTTCAAGCATTTTCATGCATATGCAGAGAGAGTCACAGGTCAAAAGCTTAAGAGACTGAGGTATGAATACTTCTCCCAAGAGTTCAATGATTATCTTTGGAATGGAGGTATTAAGAGAGAAATAACTTGCAGGTATACACCACAACAAAATGGTGTAGCAGAAAGAAGAAACAGGACTTTGGTGGAGTTTGCCAGAGCTATGCTGAAGGAGAAGAACTGTCCAAATTATCTTTGGGCTGAGGCTGTAAATACAGCTACAGATCTTGTGAATAGATTACCATGTGCAGCTCTAAATGGAATGACTCCATATGAAGCTTGGTGGGGTAAGAAACCATCACTAGATCATTGCAGAGTGTTTGGATCAATTGCATATGCTTATGTGCCATCACAGCTTAGGCATAAACTTGAACCAAAGGCAGAAAAATATGTGTTCATTGGTTATGATGAAAAGCAGATGGGTTATAGGTTGTGGAATCCTCTAACCAAACAATTTCTTGTTTCTAGAGATGTTACATTTGATGAACAGAAAAGTTGGTATGCAGATCAAAGTCATACAGCTGAAGAATTTGAAGAAGAGGTAAGAAGATGTGAGAAAGGAAAATCAATTGTGCAGGTAAATAGAGTTGAAGACTATGTGCAAGCAAGTACATCCAGAAGTGGATTAACGAGAAGGAATGAAGAAGCTCCTATATTTGATGAAGAAGTGTATCCAGACACTTATGAAGAATGTGAACCAAGAAGGTCAAGCAGGACTAGAAGACAACTAGAAAGGTATTCTTATGATACTTCTTACATAACTCAGAAGAACTATGCATATATGGTCAAAGATGATGAAGAACCTCAGAACTATGATGAAGCTAAAGGTAAGAAGCAATGGGAATAAGCAATGAAGGAAGAGTTCAATGCACTAGAGGAGAGCAAGACATAGGAACTTGTTCCTAAAACAAATGGTAAGAAGGTTATTGGAAATAAATGGGTTTATAAAGTGAAGAAGCTTGCAGATGGAAGTATAGCCAGATACAAATCTAGATTGGTGGTGAAAGGCTATGCCTAGACCTATGGCATAGATTATGATGAGACATTCAGTCCTGTAGCTAAATGTCAACTATAAGGATAATCATTGCTATTGCAGCTTCAAAAGGATGGACCCTAAGTCAATTGGATATAAAGAATGCATTCTTGAATGGATACATATCAGATGATGTATACATGGAATAACCTCAAGGGTTTATAGATTCTAGGTATCCAAATTTTGTTTGCAGGTTGAGAAGAGCACTTTATGGATTGAAGCAAGCTCCAAGAGCATGGAACTATAGACTGGTGAAGTATCTCAATGATCTTGGATATCAAAGTTCAAAAGCAGATCCAAGTCTACTCATCAAAAGAACAGAGGAAGGTACAATTTACATTTGTATTTATGTACATGACATTATAATTACAGGTACTTCAGATGAAGGAATCAAGGAGGTAAAGAGATTACTTGAGAAAGAGTTCAAGATCAGTGACCTAGGAAAGTTGTCATACTTTCTTGGAATGGAAGTCACTTATACAGATCATGGCATATATGTATCACAAGAAAGGTATCTTCTAAATCTATTGAAGAAGTTTGATATGGAAAATTGCAGAGAAGCTTCAACTCCACTTGAAGTTAATCACAAGCTCAGTAAATATGATGGTGTAGAATACAAACATATGAGGAAGTATCAATCTCTTGTGGGTAGTTTGATTTATGCTACACTAACAAGACCTGATCTTAGTTATGCAGTGGGAGTTTTGTCACAATTCATGCATTGTCCAAAGGACCCACATTGGATTGCAGGTCAAAGAGTTCTCAGATATATCAAAGGAACTATAAAGGAAGGATTATATTATCCTTTTACATCAGATTTGAAGTTGAGAGCATAAAGTTGGTGTTCAAAGAAACAACATACATTAACATTATCATCAACTGAAGCTGAGTACAAAGGACTTGTGGAAGCAGCTAAGGAGGTCATATGGATGCAGACATTGTTCAAAAGCTTGGGCATTGATCAAGGTACACCTACAATACATGGAGATAATATGAGTTCACTTTGTCTTGCAGCAAATCCAGTTTTTCATGCAAGGACAAAGCACATAGAGATACAATATCATTTTCTCAGAGAAAAGGTAATGGAGAAGGAGATTGAAGTGGAGTACATTTCTACTAAAGATCAGTTAGTAGACATAATGACAAAGAGCTTGGATGGTGTGAAGACCAGCAGATTCAAAAGCATGGCAGGAGTTGTAGAAGTTTTTTAAAAAGTCACGAGATAGAGAAAAACTATATAAGTTAGTTTGTATCAACTGACGCAATGTGAATGAGAGAGAAGACAATGATAAAGAGGGTTAGAACTCATTTTTGTATGACTGAGTATAGTCGGCCTTCTCTAAGTGAGAAAGCACTTGTAAGCTTCTGAGTTTTCATAGCTATGAGAAGAAATAGTTAAAGTTCTGTGTATGAGACTCTCTCCATCATCTCCATGCTTGCCTACTGTGTGGTGAATTCAAAAGTTCAAGTTTTCCAAGAAACTCGATGCCTGGCATCGAGTTTGTGCTGATAACTCATTATTTTCATTCTCTGTGTGTTACGTGTTGTTGAATCTTTTAAAAAAATGAGGTTTGTGGAGCAACTCAATGCCTGTCATCGAGTTTCAGCATAAAGTCGATGCCCGGCATCGACTTCCCACATACAAGTGGTCTTCTTCATGTGTGTGTTCAAGAGGCTAATTCTGGTGCTGAAAAAGTGGCTGAAAAAACTCAAAGTTGATGCCCGGCATCGACTTTTGGTTGCAAGTCGATGCTAGGCATCGAATTTTTATTTTTAGACAACGAAATTTACTAAAACAGGCAAAATTTCTAGTTTTGGAAGGTCATACAGGGTCATCTTGTGAGGGCCATAACTTGAGTTCTAGAGATCTGTTTCATGCATATGATAGCTTGTTGGAGAGCTCTACTCTTCTAGTTTCAGAGTATAGAAGGTTGTGGAGAAATAGTATTTGAGCTAAGAGAAATTAGAAAATTACTGAAGGTATGTCATTTCAATGACTATAAAAATCTGAAGAAGCAAAGTTCTTGGTTTCGGCTATCATTTCTCAAAGTTTGGAGTGGCAATGAGTTAATGGTGACCATAGAGGTGTTCTAGTGTCACATTAATTCATTTCTTGTGGTGTTTTACACATCAACATTGATTTTGATTCCTTTCCTTTGAAATTGAGGAAGGAAGTAGCCCTTATTTGATTATAGGAAATAAATCTAAAGAGAGATATGACCATTTTCAGTCTATAGATCTTGGTGCATGCGCAAATACTCCAAATATGATACTTTTCATTTTGAGGATAAAAATGCTATAAGGGGGAGGAATGTTTTATAGTTCATGGGTTCAGAAGGTTGTATAGTTCACGAAAATGCTATAAGGGGAAGATTAATGTTGTATAGTTCATGCTATAAGGGGGAAGAATTTTGGTTGTATGGATTTTAGATTTTAGAATATGATGTATATTTGTCTTGGTTTAGCTCTTGAATTACCTTGGAACATGCTTGAAACTTTGGGTTGAACCCTTGGTTTTACCCTTGGGATATTTATTCATATGAGCTCCCAATTGAATGGTTGTGAACCTTAGGTTTGATTTATCCTAAGGTGTGGGCACCTTAGTCTTGGAAGAAGGTTCTCTAAGTGTGACCTTGGGATGTATGTGAGAGAAGAATCCTCAATTGAATTAGAAGGCATGTGATAGCCTTTGTAAGGCATGTGAAGGTCCTTGGGAAAGTGTTCACATGAGGGAAACTTGGCTGGACACTTGGACAAGACCAAGAACATGTAACCCCTTCACCTAGAGATATATGGGTGGAGTTAGATGAGTGGAGTCTTGTTTTCTCTTTTCAAGTGGTGGTATTAGCTTAATTAATTCCCTTTGGAATTTTCATAAAGCATCAGCTCCCTATAATTGTACATTTTGGTACACTTTGTACCTTCCTAGAAATCTATTATTTCTAGGAATGTGCAATAGAGGTTCTACCTCTATCTTAGAAGGGCCAAAAGCTAGATTCATCTTTTATTTTCAATAGAAAGGAGAGGAATATCTAAATGTTCTTTATTTTATGTACTCTTATATACCCTTTTCAAATACGCAACACTTTATTTTTATTTGTAGGACTTAGCAAACTATATGAACTTGGCAAAGTGGGTTTACCTAGTCCATGTCGAAACATGCTCAATATCATAAGGAGACATTCTATCTTCTCATTCCTTGGCAAGTTAGGAGTACATATATCAATCACTACACTTTTTTTGAAAGGTAAGTTTCAAATATTCTAGGAGTGATAGATCTTAAACCCCATTTTGGAAAGTTCATTTTCTTCTAAATTGAATCATTATCTTGATCAGCTTTGATTTTTCCTAGATTAATCCTTAGACCATATCCTTGTTCTTTTATGGCTTTAATCCTTTTGGAAAATCTTTGATCTTTAAGGTTTCATTGGTTAATAGAATGCAATTATGACTTTAGGAATTGGAATTACTTGGTAGACCATTCTCCTAGGTCTCTCCCCAAATTTTTTGTTCACCTTTGGTTTGCAAGTTCTTCTAGAGAGAATCAGTACTATCTTGAACCAGCATTGGTTTATTATCAAGATAGTTACTTATACTAACCTCAAAGGTATCCAAAACTTTGCAAAGAGGAGAAAATCACTTCTCTTACTAAATCAATTCCTTCAAAACCTCAAACGAATTGATGAACAGTACTTATCAAGCCATCAACATACCTTGTTGCTCAATCTTGTATAATTTAGATGGAGCTAAATTATTAAAATAATATCTTCTTCCAACATCTTCCAAGAAAGATACCTCTCTCTAGGCATCATCTCCTAGATCTTGCTAGGAACCTAGTGAACATTCTTAAACCACTTGTCTCATTCTCTGAAGATTTAAGAGATTATCTTTTATAGGTCATTCTATCATTAAAGGATTTATACTTGAATAGGCTTGAATCTAAGCTAGATCCTCGCTCTCGGAATTCATCTTAAAAAATTCACCAAATTTTTATTTACATCTTTTCCCCAACTACTCCACAATCTAAAGTTGGCTATGCATTCTATTAAAAAGAATGCATTTTAAGAGGATAAAGAATATTTTTTTTCTAAGGTAAATGTTAATCTTACTACATTTACCCTTGTGTAAACACAACAATGTATTTAAATTGGTTCAAGGAATTACATTTCTACCCCTCTTAATGAACCTCACACCATACTCTTAATGATCATATCTTTATGAATTATCCTCATCTTCCCTATCTGATGTTGAGTCTTTTTTTACTTTGGCCATCAGAGAAAATTCTCAACAAGAGTTAGTTCCCACTATCCCATACAAGTGAGTTCTTTCTCCAGTCCATAGAACACCATCATTAATCTTTCTAGCTTCCTTGTCCTTTTAATACCATGTAATCATTTCCTATGATCATGAATTCCATCTTGGAATTCCTTTGTACCATATTCACTTGATCTAGGAGTAAGGTGTCTAAATCTCATGCCAATTAATCTTATACCTCAAAGATTTCTTTTTCAACCTTTAAACTTTCCTTGGCATGATTTATCAAAGCGTTAAAGTTTTGATCCCTTTGACTAGTTTAAGACGTTTGGCTTTCCTAAAATTCCTCTAGCCAAGTGAACTAGAGATAAGACCAAAATTTTTGTTCTCTAGATCCCTTCTTCAATCGTATTTACCCATGGGATTTGTTGGGGATCTTTAACTCATACCTTTATGAGTTTTTATTGTTATAATTATTGCTTTGTCTATAGTGAGGCGTAATTCTTGAAATAACGTTCTTTACTTAGCTTGATCATCTTAATGAATGTGTGAAAAATGTGTTTAGTCATTTTTAGCAGGCTCCAAGCTATGAGCCTTCCCCATCACCTCTTCACAATGGTATCAGAGCAAAGCTAAACTCTAAGCATCATAAGTGATGGATTGCCCTCATCTATTGATGAATTGGACTGAGGTAATTACTCAACATGGTTGCTCAAAATGCAGGCCTCTCAACAATGAAGGAGCCTATATGGTTACATATTTGGAGATGAGATGATACCAATACTCAAAAGCAAGGGCCAACCAACACAAGAGTAGGAAAGGTTGAATGCATGGTGCTCAAATGATGCTTTGGGAAGGTCATACGTTCTTAATATATCTCTAATTTTGTATTCCCACACATTAGGAATAACAAAAAATCACACGAGATATGGAATGCTCTAGAAGCATTCTACTCATCAAGCACCAAGGCTAGAACGAATCAACTATGGAGTGAGTTTAGAACACTCAATAAGATGCCCAAGAAAAGTATGAATGATTTTGTCACCAAGATGAAGGACATTGGAGACCAACTTGGAAGCATTGGAAAGGTCATTGATGAAGAAAAAATACTGAGGAAAGTCATCAATGGGATCAAAGCTGATGAAAAATGGGAAGCCTTCACCACAACTATGGACCTCTACATTTTCGTTGAGAATTCAGTCTCTACCTCAACTCATCATGCATTCCACCTTGGGATACAAGAGCGATAATTAAAGACTTATCCAAGCTTAGAATTTCCAAACACGACAACATATCTTGTTACAAGGGAAGATCATGGAAGACATGGAGTCACATGGTGTGTATCTAACCAACTTCATGTGTTACTAAAGCGAAGCAAGTATTATCACGATTCTTGTTGCTGTATAAAATGAAACAATGATAAAGGAAGGAGTTCTTGGGGTGAAGTTAGAGTTTGCATGGAAAAAGATTTTGGAGTCTATCAACTGCTGGTATCAAGGTCGGGTAGAAAGCTTTTCAGTGGCTACATCAAGTATCACATGCTCACATGTTATTCAATGTACATTATTGGATTTCTTTTTGGTTCATTTTGACTTTGCGTAAAAGAAGTTATCACTATCAATTTGAACATTTCACACATGGATTTGTATGAGCAATGACATCAACTTGCAGTTGAGCAATTACTTTAAGTACCTGAAGTAACTTCGTCCATCATTCATAATCTTCAATTGCAAGAATATAAAAAAAGCATGAGGAGGAGGATCTTTGGCGCACACTTTATGGCAGTTGAAAACAAAAAGATTTGCATAATTATTTTGTTTTTGGTGTGGATTCATTGGAAGGAAAGGTGCTCTACTTTAAAAACGGACCTAAAACTTTTTTGCATGGCATCTTGTTTGATTTTTTTACGCTGCCCGTATTCTGAATCACGCTTATCCCTACAAATTGCTCGTAGGGCTTATGTCGATAAAAACTTGAATTGGTTACCGAGAAAGATACATGCAAAATTCTAGCCATTCCTCCATGCGTAGACAAAACATATGTCTTTATCGTGAGATACCTCTATTATGTTGCTCGTTTTTTAAAGCTGAAGGTAATCATTTGCACTACGCCAAAACTTCAATAGGTGGACAATCATTAGATTCATTGAAGTGGTGAACTGCGTGGGATACATTTCAATTGGATTTTCTAGCATGAATGCAAAGAAGTCTTCTAACTTGAGGTCGTGAAGTTCAATGCCTACGTTTGACATCTTTTATTCGTGAGAAATTCATATATTTTATTAAGTGACATTATATATTCTTTATATACATGTTTTGAAGAGTTGTGCTTGAAGCCATTGATAGTATGTGGGAATTGAGATGATGATGTATGTGAACATAGGTATAGAAGATATTGAAAATTGCGAAGCTATGTTAAGGTTTTCTTACCCATCATTTTGAGTCTCCATCTTCTTGAAGTTAATGTGGACCACCCAAACCGCTTGAAGCATCCTGCGTGTGCTATATCGCTAGATCACTGGCAATTGACTTGATCCATCAACTACACCTTCACTTTGACAACATGGACATGCAAGTTCCTAACTTCAATACATTCATGGGGCAATGGTTTGCACATGAAGCACATCTTATGAAGAATGAAGATACTCAAAAAGGTAATCGATCCTCTCCTCTCTACACAAATAAGAATAAAAGCAAGGATAACAAGCGCAAAGGTAAGAAGTATAATGATGAAAGAAGTAGCGCTCAAGCCAATTATTATTAGAATCTTAATTCATCATCACACACATAGGTTATGAATGATGAAAACACATAAAGAAAATAGATATACAAGGAGACCAAACAGAATGCAGTATTGTTTGTATTCTCCCCCCATGCACTCTGTTTGGATAGTCCACAGAGTGCATGTATTTATAGGATTTTGTATGATCTCAAAAATAGTGGTTACATGAGAGCGGCTTCGAAAAGCATGCATGAAAGTAAAAGTTGGTCTCTTTGTAGAGAGCCTTTGCTTCTAATAATAGAAATCATGGTCGACAATGACCCTTATTCTAGACACTACTTTACTAAGTGTTTCTAAAAATAGAACCCTCTACGTCGGTCTATTTATAGACTATATAAATTATAAATTGGACTATTGATGTCCATCCTTTCATGCCTTTGATGCCCTCATGAAACTTCAAGTACTATATCAAAAACACCAAAACACATTAATACATTAATAAATTAGCACTCCAAAAATTCTTTATTCAACACATTCTATAATTCATAACATGCCCCTGAGTTGAAAAAGCAACTGACCTCAATTGATAAAATAAAAATAATCATGGATGGTGAGTCACATGTTCGAGAACTCACAAAAATAAGCATGTTCCATGTAGAAACACATGCATGAAAATGTTCATGGAAGAGTTACAATAATGTGTATGTGTGTGATATGCAAAAATTAAGTGATCATAATGGGGTATTAATTGTGTTTTATATATCCATTCTCATTCTTCGATAGAGTTATTTTTGTACTTAACTAAATATCAAGGATACTGAGTACCTATGTGTGTAGTAGTGATATCATGATCAATTATTTTCTCAAGAACTAAGATTTCATATTGTTATTCAATTAAAGGAGGGTCATCAAGAAGTGGAGTGAGTGGTAAAGTTTCTTTAAATGGTGTCAGGTGGGAAATCATTAGAGAAGGGATGGTGTGAACCATCCCTTAGATTCAATAAGAAGGGCATACATATGAGTGCCAAGTGGCACTCATGTGAGATGCCACTTAGTGATCCTATGAAGAGAGGAATTAAAGAAGACTACACGGCTGGGCAGCAACAATGAGATAGGATCTCCGTGAGTGGAATCGACGCAAATTTTAAGACCTCAAGCTGTGTGTACAGCTATTGAAAGGTTGAAGAGCTTCATTGAGATCGATAGAGAGTGGCAGAGATCTGATATTGGTATTGGAGCCAACAGGCACACGATCACAGACAAGCGCGCACGTGTGGCCAAAGACCCACATACATTCAGACAAAGCGCATGCAGAGGGTAGCTTCAAGCTCCCATCTCTCTCCACTCTTCCTCTTGGATGAACGAATAGTGAAGTAGGCTTCTTATATATGTTGAGTGCCTAGGCGGCTGGACCTCGCATGTGGGAGTTTTGGTGCTTCTCTTCATAGCTCCACGCAGCTATGCTCCAAGTAGGATAAGGAGGTGAAAAGCTTAAGTTTTTGAATTTTTTTTTTAACGTGGAAGGGTAGAGCAACCTATGAACCAAGAGTTTGGGCAAAATAATGATGCATACATGTAATATGGGCTATGGAGATGGGGTATGAGTTTTGGGTTTGATAAAATAGCTTCAGTTTCTCAGTTTGGAGCTTCTCAAAGACACCCTTCCATGAAGATTAGCTTTTCCGCTTCTTACTTGTGACATACCCGGCTTCTCTGCACCATAGCTTGCTCATATGATATCCGATTTCAAAAATCTTGGTCACATTATGAAGCTATTCCTAGGCTTCTCTTAGAGACCATTAGTGTTGGATTTGAACGAGATTTGGTCAACCAAAATCTCTCTGTAGCGCTTCAGCAGGAACTAGGCGGCCACTGTTGGGCCTAGATTTTCATTGTTCGATGTCCAAATTCACTTTTTTCACTTGGGATAGCTTTAATTCTTTGAACTACAGGTGCTCGGATACTTTCTTGGACTTGCGAGGACTATCAAACCTCAGAAGTTGTTTATTTTTACTCAGTATTCCTAGTTGGGGTTATTGCTACGTGGTTTTGGCATTGTTCTTGTTGGTTTCTGGTGATTAGAACCTCTCCGGACCATCCGTACATTCCCAATTTTTGTTTGGCCCTGGTGAGGATTCAAATTCAGTGACCTAAAGTGTTGTGAAATCAACTTCTTAGAAACTAAGCTAGCACTCAAGAGTATAAAATCAACTAGTCTAAACCATCAAGGGGAAGAGAGAGCACATATCCACCCATCCAACTCCACCCATATATATACCTCTAGTCCAATGGAGTGCATGTCCTTGAGATTGGCCAAGTGTCCAGCCAAGTGTCCCTCATGTGGACACTTTCCCAAGGGTGATCACATGTCTTCTAATTTCCCAAGGTCTATCACATGCCTTCTAAATCAAATGAGGATTCTTCTCTCACGTACACACAAGGTGGCTCTTAGAGAAGCTTCTCCCAAGACTAAGGTTCCCACACCTTAGGATAAATCAAGCATAAGGTTCTAACCATTCAACTGGGAGCTCATATAAATAAATACCTCAAGGGTTAAAGCCAAGGGTTTCACCCAAAGGTTCAAGGCATGTTCCAAGGGTAGTTCAAGGGCTAGAACAAAGAAAACATACATCATATTCTAACCTTTAGAATCCATATGTTTAACCTTCTAAACCCATGAATTATACAACATTCTTCCCTCCTTTAACATTTTCGTCCTCAAAAATCCGTGTAGGTATAATATGTGAAGTATCCGCCCGTGCACCATGATCTATATTCTGAGCATGGTCATCTCTCTCTTTAGATTCATTTCCAGTAATCAGATAAACGCTAATCCCTACCTTAATCTGAAAGGAAAGGAATCACAATCCCTGCCCAAATCACTTTCTCTTAGTCCACCTGAATGTACATGCATGCCTTATACCTATGGACTAGTGAAAAGGGTGGACTTCTTTGGTGGTCTTTTTCTTTTGGCATTTTTGCAAATCTTGAGCTCCATAAAATAATATATTTCAGTACACTTTGTACTTCCCTAGAATTTTATAATTTTTAAGAGTCTATTATAGGGATCCTATCTCTATCTTGAAAGGGCTAGAAGCTGGATTCATCTTCCACTTTCAACAGAAAGGAGAGGAATCTTCATATGTTCTGAACTTAACTTATTCTTTTATAGTCCTTTTCAAATACAAATATACTTTATTTGTATTTTCCAGGACTTAGCTAAAGATATGAACTTAGGAAAGTGGGTCTAGTGAGTCCCTGCCAAAACATGCTCAATAAAATGAGGGGAAATACTATCTTCTCATTCATTGGCAACTTAGGTGGACTTATTTCAATCATTCAGGTTTTCTTGAAACATAAAGTTCAAGTATTCCGAATGACAATATACCCAATTTTAAAAGTTCATGTCCACAAGTGGATCCTATCTTGACCATGTTTGATTTTCCCTGGATTAATTCTGAGAATAGAGTTTAATCCCTATGGAAGTTTTAACATTCAAGACTTAGATCCAAAGATGACTTTAGGAATTGGAATTATTTGGTAGACCATTCTCCTAGGTCTCTACCCCATTTGTTTGTCTTAGCTTAGCATATTCTTCTAATGAGAATTAGTACTAATATCTTGAACCAACTGTGGTTTAAATAGTTATGTATACTAACCTCAAAGATTACCAAAGCTTTGCAAACAAATCTTAAGAAACCAATTCCTTCAAATCCTCAAAATTGAGATAGGCTATTTTACTTGAATAGGCTTGTCTTACTTTTGGAGTTTAACTCCCAAAATTCTTTACCCTCTTACTTATCCAAATTTATTGTTCCACATAAAATTTGGCTATGCATTTTATTAAGAAAAATGCATCTCCTTAAGAGGATAAAGGATAGCCTTTTCTAGGGTAAATTTCATGTTCATTCTATTTACCCTTTTGTTCATAAAACTAGCTGTATTAAATTGGTTCAAGGAGGTACATTTCTACACCTCATAATGAACCTAAGACCTTAATCTAAATGGTTGTATCTTTAAGGCTTATTGTGATGTTTCCTATCGGATCTTGAGCCTATTTTCTCTCTCGCCATCACAGAAATATCTCAATGGGAGTTAGTTCTCACTGTCCCATACCAGTGAGTTCTTTCTCCAATCCATAGAACCACATCCTCAGTGTTTCCACCTTTTTTGCCCATATCTCTTCAATGCTCTCTAATCATTTACCATGATCATGAATTCCACCTTGGAACTCCTTGGCATCATTTTAATGAGAGCAAAGACTAAGGTTTCTAAATGTTTAGGTCGACCTTGTATATATATATGTGTGTGTGTGTGTGTATATATATATATATATATATATATATATATATATATATATATATATATATATATATATATATATATATATATATATATATATATATATATATATATATATATATATATATATATATATATATATGTGTGTGTGTGTGTGTGTGTGTGTGTGTGTGTGTGTGTGTATACATATATATATACACACACACACACACACACACACACACACATATATATATATATATATATATATATATATATATATATATATATATATATATATATATATATATATATATATATATATATATATATATATATATATATACATATATGTGTGCATCTCTTTTTGTATTGGTTTTCTTTCTTGGTTTTTTCTTTCTTGGTTGTAACTTTCATGTCTTATATTGGTCTTAAGTCTTTTGCTTTTGTTTGTTATTTTTTCCAATGTGTATGTATTTGTGTTCTCTATCTTGAGTTCGTAAGTTTGGATAACTCTGAACTTATGAAGGTATATATAAAAGGGTTTGCTCTTTTTGACCAATGGAGGCCTCTTGTATTATCCAACCATAAAGGTTTGATATATTTGACCAAGTTAGGTCACTTGGCTTTCTCAAAATTCCTCTAGCAAATTTAATAGGAGATAAGATCGAGTCTTTTCTCCTTTAGATCCCTTTTTTAATGATATTTACCCATGGGATTTTCTTGGGATCTTCAACTCATACCTTCACAAGTTGATATCTTTGCTTAATTCTTCAACATCATGTTGATGTTCTTCAAACCATTAACCATTCTCCTTTTAGGGATCAACAATTATATGTCACCCTTTTGACTTTAGCAAGTTGACATGCTTATCGATCCAAACTTTGGATCCATCTTTATCCATTCTCAAATAACCTACTCTAAATATGCTTCAAGTCTTTGGCTAGCCTACCTTAGTTTACCTTCCAAATTGGAATTCCTTAATGAATTCCCTTCTTGCATATCTGATTCCTAATTTGTTTGAGATTTAAATCAAACATACTTAGGTATTTGTACATCCAATGTACTCCTTAACTTTCATGAAAGAGTTAAGGAATATCTTTTGTTTAGAAGTATCATATTGATGATACTTTTCTTCCCACCCTTTGAAGAGTATTCATTCTTGAAAACTGTAGGAAATTGATGATCTTTTAATTTCCTATCCAAATGGGAGGTTCATTTATGCTAAATCCTTCACTCAAAAAGCTCTCCAATATCCTTGAGTTTAAGCTTCCATTATCCTTAAGTTCAGTGTCCCATACCACTGAACCCACTTAAGCGAAATTGTAAATCTAGCTGTCCCATACCATCCGATTTACAATCCCACCTTAGTGTAGACAACTTTAGCTCTTACCCAAGGATTTAACTCTATTCGTTTTAGTCTTATCAAATATAATCAAAATCTTTGTAAGTTACATTCTTACAGAGTCTTTATTTGTTCTTTGAAAAGACGTTGAGCTTTCATTGAACTATTTCCTTGATTAGATGCAATCAAAGTTATCTTTGTTTATGTCATTTGACAATAGAGCTAGTATTCTCATACTAGATATCATTTGTATAGTCAATCATAAGCTTTGCTAAATGGTTACCTTGTTAACCATCTTGATAAATTGTTTCTTACTCATAGAGCACATTTTGGAGTAGAGTTCTTAAGGGTTTCTTTCAACCCTTTAATCTTCCTCTTCTCTAGATATGCTTAATGGGTTACAATTCTTCACTCTTGAAGCAATTTTCTCAAAGTTCCAAAATGGAACCTACCTCTTGTCAATGAACGAAGAAGCTTACTAGGGAAGAAATGAATGCTAAAAAGGGTAAAATGGTTCAACCATTTTTTCCCTAATATGTCATTTGTGGACATTCTCTTCCCCCTTTTAGTGTGATCATTGTCCTCGATGATCAGATGTTGAAGTTCCTCTGAACTTCTTAACATTGTTCACAATGAAAAATTATCCCATGTGTATAGGGTCTCATCTAAGCTTCTAGTTTCTCCTTTGGATTTTTCAATCCAAGCTCTTCTTACTACCATTTATGGCTTAATAAGAAGAGAAACTTGTTGTATTTTAGGCTTTAAGTGCTTGGCCTTGTTGACCAGGCATGCCATGGGTATTATGGAACTTAGGGGTCCATAAATAGGACTCGAAGTTTAAATTTCTTCTTCCTAAGTTGAAATTTTGTTGGCTTTTGAATTAAGCCAACATATAAAAAGCATAAAAGTTAATGGGCATAATCTCACCGCACCATTGAACTTTTATGCTTTTGACTTCATATAAAGAAGCCATTTTTCTATCTTAAACCTTAAACTTACAATACTTAATTTCTCTCTCATGTCCCATTAACCCATGCATATGTGATTCAATCCATGCATCATAGTGTATACCAAAAACATTCTCATCTTTTCTTGAAGATGTGTAGCATGCGTAAGGTCCGAAAATTGAAAGCATGCATGGAATTCACATTTAGAACTCCACTTAGTGCATGAATACATGTTTGTGCCATCCATTCATGTTCATGCCATGCTATAATGAACATTCTATGTCCATTATCTAACAATCTTTTAGATGCTCACTATATTCTATTCTAATGAAAAACATATTCGCATTCGATTATGCCTCTAATGCACCATGTAAGTGAATCATTTTATGCACTATTCAATGTGCATAAGTGTTCCACTTCATTCATTAGAAATGCATTCTTTCATGCATTCCTTTACTATTCCAAACAAAGAAAATAGATGAACAAATTCGAAGTTGTACTTACATTAGTCATAGCTTTGTCCATCTTTGAATCCTTGCATGAAGAGGCATATTCGTTTGGGTACTTTATACTTGAAGTTGCAAATTCGAGCCATCATGAATTTCCAATCTCAAGTATGTTTCCATAGGCATCTTTGTACTTACTTGTATGCCCGTACACACATTTAACCTTATAAAAACTCTAAGGGTACTCCAATGCATGCTTATAACCTCACAATTCTTCTATGAATTTCCAAGTACATATAGGAAATACTTTTACCCTTGTCTCATTACATATGAGATGATAATGACTTCCACTTTAGAAATAGAATCCGTTCTATGCATCGTTCAATGTATGTTAATACTTAAATGGAGGTTGTTTTCTGAATTCATGATGGTAAAGTAACCTTTGTACTATGAGGATGCATCTTTCCATTTCATGGTGTATTCGATGCATAATGAACTCAAATAAATGCAAGTGACAAACAAAGTACTTAGCTCCAATGAATGCTTGAAGCTCCTTTTATGGGGGTTGGGGATGCTGCAATCTTTCTCCCAACTTCATGCTTCTTTCTCAATGCATACTCTATATATGCATTTTATCTTCCATGTTCATACAAGATACATGCACATAATCTTTTATATGTATGCAAAAAAAATTTGCATGCCATGCTAAAGAAATAATAAAAAAGAAGTACTTAAATACTTCCCCAATCTAAATCCAGTAACGATCCAAGCTTTCACATCAAATTGATTTGTCCTTCTTGTCTTTCATCTTTGTATGTACATGGCTTGTTGAACTCCACGGACTTTGTATTTCTTCACATGATAGAAGAGGAAAGTCGAAGAGACAGTTCGTGCGAAGGCTGAAGATGGAGTGATTATATCCCACATTTGAAGTAGAAAGCTGAGGAACTTCCTTCTTAAAGCGCATTCTTCCCTCTTCTTCTGTGAATTCTGCTAGAGCACGCAACTCTGTAGAGTGCTTCAAAAGGTACATTGTTTGCACATGCGTGCGTGAAAATAATGCTCAACGCACTCCCCCACTTGGCCTATATGGTGGGCTTGCTAAAGGGCATTCACATGATGCATGACAGTCACAACAATACTTTTAGACCCCACAGGACTGTTCAAGGAATCATCAACGCGAGAGACAGACTATGAAAGTCGGGAAAAAACCTCACAACAATACTTTTAGACCCCACAGGACTGTTCAAGGAATCATTGACACGAGAGACAGACTATGAAAGTTGGGACAAAACCTCACCCTCGAGATTGGACAAAATCTAGGTACAAAGAGTAAACCTTACTCTGAATACCAATGTTGTGAAATCAACTTCTTAGAAACTAAGCTACCACTCAAGAGTATAAAATCAACTAGTCTAAACCATCAAGGTGAAGAGAGAGTACGTATCCACCCATCCAACTCCACCCATATATATACCTCTAGTCCAAGGGGGTGCATGTCCTTGAGATTGGCCAAGTGTCTAGCCAAGTGTCCCTCATGTGGAAACTTTCCCAAGGGTGATCACATGTCTTCTAATTTCCCAAGGTCTATCACATGCCTTCTAAATCAAATGAGGATTCTTCTCTCACGTACACACAAGGTGGCTCCTAGAGAAGCTTCTCCCAAGACTAAGGTTCCCACACCTTAGGATAAATCAAGCCTAAGGTTCTAACCATTCAATTGGGAGCTCATATAAATAAATACCTCAAGGGTTAAAGCCAAGGGTTTCACCCAAAGGTTTAAGGCATGTTCCAAGGGTAATTCAAGGGCTAGAACAAAGCAAACATACATCATATTCTAACCTTTAGAATCCATATGCTTAACCTTCTGAACCCATGAATTATACAACATAAAGCTTTAAGGATCACTTGGATTTTGCCTCCGCAGCTTCATTTTGTAACAAGGAAGTGCTCTTGTGATATATTTCTCTTCTTCTTGCATATTTAAGCTTTACTTCCATTCATTTTCACATACTCTAGTTAGCGAATGGGGGAAAGGAAGTAAAATATGGAATCTAAAGGGAAACAAGTAGTTGAACACACTTCTCCTAAAGAGCAACTAGAGGATCGTGATTCTAGAATGGAAGAAGTAGATTTAGGGCAAGAAGTAGAAGAAAACTTAGAAGAGAAAGAGCCTCAGCAAGAAGAGTATACATATGAGGGACTTTTAGATGCGTTTTTCACTCATGATCAATTCATAGACTAGAAAGAGAAAACCCTTGAATTAGAGAGAGATCTTGGTAGCATCACATCTCTCATATAGCAGCTAAAGTCTCAAATGATCTCACTTGAGACTAGCGTCATCTCTTTCCTAGCTAGGAAGGAAAGAGAAACCGCTCCTATTCCTTTAGAGATTACTAGGAAAGATACTTCTCTTCCTAGTAAACACAAAGGAGAGAGCTCTAGGGAAGCTTCCCTCCTAAAAGACTTGAAGCCACCTACCTTTACGGGGGATGACCAAGATAGGAATAAGGATGCAATCTACACTTTTTTACAAAAGTGGCATGATTTGCATCAATTGAAGGGCACCCCACCAGAGTATCGTGTGCTATAGCTGAGTCTCTCTCTTGACCCGCATGCTTACAAATGGTGGATGAGTCTTAAGGAGGCGAACTCTATCCCTACTAATTGGACTCAGTTTGAGACTCTTTTTCTAAAAGAGTTGCTTCTTGAGAATGAGGAGGAGAGGAATTGAGATGAGTGGGATAGGATTACACAAAGAGGTTGGCCTCTTACAGTCTACCTAGCCCACTATAGAGAGATCATTTTGAAACTTAAGGGCTTAGATGATTTCTAGAAGACCAGAGGGTTTGTTAGGGGCTTAGATAAAGCCATAAAGAGGGAAGTCAAAAGGAATGTGCGTAAGATGTTTGAGGAGGCGATCAACTATGCACAGATCTATGAGGACCATAACCTCCTCAATATATTCCTATGGAGACAGATCAGCCCCTCAAGCCTCTTAGTGTGACTAAATTAAAAAAGAAGTTGCCTTTTGGGAAAAAAAAAGTTTTTATTAAAAAACAAAGATCACAAGGGCCTAGTCTATCTACAGATTACTTTGAGAGGGCCAAAGAGAAAACTTGTGCTTTAGGTGTTTGTCTCCTAGCCATTCACAGTGGAACTGTCCACTCAAGAAGGGGGAACAAAACAAGAAGGGACCAGAGACTAGTACAGCCCCCAAAAAGGGACAAAAGGCAGTCCACCTAGTGGAGACCCTTCCTATTCATGGCAGCTCTAGCTGCAAGGGAGTGGAGGTGATGCACGAGGATATAGAGCACACTTGTTGTTTGACTCAGTCATTGTCCATAGTTTGGACCACATGACCTAGTTAGACTGCATGGTAGTGTATATGGGACCATGGTGCGACCCATGATAGATGACTCTACCACTCACAACTTTATAAATTATGCTTTGGTAATTAAAGATTCCCAAGTAGCCCAATGCACATAAATACATTGTATCTATGATGCAAGGGCAAGATAAGAGGATATGTGATACTATTGTATCCAATTTGGAAGTCAAGATCCAAGACTATATAGATTCTAATTATGAATATGGAGAGGATAGACCTTGTGTTAGGAAGAGAGTGGCTATGGGGGTTGGGAGATACACTTAAATGCAGCTATCAAAACAACACACTTGAATTTGAAAAGAATGGAAGTAAAGTTTTTATTCAAGGAGAGAGAGATGTACCTAGTGCACCTCTCATTTCATCATTAGAGTTGTATAGTCTTTGTTATTCTCATAATGTACAGGAGATGTTTTTATTGTATATTCATGATCTCGAGCATTGTACAGATAGCTCATATGATGTATATTTTCATGCTAGGAATGTAAATATGGACAGTACTTTCTACTATTCTTTTTTGTAAGAGTGTGTGGTTAAAAGTTTTAAGGATCTTATGTTTGAGTATAGAGATGTTTTTCCCACTGACTTACCTAGAGGGCTAGCACCTGAGAGAGGGGGCGTGGACCATGCCATTGAGGTTGTTACTAACACTAACCCTATTTGCAAGCCACCTTATAGGCTAAGTGTTTCTCACCATGAGGAGGTTGAGATGCAATTGCGGGATTATTTAGATAAAGGCTTCATTAAACCTAGTAACTCACCTTGGGCATCTCCAATGCTCCTAGTTAAAAAGAAAGACGGGTCTATGAGACTATGTATAGACTATAGAGCACTTAATAAGGTAACTATCAAAAATAGGTTTCCAATACCTAGATTGGAAGATCTATTTGATCAGTTACATCAAGCTAGGTATTCTACCAAGCTTGACCTCAGATTAGGATATCATTAGATCAGGATATCATCAGATCAGGATTAGGGCAGAGGATGTCCCTAAGACTGCATTTAGGACTAGATATGGGCACTATGAGTATGTGGTGATGCTTTGGTCTCATCAATGCTCTTGCCACTTTCATGAGCCTCATGAATAGTGTTGTACGACCCTATCTAGGACATTTTTTAGTAGACCTTTTGAATGACATTTTGATCTATAGTGCATCAGAAGAAGAGCACTTGGAACACTTAAGAAAGGTATTTCAAGTGCTAAGGGAAAGTTCACTCTTTGCTAAGGATTCAAAGTGTGAAATTTTCAAAATAGAGGTTAGATATCTTGGGTATATAGTCTCCCCGGATGGAATCCAGATGGATCCTAAAAAAGTAAGGGCTATTATGGAGTGACCACATCCAAGGAATCTAGAAGAGGTACAGATATTCCTAGGTTTATCAAGGTTCTATCGAAGATTCATTAAGAACTTAACCAAAATTATTGTCTCGATGATGGAATAACTTAAAGGGAAAGGGAAAGCCTTTCATTGGGGAGATGAACAGAAGCAAAGTATGGAGAAATTGAAAGTAGCAATTACTATAGCTCCACTTTTACATACAACAGATCCCAACAAACCATTTGTGGTTGAGACTGATGCGAGTGATTTTGCTATAGGAGCGGTTCTAGTTCAAGATGGTCAACCAGTAGCTTTTGAGAGTAAGAAACTAGAAGCAGATCAAAAGAATTACTCCGCCTATGAGAAGGAGTTGTATGCAATTGTCCATGCTTTGAAGAAGTGGCATCATTATTTATATGGTGCCAAAGTTACGATAGTGTTTGATCAAGAGAGCATTAAGTGGCTCTCTATTCAAATAGACCTTAAAGTTCATAAGGTCCGATGGGCAGAGAACCTTCAAGAGTCTGATTATGAGCTTAGGTGTAGGAAGGGAGAGTTTGATGTAGTGGTTGGTTCACTTAGCCGCATGCCTATGCTGAATGGACTAAGTTTTACTCAAATCACTAGTGAGTTACTTGAGTCCATTAGTGGGAAATGTAGGCTTGATCCTGCATATTCTAAGATTTGGGAAGCCATAGAGAATGGGAATCGTGATATACGGGTTTCCCGTGAGGATGGAGTATCAACAGGTACTCAAGAAGGATTCAAGTGGAAGAACTATAGTGTCCATGATGAATATATTTTATATAAAGGTAAGGTGTGTGTCCCTAGAGATTCTAAGATGAAACGACATATTTTGTATGAGTGTCATGACACACCTACTGCACGACACCTAGGAGTTAACAAGACTTATGATCTTGTTAAGAGGTAGTTTTATTGGCCTAGACTTCATAAGGACGTCCTAGAGTATGTGCTTAAGTGCACTAAATGCCATGTCAACAAAGCTGAGAGATTGAGGATTGGAGGAGAGGGCATGACTCGGTCTGGGTAATTGTGGATAGGTTAACCAAAATGGGTAGGTTTATTCTGACATGTACCAGAGTGAAGACACCAGAGTTGGCTAGACTTTTTATAAACAAGCTATACTGGTTATATGGTCTTCCTTTAGACATAGTTTCTAATTGGGATAGGAAGTTTACTAGCCACTTTTGGAGAGCGGTTTTCAAAAGTTTGGATACAAAACTTAGCATGAGTACAGCCAAGCATCCACAGTCGGATGGGCAAATAGAAAGGGTTAACCAGATCCTAGAGGATATGCTTCGAGCATATATGAATGAAAGGCAAACTAATTCGGAAGAGTACTTACCTATAGTAGAGTTTGCATATAATAATGCCAAGCACTCTTCCACTGGGCATAGTCCATTTATGCTTATGTATGGGTTTCAGCCAAGAGATCCTTATGCAGTAGGCTTGCAGAATGAAAACATTGAAGCTACAAAGGACTTCTTAGAAGAGATGAATGATATGCTTAGGATTGCTAAGGATAGCATTAGGAGAGCTCAGGATAGAGCTAGAGCCTATGTTGACCCTCAAAGGAGAGATATCAACTTTGAGGTAGGAGAGCAGGTCTATCATAGAGTTCCATCTAATTCTAAAACCATGAAGAGGGGGCCCTGTCCAAAACTATCTTCTAGGTATTGTGGACCTTTCCAAATACTTAAGAGAATAGGAAAGATGGCTTATCAGCTCCAAGTTCTAGAGAATAGTCAAATCCATCCAGTTTTTCATGTGAGTCGGCTTAAGAAAAGGTTGGGTGAATCTGACAACCTCATTCCAGATAGTGAGGTACTAGAGCCTATTTCTATTCAATCTATTCCACATGAGCTTGAGAGCATACTACACACTCAAGAGAAACGGATGAGAAGTCACCTGTATAAAGAGTGTCTAGTAAAGTGGAAAGATTGTTCAGAAGATAGTGCTACATGGGAGCAAGTTAGCACCCTTCAGATACGGTTTCCCAATTTTAGACTACTTTCCCAAGGGTCTTCTTAAGGGGAAGGATATGGGGGAACAACACCGATATATGACCAGGTATTGTTATACATGGGGATATAGTGGGAGTAGCCATTCTATTAATTCTCTCTCTTGATTAGACCTTCCAAATACCATTTTTGAGGACAAAAATGGACTTAAGGGGAAGGAAATGTTAGGAGGGAAATCACTAGAGAAGGGATGGTGTGAACCATCTCTTAGATTCAATAAGAAGGGCATACACATGAGTGCCAAGTGGCACTCATGTGAGATGCCACTTAGTGATCCTATGAAGAGAGGAATTAAAGAAGACTACATGGTTGGGCAGCAACAACGAGATAGGATCTCCGTGAGTGGAATCAACACAAATTCTCAGACCTCGAGCTATGTGTACAGCTATTCAAAAGTTGAAGAGCTTCATTGAGATCAAAAAAGAGCGGTAGAGATCTAATAAATGGTTTAAGTAAACTAACATGAAAAGAGTTATGTATATTATATGATGGTATATCTAATATGAATGAGTTATAACTAATTTTTTGTTTAATGTGAAACGATCCATAATTGCATGGTGCAAGTTTAATTTTAGGAAGCTGCAAGATATTTTCCAAATGTCTTTTAATGATACGAAACCATACAAGAACATTTTCCTTGAGTTCCTTGGCTAATTGTTTTGTATTGACATTATGTGTATAACATTCTTAAATTTTCCTAATGTGTTTGTGAATATCATGAAGTATAGAGATGTGACCTTGAGCAATAGAATCAACCATTGGAATATCACTTTGAGTGAGCGACATGGGAGTCGGAAGCTTTTTACCATAAACAATTTCAAAAGGTGCATGACCTATAGTGGTGTGTGTAGTGTTATTGTAAGCAAATAGAAGCAATGGTGGTGTAGCTCACTGATGAGTAGCACCTCCTTTAATGTCAATTCGGGAAGACATGAGGATGGTATGAAGACCTCGAACAAGTGATGGCACGTGTGAGTGAGAAGCACACAAACATGCACACACATACACACACGTGCACACATGGCAAGAACAAAGAGAGAGACAATGGAGTCACTTCTATTGCAAAAGATTTCTCATACAACTTCAATTCTATAACAAGCTAACATAAAGAATGAACTCTCTAGCTCTATTTATAGTTTTTGACTAGCTTTGGTCCTGTCCAGACCTAGTGTCCGACCTAATTAAAATTAGGTTCTAGGGCTATTTTGGAGGCTCAAAGGAGCTCTGTTTGACATAGTCTTCTACCACATCTGAAGCGAGGTGATGTTCTTCCAGTTGTAGACCTCGTGCTAAGTCTGTTAATAAAGCATCCCAATCTATTGGCCATGGAATGTCCGGATGTGGCAACTGCAATTGCTCCGAGTGTAAGGTCCTCTCCACAGCAAAGAGTTGGAGGAGATGTGAGGGTTTGGGTACGAATATTTCAGAATGGTATTCCCAGAACCCGGTGACGAACATCTCCTCAAACGTTTGTAGCATGATGGGAGGTACTTTATTCTTGCGTGCCAGGCATATACTACATTAATTGAGGGGGTTGTGCTCATGTCATACACCAAGTCTAGGTTGCTAGCGGTGAAGCTGACTCCTGAGAAATGTGGATCTTTAATGTTTTTGAATGTTCGAAATGTGACCAACATTAGTTAAAATATCTTCATACACATTTGTGCCATCACATCAGGGGTGTTTTGTAGCCTAAGACTCCAGTGATGGATGGTGGAAACCATATATGCAACCGAGGCCTCTCCTTGTGGAGGTGTGAGATACACATAATTTAACCATTTTGCATAGCCTTTGACATTCTTGACAACGATGGAAAACTCAGACCATGTGCATCTTCGAAGGACTGGAACGTAACATGGATTATACTTGATAAATAGTGGCATGTTATTCCATGTACATGTCACATCACTTTATGGGTTATGGTAGGAACATCTTTTGAGAGGAGTTCACCACATGGCATCAGATCGATGCTCTTTCCATATGTATGGTAGAAGAGGGGATAGAAGATATATCATCTTGGATTATTATATATTATGAGAGAGTAAGAGAGATGATCTTCTTAGATGTACGCGCTTGGGCATGGCTGGGAGGACAGAACTAACAAGTGATCTCTGTGTATGCATGGGTGACGGCCGTTCGTGAGTTGCAAAGGCAAAAGGAGAAGATCAAACTTAACATTGGTATCAGAGCGTAGTTGAGAAATTGGGCGAGACAGAGGTTTGTGCCTCATTTGTGGGCACTTGGAAAAAGCGCTTATCCATGGTGAGTTTTAAACTAGCCTTGGATGAAGGCACATGGGCATTTGGGCACCCATGGAGGGTGGGATAGGTCCAAATTTGGACCATGTGTTAGAGTTTAAGGTTGGTGGAAGTGCTCATGCATGGAAAGTGGGTCCAAGAGAGTTAGGAGGGTCCACAAGTGAGCATTGAGGGCAATGCTCAGTCTAAGGGGGCAGGAATGTCACATAATCTTAGTAGGAGATGGTTGAACCATGCCTTAAAAGAGAGGATTAGCAAGTAATCCTCAACCATGGCTTTTGGGGCAAGTGGTTAGCCCATCGCACTCCTAATCGAGGGGTTGTGAGTTCAATTCCCAACATTGGTATCAGAGAATGAAGTATACTTACATGAAGCATGGTGTATATATTACCATGGAGAACTAGAAAATCCTAGAAAAATCCACATTAGGAGTGGATTAGGAGCTTGTTCAAAGCTCCCATTTAAGTTTTTGCATAAAAGCAAAAATCTTGATTTAAGCCTCTTTTCGGGGGCAATTTAGCATGCTCAGGGGAGGATTTGGTAAGGTGATAGTAGGCTCGGGTATCTTCATATATTGCTCTTTGAGATTATAGAGAGAATTTTAGGATTTTCTTGATGGAAGAATGCTTTTGGGCACCCCAAAAATCACATTTTCACACTTTTTCTAGCCCCTCCAACAGTCCACTAGTTTGACATGTCCCACTTGGAATGGCCATATCTTGGGCTAAACTCTTATTTTGGACATGCTATGGATTGTTTCGAAGAGAACAAGCTCTAATGTTATTATAAGAAAAGAAATTTTGGAAAATATGTATTCTTGCAGGTCTGTACAGCTCTGCAAAGTCTGAACAGTTTTTGGCAACTATCTTCCAGGAGCCATATCTTTCAAACCGAGAAAGTGATTTGAGTAATTTCACTTCGACCTCTTTGCACATGCTATATATTTCAGTTTATGAACATTTGTAGGTCCTAAAGTGGTTTTTGCATGTCTAAAGAAGGATTACTAATGCATTTTGTTTACTAAATTTGCATTATTTTAGTGATCATCTAACCATGTTTTATGTTTTGGGAAGTGGTCCGATGTTTTCCGACACTTCAAAGCTTATGTTAGGACCTGAGGAGGAAGGTGCAGAGGTCTTCAAGCTCATTGAGAAGAACTGGATGCATGCAACTCCAATACAAAATCATTTAGAGTAGTATGCTTTATGTTTTTAGGCATTTTATTTATGTTATGGCATGTTCTGTATGTACATGCATAAATTTGATTGCATACATCAAATGTTGATCATTTTTTAAATTCTTAAAGTATGGATCGACAGGCAAGAATTATACTTTTTGATTGTTTGCAGGAAAGAGGATTACAAAAACCATATGGCTATGCAACACAGAGAACGGTTGCTAACAATTGCTCTTATGTTTTTGCACATTATGGAATTCATATATGAGTTTATGGCATGCATGCCATGGGCTTGTCAAGCCCTATGTTGTTGGTGGCTTGTGTGCCACTGAGCTTATGGTTTAATTTTTTTTTTTGGATTCCATTTCTTGGGGAAATGCTATCGAAATTTTTCCTACCACATGGCATTATATACGTGCTTGCCTTTAGGTAAGAATGTTATGGCATAGTAACATGCCTTTCTGCAAATATCAAAGTTTTAGGCATGCTTATAAGCATGTATTTGATGGACTTAGGACCATCATACTAGTATACATAAGGGAACTTGAGTAGTAACAGGATCCCTACACATGATCCTTATGGATTTAGACCATAGGATTGCTAACGGAAGGAGCTACACCTTCACCATTAGTATTGTGCACAAGCAATCCTATAGGTTTCAGGAAGTTGCATATAGATACGGGAGATACATATATGATACCTCTCCAAACAAGTGAAGATTTACTTATCTTCACAAGAGTCTCACTGTAGGATTAGGAGACTATGGGGTATTATCAAGAATACCCAAAGAGTGATTAGTTTCACTCATACACCTCACTTGAGTAAGTAGTGAAAAATTTTTGCTACACTACTAAGGAAACCAATTAGATGGAATCACAGAGATGGCTCTCATGAGAGAGCATCAACGGGTGCCATGTGATTCGAGTGATGGTTAAAAAGGCTAGAGGTATGGCACTAGGTCTATGGTATAGAGCATAGATCCCTTAGTCAAGAGTAGTTGGGGTACCCAATACACATATGTATATCAGGATCTACAGAGAGGTATTTAGACTTCATCTTTGTACCTACGAACAAGTTAGTTTGTAACATAAAGGAATATACATTGTCACTTGTTGAGTAGAACCAAACTAACTAGTTCGAGGACATGGGACTCATTTGGTTCCATTGACATAATTTTAGGATATGGGATTCATTAGAGTCCACGTGCATATTCCATTACATATGTATGGAATATACATTCTATAGGTATGACAACATGAATTGGAAGAAAGTACCATTGGTATGGGACGGTGGAAACGACTTCCCTTTGAGCACTCTTCTTCTATGGCCAGGGAGAAAAGGACTCATAATTCATGGCATCATGTCTCACTAGATCAGAGGAGAGCCCTTAGTAGAAATCTCCTTAGGATTGGGAGTTATCCTTCATTGTTTAGGGAAGATTTATTCTTCCAATAGAGAATGTGATAGGTGATTTTATTACCATTCATATCACATACTCATTTTGAGTTTTTCAGGAAGGATAATTTCATCAATTTGATTGGATCATATAGATCCATGCACAGAGTATGGTTGGCAGAGATAGTTCTTTATTATGGATACACATGTGTTTACGGTATCATGTCACATCATTATTGACCATTTTAGTAGAGGGCTTTGACCCTTATTAGGAATTTATTTTCTCCACTCCGCACTACATACACCTTCATTAGTTAGGTGAGATCTATTCTTCATCCTCATAGGAATGTATATAATGAGATTTTATGCATCACTTATGGAAGAGAGGACTAAATAAATTCATGAGTTTCTCTTTTAAAGAAAGGAGAAAGTGGAAATCAGCTCAGAGATCCATGAGAGATCTCATTTTAGCTCAGAGGTCTCACTTTAGCTCATATTCTTTGAAAGAGAAAAAAGAAAGGAAAATATGATTTCTTCATAGGATAAGAATAGAGTATGTTTTCTTTAGCTAGAAGAGGTGTTTAGAAAACATCTCTTAGTTTATATTCAGAAAGAATTCATTTACACTACTTTTCAGTATAATTTGCCTTCACATGGGAGTCTCTTTCTCCACTATTTTGGAAGGAAAAACATGCAGAACTTATATGCATGTTCTCAGTTATGGATGAGTAGAGTAATTGGATTATAAAGAGGCTCTTTCAAAGGGAAAGGGAAAGTGGAATAGATTCCACTACCAGAGCCCTTTTCCTTAGAGGAGATTACATAGAGAGACATAGAGAGAGTTTCACTTTCTCATTTTGGTTGTCTTGTTAGGAGTGGGACTCTTCTATCAAGGCAAAAAGGAGATCAGTTAATCATGATCGTTAGATTGAGTCTCACATGGAGACTCTAGAGAGAAGCAGTCATGTTTATTTCCAGTGATGGTCCTTTACTAGATGAGATGATCTAGTTATTGACATTAGTGAGACTGGGACTAGAGATATGACTCTTCTCTTTATGGTTTATAAGAGATAGATATATATCTAACCTATTAGGTTACCAAACTCTTAGTTGGTGTTACATCATGAGTATGATGAGTAAATATTAGCTAAGAGGATGGGTGGAAATGCTTTTTGCATTCATATGGCAAACTATAGGGAAGAGAATATTTTAGAGTTTGCACTAGTGCCAATAGATGCTCTTCCAATAGAACTTAGTCCAAAGGTAATGGATAACAAACCACAAAACTCTTGGTTGGTGAAATGTAGAGATTGCATTTTACTACCAAGAAATTCTTATGTATGAGCTAGATGATGGATTTGCATAGTTCACAACGTAGTTTAGATTAAACTATTACTTGTGAGTACACTCAAGGTTAGGAAGACCTAGAGTGGTATGAGGGAAATCTATCATTTATCTTAGATGGGTTTGGAGTCACTTGTTATGGGACTTTGTTCTATATTTTAGAGGATTTTATGGTTTATTATCTCCATTATGATAGGGTCAAGCTTATAAGTTTGGCACCTTTACACTTACTTTACATACTATTACTCCATAGAGGATACATCATATGGACTTAGGTCATTTGATTGATGTTGTATGCTATGGGAGTGATAGTCTGGAACTCAAGTGTATATGGGAGATAGTAGGCACCACTCAGACCGTTTCCCACCTTTGAGATGGACTCATATGAGACTTCTTAAGGGGAATGATACAGGGAAACAACACACAGAGATGACCATGTACATAGAGTACATGGGGTTCAAGGGAGTCCGAGCACTTTCTTCTACCATTACGGACATTTCATTTACATTTTTGAAGACGAAAATGCCTTTAAGGGGAAGGAAATGTCACATCACTTTATGGTTTATGGTGGGAACATCTTTTGAGAGGAGTTCACCACATGGCATCAGATGGAGGCTCTTTCCATATGTATGGTAGAAGAGGGGATAGAAGATATATCATCTTGGATTATTATAGATTATGAGAGAGTAAGAGAGATGATCTTCTTAGACGTACGCACTTAGACATGGCTGGAAGGACAGAACTAACAAGCGATCTCTGTGTGTGCATGGGCGACGGCCGTTTGTGAGTTGCCAAGGCAAAAGGAGAAGCTCGAACTTAACAGTACGAACCATTTCTAGATATGTTTCAAGAAGACGAATCCTCTAGGTGGGTTGGAAGGTAGACCCTTTTTTAGCACATTTAGGAAGATCCTCGAGACCAAATTGAGTGGCAAAAGTCGGGGCTTTGCCACATCTTTGTTGGATCTCCACATTGTAATCAACTAAGAGCACACAGTAAGGCACATACTAAGCATCATTTGTACCTATCCAATAGTGTTGTGACATGTCTCGGAAGTACTCGGAGCTTATAATAGTGTCCTCTAGTTTAGCCATTGATTGAATTTGCACTACGACATGATCTTCATGGGTTTTGGTGGTCTTTTCGAGTTTTTGAAGCCATTCTGGTGCTTCGACTTCAAGGGTGTCTATTCCTTCTGATGTTTGCTGGCTGCCCAGCATAGGCATAGGAACATAGGGTTCCTCATACGACTCATTCACTTCGATGGGCACCAATTCATTTGTTTTTGGTTCGCTAATTGGGGAGGGTTGTCGTTCATATTCAAGTAGCTTCCTTTGCAATTCTTCAACCTGTTCTTTTAGTGCCTTTACCTCCTCTGAAGTTGATGCCGACTCTATGACCTTCGGTTGTTCTTCTTGCTCCCTTAGCTGGCGACGTAGTGCATCTCGTTCTCTTTCCACATCATCATGTGCTTCTAGAAGATCGGCATAGCTCTCAAGAATGGTCTTCATAGTCTCAGAAGGAATATCTTTGAATCTTTTTGGGTCGATCTCCTAGGGGGAGCTTTCCAATGTTGCCTCTAGATTTTCTTTGTTCTTCTTTTGCAATTGCTTGTTTTCTTCGAGGGCAGTGGCCATGTGTTTTTTGAGTAAGGTCAGATTGCGACAAACTTTGACGTTCTCTGACTCATAAAGTTCAAGTAGAGCTCTTAGTTTTTTAACTTCAGAAGATTCAGATGGCTAGGGAGCTTCCAATAGTGTTTGATGGGCATGTTCAATCGTAGTGTAACGTTGATTTAGGTCAGCATTTTCTTCTTCTAAGGTTGCAAGCCGCCCCTATAATTGTTGGTGGTCCGCAGTTATATGACGATGATGGTCTTCTAGGGTCTGATATTCATTCTACAACTGATATACACATTGATGTAATGTAGAAAATATATTATTTACATTTAGGAATGCTGGGAAGGTGGAGGATGCAGGGGGAATGGGGAAGGGAAAGGGATAGAGAATGAAGGGGACACAAGAGGTGATGTGAGGGGAGGAGGTATGGGAGATTGGGGGAGTGTGGGGGAAGAGAGTGGTGTTGTGGCTGGTGATGTTTCCATGGTGTCAAAAGTGTGTGTGACCATGTAGATGGGGATAGTGGGTGGGGTGGATGTGATGCTCGTGAATAGTGTTGTGAATGTGGGCATAGGAACCCCTCCAAGTTGGGTGTCGAAAGAGAGAGGAATTCCCATAACATATGTGGTGGTTGTGGAAGTTGGGGTGGTCCTGTCATGGGGGGAAGTGAATTGTGTAGTGAGAGGTGAGGAGTGTGGTGATGGTGGTGCCTCATGATGTTCTTCTATCTCTGTGGTATCTCCTAGTGCTGATACATCTATGTGAATTTGCTTCTCAGGGCGAAGGGGGCGGGTAGGCACTCGTTGCTCAAAGCAATAAATGTAGGTGAGAGCTGAATGAATGGATTCATCTAGGCCAAACGCATCTGCGTGAAGGGTCAGGGACTCAGTAAATTGGTAGTTAACTCCTTCTTCGCTCAATATTTGACTTATCAATATCTTCCCTCTTTCTAGTGACAACTTGTGATGTTCTTGTACTCTTTTCATAGTCTCATACAATCTTTTGATCTGAGTAGTATAGGCTGGGGCACTCGCTAGTTCTGAGGTTTCTTCTTGCTCATGGTAGTGTTCCTCTTTTGCCTCCCTTTCATCAGTCTCTTCTTCATCTTCATCTACTTCCACTACTTCAGGTTGGGTAGGAGCTGAAGTCGTTGTGGTTGGTTGTGGCCCTCAGGTCTGTTCTACTTTCGTCTCAAGAGTAGCTTCATTAATCATCTTGGCAATTTCCTCATCAGTTAGATCATCCAAGATGTAACCCTGTGGGAACTCCAAATCAGAGGGAATTGGAGGGAAAACAAGACTAGGCCTTTCATGCATTTAGCATGGGTAAACGAATAGTAAATGGATGCACACGTCTTGTTTGAGGTGGCGTCACCTCTGGTGTGAGGCTGGCACCCCTTGTCGGTGCACATGGTAGTTGGATTGCTCCTCTCATTTTCTTAGATGGTAGCTCTGTTGTTGATGGCCTTCTCTTGAATTCCTAAGCTTTGGACCACACCAATGCTCTTGGGATAGGCACATCATAAGCTAAGCAACTCTAAATGATCCTTGTTAGCATGCAACATCCATGAAGCACATTCTTATGTTTCTTATTCCAGTGTTGATGTGCTAAGTGGATTTGATCTATGATCTAGTGAGGTAGATTGATTGTGAGATTTTCTATCTCCACCAAGTACAAGCTGAACCAGATTCTTTTCGGTGGCATAGTGAAGCGTTGTTGAGCATGGAAGGCAAAATGTTGCATGATTTTGTGTAGGTAGAGGGCGATGGTTGGTGTCATAGCTACAATATCCTTGATTTTGTTTAGATCTTTGTGCTTCATCCTTCTGAGAATCAATGTTTCTTTCTCTATGGGAATATGCATACCTTTCATGTCCAGGGCCTCCCATACTAGGTTTAGGGTTAGTTTGAATCTTTTTAGCTCGTGGCATGTCCTTAATGAGGGTAGCATAAAGGTACTATCACCTCCCTTGGCTGCTAGGGGTGATGGTACTGATCAGGTACGAGCAACACATGAAATCAAGCTTTTGTAAGAGTGCCCTAAAGTAACTATCCATGCCCACTTTGGTCCATACAGATCTCATTACTTCTACATCCTGATACTTCTTGAATTCATAGGTAAAGAAATGGTATCTTCCCCATTTGCCATTAAATTCAATTTCTGCTTCCCAAAAGTAGGTGCCTTCTCCGAGAGGACCTGCGACATCGTTGAACCAATGTGCATGCTTACCAACTTATGAGGTATGTTGTTGTGGAAGGACTCCATAGCCTCCACACAAATGAACTAAGAAGTCTAAGAGAACTAACTAGCAAGGCCACACACTAAGAAGAGAGATATGTTTCCACCCAACCAACCCCTCCAATATATAGCTCCAAGACCAAGGGGGTAAGTCCCACTCAAGAGGACATGTGTACCTTCTATCACATGGGTCCTAAGGTGTTCACATGGTTTCCAAGCTTAGGAAATCACATGGCTTCTAAAAGAAGACTTTCCAAGATTTCACATACAAACCAAGTGGCTAGGAGAAGCTTCCAATCAAGCCTAAGGTACTCAACCTTAGAGAATTAGCCCTAAGGTTCAAGACCCATCTAAGCGGGGTAAATAAACCATAAATCCTAAGGGTTTCACACCTAGAAACCCAAGGGTTCTACCCCTTAGACCCATGTAATTATACAACATTCTCCCCCCCTTAAAAGCATTTCCGTCCTTGGAAATGAGTGGAGATATACCTTGGGGTATTCCCCTGTGCTCCATGATCTCAAAGATCATGGCCTTCATCTCTCTAATTCGCCTCACCTTGGTCCATTGATTTGCATCACTTGTGCATGGACCTCGCAAAATGCCACTTAAGGTTTCCTTATCAGATTCATATGTCAAGTCAGAATCCAACTTTTTCTGAAAGGAAGATGAATCTTTCATAATCCCTGCCCAAATCACACTCTTTTGGTGAAATGGGTGGATTTTCTTGTTTGCAATTTGCCTCCAATAAATCTAAATAGAGGGGAATTTCATAATCCCTACCTAACCAATATAATGGTAAAGGTGGATTATCTAGATATAACATCCTCTTTATTTTTAGAGAGAATTTGAATAGCTTACCAAAAGTGGATTTAATGTTCTTTCAAAACTTTATGTAGTTTTGAGAATCCACTTTAAGGGACTAGAATCCATAAGGATTAATCTAACTATTTTAGACTCCAAATGATTGAAATCTATTTTACTTGTTCTTCCGAAAAGATTAAGATATTTATATCTTTGTACCAAGATGGGAACCCATAGTGTAAAAGATCGTGTTATCTTTAAGGTCACAAGCAAAAATAGATTATTCCAACCATTTCTTCAATACTTAATCTTTTCAGTTGGATCTCAAACCTTAAAGGTCTTCTTGATCCTTCCAGATTTCTCTCCCTTATATTTTAGATTTATTAAAGATGTCCTATGTTGACATCTTAATTAGATCCTTCCTATTCCTCAGTTAACTTGAATTATCAAGTATCAAAAAGATGATCTTTCTGATATTTCTTTCAAGCTTGATCTAAGATCATTTTTTTTATCCTTGCATTTCAAGTCATTCTTTGGGATGAAGCTTTTAGAGCTTCAGTCTTTGGAGTTTACCTTCAAACTCAAAAAAGTTGATCCTCTCCTTATTTCTAATTCTTTATGAGAGATAGATCCTTTCATATTTTGTTGGATTAATTCTTCTTCCCTTTGAGAGGATAATTGAAGAAGATACTCATTCCTGGACATTATCTTCTTGATGTATTCCATTGGATCATGAATCCCTTTTGCTTCTGGCCATCAAGAAAAAGTACTCAATGGGAATCAGTACCCACCGTCCCATACCAATGGATTCTTCATCCAATCCACATAACTATGTCTCTATATCTTTTCACCTTCTCTGTCCTTTTAAATGCCCTTCATACTATGGTACCAAATTATAAGAGCAAGGACTAAGGTGCTTAGATACACCACTACTAAAATCAAATCCTACTTAAGCTTAACTTTAGGAACTTAATCTCTATCTCAACTCAAAAATCCATGCTATATGTTCCATATGCATACTAGTGTATGCAAAACGTTTGCACCTTTATTGAAAAATGTGTTGCATGCATAAGGTTCAGAAGTTGAACCCCCCCTTTAAGCATGCAAAAGTTTCAAATTGGAACTTTGTTCGTTTAAAGGATGGTGCAAAATTTCCATGCTTCTTTCTTTCTATGCATATGAGTTGCCATAGTACATACTTCATACACCATTTCCATGAAAATGCACAACTAATCTTTCTTTTTAGAGCAATGAAGTGGATGCATAGTACAACTTATTTCATGACTAATTGTCTATATGAGCAAACTTAAACTGGGCCACCTGGATCTATGCATCCACTTGTGAGTTCATTTCTATTGTAGCATGTAGTGCATCCTTCATGGTTTGAAAGGAAAAGAAAAGAGGGAAAAAACTTATCTGGAAATTAAGCTTCATCCATTTCTTGACTTTGCTTGAATGTCCTCATAGTGATGAAGTAGGCTTGGGCCATCCCATCTCATCCATTGTTGAAATCTCTCTTGGGCACTTGATACTTACTTGTGTGCCCATATGTGTGCATCTTAAAATCATGCATGGGATATCATGAAAACTGAGAAGAAACTTTAATGAAAAACTTACTGAAACCTTGTTGTTTCTTTCGATCCCAATGATGAGCTTTTCAAAAATTATGGTTGCCCCACAGTGCATTGTTTTTTTTTAGCGCTCATGCATTGATATATGCGTTCTATTTGTGCAACTTCTATGCATAGCTAATGAATGTCACACACTTGTACCCCTTACTATTGGAGAAGAAAATTTCCAAAAAGATCCATGCTTCTATATAAGTATTGTCATTTTGCACAGAGGTGATTTTTGTATGAGGAGCAGCACAGATGGATATACTTATCCTTACCTCCCACTATGTTCCTTGTGTGCTCCTTGAAATGAATATCTCTTGTTTTTGTGCTAGCCTCATAGTGAATAACTTATGAAATGGATGTCCTCTACTTGAAACAACACTTGCCTTAGTGTTATGAATGAGGGGAAAATAAAAGGTAGTCTCCTAATTTTCATTGTCAAAACTCTTATAATCTTACTTGATCTAATTATTTTCCTTTCTATCCAAAAATACTCTCTATATTCTTTAAGAGAGGTGTTACTACTTATAGTATATCGAGAACACTTTACAAATAAAAACTCTCCAAGTCTTTAGGTCGATGATTGTGGAGAGCATCCACTTATCTTATATTATAGAGAAAAAACAAATTTAATTGAAACAACCTATAAGAAAAAGGCTAAAGAAACTTCCCATTCATCACGTAAGAAGGAAAAAACGCGTTGTTATGAATACCTTTTCTCTTCATCCCATAAAAGTGCTTAGAATCATTACTAAGAAGAGGAATATCATGACGTTTCACGTTTCTTCCCAAAAATTTATTCATGAGACAAAGCACATGTAAACAAGAGAAATCATCTTTTCGTGAATGCAAACTTGCCTTGTTGTTCTTTTGGGTAGCTCTGAACGTACCAGGGTTCTTTACCTCATCGCGTAGGTATGTTAATCCCACATATGCATTCTTAATTTGGATTTCTATATAAAGACAAATGCAGTCAATTTCATTACATCCTCAAAGAAAAAGATGACGGAGAGCATGCGCGTCCTCTTCTTCGGACTGTGCGATCTCGCGAAGTGTGTTCCCAACGGAGTACACGTATACTAGACTATGCAATAAGTGTACATATCAATTAAAGACTTCTTTTGTAAATGAAAAACGTACCACGCGTGAACAAGAAACGCTCAAGTTTGGTTCTTCACGACGAGCTTCTAAAAGAAGACTCTCTAGGCTTTTTCACATGTACAAACCAAGTGGCTAGGAGAATGTACAAACCAAGTGGCTAGGAGAAGCTTCCAATCAACCCTAAGGTACTCAACCTTAGAGAATTAGCCCTAAGATTCAAGACCCATCGAGCTTCTAAAAGAAGACTCTCTAGGCTTTTTCACATGTACAAACCAAGTGGCTAGGAGAAGCTTCCAATCAACCCTAAGGTACTCAACCTTAGAGAATTAGCCCTAAGATTCAAGACCCATCTAAACAGGGTAAATAAACCATAAATCCCAAGGGTTTCACACATAGAAACCCAAGGGTTCTACCCCTTAGACCCATGTAATTATACAACATATGCCCCTGTGGAGGGTCCTAAATCAGGATCATGTGTACTACCCTGAGTTCTTCGGGTCTCTCAGTTAATTGGGTCTCGAGGGGAAGATTTTCAATGTCCACTATGTGGGCGCTTGACCCCGCTTGGGAGCTAGTTCCTGCTGCTTCTGCCATGTTACTTCTTATTTGCTGGTTCTGTGAGAATATAGAACCATGTGTTAACATTGTAATGGACAAGATAGGACAATTTTTGTCCCCGTTACAACATTAAGATGAGGTTAGTGATAGTTTAGTAGGTGAGTGAGTGCTCGGTGATTGTGTGTGTAGGTGGTGAATGAATGGTCCTGTGAGCTAAATGGAAAGATGCAGTGTGAGGATGATGTAGTTAGTAACTGGAGATGAATTTACAATTTGGGATCGGGGGGTTTATTACAAGGTTTGGGCTACAACACATAGTGGATTGCTTTCTCTTTTGATTTTTTGGAGACTTTGGAGGGCATACAGAAGGTCTACTTGGAAATGAGGCTTTTTAGGGACCCATTTACAAGTGATTCTGCCCCTGGTCACAGACGAATAGGTATTTGTGCATGTCGAATGAGAGTGGGAATCAACCGTTCGTGTGAGTGAATCATGTTGTACATGGTGTGGTTTATGTGTGGCCATTTGAGCCCGCAAGCAAGCCTTAGGCACCCAAATTTGTCCTGATTGTGGGTTAACCTTCATTGACTTCTTTTGTACCCACATAGACTTCACTTTCACAGAAGAATTTTTGAAAGACTTCTTATTATTTCCGTGTCATTGATCACTAATATGAAGTTGAGCTAGGGCTTGTGATTGGACCGCAACAGGTTGGTCACCTTTCCGCACCCACCTTGTTTTGGTGGTTGAGACACCATGCTTTGTACTTTCTTTTGGCTTCGATCATAGGTCATCTGCTTCTTCTGCATTTGATCCACCTTTGGTTGCCATATCCCTATGGCCTTTGGAAAAGAAGGGAGTTCCATAACATCCTTGACTTCTGTGTTGAGACAATCATCCCTCTGCATCACATAGTTTTGGACAAGAATAGCATTGTCATCTTCATGTGTACTCCTCGAAGGACCAGGAGTTTGGGCCTTTCATAGTTCCTTGAGTGATTCATTTTCTAACTTGATTATAATGCGATTCTGATTTACCCAGACCTAAAGAAGTCTATTTCTTAGGTTTAGGTCGATTGCATGATCATAGATCCAGTCTTGACCCAAGACAAGAGGCTTTGTGAGGTCCTCGTCTTGATACACTAGCACCTTAACTGTCATAAGAACATCTTGAATGTAGAGAAAGAGTTCCACCTCGCCCATGCAAGGGGTTTCCACACCTCCCAATCCTATGAGGTATGCTTCTATAGGATTGACATTTAAGTTCAATTCTCGATAGTAAGAAAGTTTAACAGCACTAGTGGCTGCACCTAAATCAATCATGGCTCGTACAATCCTTGCATTATTTCATTGTCCTATCTCTAATGTCACAAAAGGACGTCGGTCAATTATTCTATTGGAACTTACACTTGAGACTTTGCACATAGCCATATGATATCTTGGATCTGCATAGGCATCTATCCTAGGCTGATCTCTGCCCTGTCTTCTCAATTTCATTTTTCGGATGTGTTCCAAAGCTTCTGCCTGTGCTTCTTCTCGAATTCGCTTTTCCTCTTCTTTACGTTTCTTTGTAGTATTGAGTCGATTTAACATCTCCTCAATGAGGGATTCCTGATATAACTTGACTCTGCATCCACTGATGTAACTTGGTATGATGTCTCTTTCTAGAGTGGCTAGTTGAACTGCTCCACTTGTGGAGATCCTATTGATAATCATTGGTCCATAGCCTCGCTTCTCTAATTTCTGTGCATGTTGCTTCAAAGTGTAGACTAGGACTAAGTCTCCTGCTTTCAAGCCCTTATCCTTCACATGTGCGTCAAAATATGCTTTTTGTCTTTTCTTGGCTGCATAAATTCTTGCTGTACCTCTTAATCTTGTTTAACCTAATCATTCCAGGTCAAAGATCCTAGAAGAGAGTTCATGGCCTGTCCATTCATGCTCCTATGCTACTCTCAGTGTTGGTATCAGAAAGTCCAATGGTAGCACTGCATTTTGGCCAAATACCATATGAAAGGGTGTGGCTTGGAGTACCATTTTATAGGCCACTCAGTATGCCCAAACAGTATGGTGTAGTTTGTCCCAATGAGAGCGTTTATTATTCACTAATTTGGTCAGCACATTGCATAGGATCTTATTGGTGCTTTCAGCTTGCCCATTAGCTTGTGGATGATAGGGGGCAGACTTCTTGTGTACTACCAAGAACTCTTGAAGAAGATTTTCAATAACCTCATTCAAAAAGTGTGTGCCTCTATCACTGACTAGCTCTATTGGTAGCCCATATCTAGTGAACACATTCTCGAATAAGAACTTAGCTATTGTCTGGGCGTTGTTCTTTGTTGTAGCCTTCACTTCTACCCACTTGGTTAGATAATGCGTGGCCACAATGATATATTCATCATGTGAACTCTTAGCTGGGGGATCAATAGGACCGACAAAGTCTATTCCCCACTTAGAGAATGCACGTCCACCCATCATCGGTTTCAATGGCATCTCATCCTTGCGTATAGAATATGAGTTCGTTGACAAACCTCACACCTTTTCACATAGGTATGTGCATCCATGTGTAGGGTTGGCCACCAGAGACCTACAAAAAGTATAGTCTTGATCATCGGGTATGGTCCAAAGTATCCTCCTGCTACACCTTGGTGATCAGTTTCCAAGATTCTAAGACATTCACTCTAATGGACACATAGCCTTAGGTATCCATCCTTCCCTCGTCTGTACAAGTTATCTCCAATGAGTGAGTAGTCTCTTGCCTCTTGTTCTAAGCTCCTTTGTCTAACCAACATAATTTCTTGAGGGAATGTTTTCGTCCTTAGAAAGGCTACTAATGGTTCACTCCAATCTGGTCTTAGAGACACTTGGTACAGTGAAGCATGCTCCATAGGTGGCCTAATATGGCAGATTGGGCATTCTTTACACAACTTATGGACATCTGCTTCCATGGCTAGCCAGTGCACTCCAAGTCTCCTTAGTGTCTGTAAAGTTCTTTGCCTTGAATAGTGTTGCTCTAATGCACCTACGTGTGCTAATTGCAACCATTTAGCGTACTCATCCTCTTCCACACAACAGGCTAATATTCCTTGATCTGTATGCTTGCGCATGCTCCTTGCCATAATATGGTACTTTTGGGCTTCTACTACGTCCCTATCTTGAGTGTTTACTGCTCCACGTTTGGGTCCATTTGTCAATATTGGAACTAGCGGCTTGGCCCACTGTGGTACAACTTCCAAGTTAAACAAGTAAGCATCAGGAAGGTCATCTGACACTCCTTGTGGGGCCTCTCCAGATGTGAGCCTAGAGAGATGATCTGCTTGCAAATGAGTTTCGCATTTCCTCACCAAAACCTCAAAGTCATATTCCATTAGTAAGAGAAACCATCTTACTAATCTACCTATATTGCATGGCTTGTCTACCAAGTACAATAGTGCTTGATCATCCTTAAAAAATTTAAACTTATTTGCAAGCAAATAGTTTCTAAACTTTTTAAGAGCATATACCATGTGTAATCCTACTCCTTCGGTTTTCCTACAATTTCGTTCAGCTACGTTTAATTGCCTACTAGCATAGGAAATTGGAAGATCTATATTACCTTCGCACGTAGGTTGTGCGAGTACACACCCAATGGCATAACTAGATGTAACCACGTGAACATGAAAGGGCTTGTTCCACTCTGGTGTAGTCAAGATTGGTGCTGAACATAATCGCCATTTAAGCTTATTGAAGGAGTTCTCACATTTTTCCGTCCACTCAAAGTTAGTCAAAAGTCCGTACAGAGGCTTCACAATGATGACATACATGTGTATGAAGCATCGGTAATAACCACAATGCCCCATGAATGCTTGTACTTCCTTGACATTCTTTGGCCTAGGGAGTTCTACAATGGCTCTCACTTTCTCTTAGTTAGTGGATATGCCATTCTTTGACACTATGTGTCCTAGAATCTTGCCTTGCTTGACCATGAAAACACACTTTTTTAGGTTCAAGAAGACTTGATATTCTCTACATTTGTTGAAGATTTGCTTGAGTTCAGGTATATGTGTCTGTCTAATGTTGGAATGAGCACAAAGATCATCAACATAGACTTCTAAATTCTTCCTTAGCAATTCCTTAAACACATGGCACATCAGTCTCTCAAAGGTGGCTGGTGCATTGGTTAGACCAAATGGCATTACTCGAAAAGCAAATATGCCCCACTCTATGGCAAAAGCCGTCTTATGCTGATCTTCAAGAGCAATGGCCACTTGATTGTAGCCAGAGAATCCATCAAGGAAGTTGTATACTTCCTTGCCTGCTACTCTTTCTAATAGATGCTCAGTGACAGGAAGTGGATAGTTATCTCGAATAGTGGCTGCATTAACCTTCTTCAAGTTAATGCATACACGTAGCTTCCCATTGTTCTTGGGCACCACCACGATGGGGGATACCCATTCGGTGTGCTCGATTTCATAGATAAATCCAGCTTCAACCAAGCGATCTATCTCTTCTTTGATCTTGGCAGCATAATTATCATTATAAGTGTATGGCTTTTGCTTGGAAGGTTTGGCATATGAGGTCATGGGGATAGTGCATGAGCATATGTCAGGATCTACAACTTTCAAGTCTTTGTAGCTCCAACCGAATACATCTCTGTATTCTCTTAGCAAAGCTATCAACTCTTGCTCTTCTTCTTCCGTCAAGTCATGTCCTATGTAAGTGCATCTTTCTTCTCCTTTCTCTATGGCTACCACAATTTTCTTGGTAGTTTCTTTATTTTCATAGGCCTCTCCTACTTGGGCCTTGCATATAGGCATTCTTATCATGACTCTCCTATCTTCTATCTCATATTTCTTAAAATTTTCAGGGATCTCAAACAAAGATTCTTCCTCGTTTCGTGTGAATTCTCTCTTCTTCCTTTTCTTACCTTCACTTCTGGCGGTCACCTATGATTAATCTCACATCATTCGTAATTTCTCCATGTTTCTGAGGGTAAGTTTCTACTTCATAGAAGTATTCTTCATCTGATGCAAAAGGTGGGTCCATAATGATTGAATGTGGATTCGTGTCACTTGCATCCTCAAATGCATCAGTGCTAGGTTTGCAATCTTCCATAACTGAATCACACATGATAGGTTCTATTGAGAAGACTAAAATATCATAGCCTTCGTCATCACAGTGGGGTGTCCATTGTTCTTCATTGATGGCTACATCCATTGTTGCTAGAATTTTCGCCCTACCGTGAGGTTTGAATTCCTCATCACGAAATACTACAGGTGCATAGGATGGGTCTTAAATTGACCTATGGGTTTCCTTTGCACCTATCTCTCTGGATTTTTCTCTCTTCTCCTCTTCTACTTCTACTTTACACATCTACAAGTGAGTGTCGTCATGCATCCTTGAGGATCTTGATCCTATGGAATCCACTGACTATGTATCATCCTTGGCTCTATGGATGGGATTCCATTGGATGGGAGGGACATCTCTATGAGAGTAATCCTTGAGATATTAACTTTGGTCATAACACCTAAATGTTGCAACTACAAAGAATTGGTTCCCCAATCTTGTACCACTTGCAACTGCTACATAAATGGTCTTCCCAAAATCATCTCATAGGCATGATTTTTCCTAAAATCATATATAGTAAAAGTATGCTCAAACTCTAAACCACAAGTAGTGAGAGTTATTCCTTCTAATAGCCCCAAGGGTCTCTCAATGTGGCCACCATCTGCAATTTCATTTTTGTTGGCTTGAGTGCTGGCTTGTCCCAATGCTTCCATAGGGAAGTGGTAGCAATACCGACTCCTGCACCCGAATCCAGAATTGCGTTGGTTGTGTAGCATTGATGCACAATGGGAAGATAGGTGTTTCCTTCCTCACCTTCACTCATGTCTCCTATCTTGTCCAAGGGCATTTCTGGCACTGTTCTATGAGATCCTACCTAGGTACGAGGTTTTCCTACTTTTGGCACTTGATTGGCTACATGTTTCCATAGTTCTAGGCTAACCTTGAGTAGCTCTTCTAAAGTGAGATTGCACTACACTTTAGTATTTTTCACCACCTCTGTGTTCCTAGGGATGACTGAGTCTTTGCTTGATACCATGACCGTAGGTACTCTAATGCAAGTAGACTTAGCTTCCCATGGGCCTATCAAATGGGGTAGTTCCTGCAAGGAATTAGACTCGACGTCTAATCTCTCATGGGATTGGGTACTCTCATGCTCCTCATAAAAAGAAGGAATGTTTTGTGGGAATTGATCATGTGTATCATCCACGAGTTCAATGGGAGGAGGAACTTCACTTTCTTTAGCCCATTTCTCTTCTTGAATCACTCACAGGAATTCTAGTGAATACCTGAGGAAGAGATGTCTGGTTCAATGCAATTAGGCAGATAAGGTCCGAGCCAGTGCTACCAAAGAGAATTCGATAATGAATGCCTCTAGAAGCTAGTCTATGTTCCTAAACTACCTATCATTTAGTGGTTGAAACCATGTAAGGACAATGTTCCTAAGGGTTAGAACAAAAGTTTTGTACTGAGTTAAAAGGTCCTCAACTTGTTCTGCTCTCAAGACTTGCCTAAACTTGGCCACATGATCATATGGGTCTCCAGTGCCATCAAACTAATTCTTCATGGACTTAACCAACTGGGTTGGCCTCAAGGTTTTGGTGTGTTCTCTAGGCCTTGACAAAGGAAAATCATCAATATTTCTTTGGTTCCTTGGGGCTCTGGGTCTCTCAATTTCCACTTCATGCGTCTCTGTTCTCATTCTTTCTCTTCCCAAGGGGTGGCAAAGCTTCCCTCTGGCCTATCTCTAATTCTATCCCTTTGAGCTCCATGAGCTTGTGATGTTTTAACTCCTTGGTGGCCATAAGAGACATTAGATCTTGGTTGGGGAAAAAAAATTCACCCTTCCAAGTGTAGGCATGCCTACCATGCTCTAACACCACAAAGATTCTCTCTGAAGTATTCTCTAAATAGGGAACTTTGCCTCGGCTATCAAGATCTTTGAACGGATAGATCATGATTGTTCCTACTCGGCTGATCAGGCTTATACCTCCAAAAAGCTTCATCGGTCTCTTGGTTTAAGAGCAGATCTATGCTCTTGTTGAAATGGGGCACCCACTTTGGCATGAGGATTCTCATCAAAACTAATTCACCTTGAGGGGTCCTGGGCTCTCTCCTATGTTCCCTTGCTCTAGGTCACCTACGTCCGCTTCTTATATCACATTTACCACTTCTAGGTCAGCTAGGAATTGACAGAGGGTGTTGAGAATTTCCAACCTTTAGTTTCTCTCATTGGTTGCCCTTGTAAGCCTAGGAAGCATGTTCCCAAGCTTTCACTTACTCTTTCTTAGAATGCCCTTCGATGCTCTCAGTGGACATGTAACAGTCCCAAAGTTAGCTCAAGATTTAAATTCAATTGACACAACAGACAATTTTCATTCTTGCAATCTAGAGATCAAACTCTCCTTTGGTCTTTATGGAAAACAATCCTAAAGACCCCTCAGTTTACTTCCAATCTAGTGTAGTCAAGATTGGTGCTAAACATAATTGCTGTTTAACCTCATTGAAGGAGTTCTCACATTCTTCAGTCCACTCAAAGTTAGTCAAAAGTCCATACAAAGGCTTTGCAATGATGATATACGTGTATGAAACATCGGTAATAACCACAATGCCCCATGAAATCTTGTACTTCCTTGATATTCTTTGGCCTATGGAGTTCTACGATGGCTCTCACTTTCTCGTCGTTAGTGGATATGCCATTCTTTGACACAGTGTCCTAGAATCTTTCCTTGCCTGACCATGAAAACACACTTTTCTAGGTTCAAGCAGACTTGATATTCTCTAAGTTTGTCAAAGATTTGATTGAGTTCAGGTATACGTGTCTGTCTAATGTTGGAATGAGCACAAAGATCATGAACGGAGACTTCTAAATTCTTCCTCAAGAATTCCTTAAATAGATGGCACATTAGTCTCTGGAAGGTGGTTGGTGCGTTGGTTAGACCAAATGGCATTAGCCGAAAAGCAAATATGCCCCACTCTATGGCAAAAGCCATCTTATGCTGATCTTGAGGAGCAATGGCCACTTGATTGTAGTTAGAGAATACATCAAGGAAATTGTATACTTCCTTGTCTGCTACTGTTTCTAATAGATGCTCAGTGATAGAAAGCAGATAATTATCGCGAATAGTGGATGCATTAACCTTCTTCAAGTTAATGCATACATGTAGCTTCCCATTCTTCTTGGGCACCACCACAATGGGGGATACCCATTCGGTGTGCTCGATTTCATAGATAAATCGAGCTTCAACGAAGCAATCTATCTCTTCTTTGGTCTTGGTAGCATAATTATCATTATAAGTGTATGGCTTCTGCTTAGAATGTTTGGCATCAGAGGTCATGGGGATAGTGTGTGAGCATATGTCAGGATCTACACCTTTCAAGTCTTTGTAGCTCCAAGCAGATACATCTCTGTATTCTCTTAGCAAAGCTATCAACTCTTGCTCTTCTTCTTTCGTCAGGTCATGTCCTATGTAAGTGCATCTTTCCTCTCCTTCCTCTATGGCTACTATAATTTTCTTGGTAGTTTCTTTATTGTCATAGGCCTCTCCTGCTTGGGCCTCCCATTTAGGCATTCTTATCATGACTCTCCTATCTTCCATCTCATATTTCTTAAAATTTTCAATGACCTCAAACAAAGATTCTTCCTCTTTTGGTGTGACTTCTCTCTTCTTCCTTTTCTTACCTTCACTTCTAGTGGTGACCTGTGTGGCTAACCTCACATCATTTGTAATTTCTCCATGTTTCTAAGGGTAAGTTTCTACTTCATAGAATTATTCTTCATCTGATGCAAAAGGAGGGTCCATAATGATTGACTCTAGATTGGAGTCACTTGCATCCTCAAATGCATCAGTGCTAGGTTCACATTCTTCTAGAAACTAATCACACATGATAGGTTCTATTGAGAAGACTGAAATTTCATAGCCATCGTCAACACAGTTGGGTGTCCATTGCTCTTCATTGATGGCTACATCCATTGTTGCTAGAATTTCTGCCGAGCCGTCAGGTTTGAATTCTTCGTCAAGAAATACTACAGGGGCATAGGTAGGGTCTTGAATTGATTTATGGGTTTCCTTCGCACCTATCCCTCTGGCTTCTTCTCTCTTCTCCTCTTCTACTAGTACTTTACACATCCACAAGTGAGTGTCTCCATGCATCCATGAGGATCCTGATCATATGGAATGCATTGACTCTGTATCATCCTTGGCTGTATGGATGGGATTCCATTGGATGGGAGGGACATCTCTATAAGAGTAATCCTTGAGATAAACCTTGATTGTAACACCTAAATGTTGCAAGTAAAAGGAATTAGTTCCCCAATCTTGTACCACTTGCAACTACCGCATAAATGGTCTTCCCAAAATCATCTCATAGGCATGATTTTTGCTAAAGTCACATAGAGCAAAAGTATGCTCAAACTCTACACCACAAGTAGTGAGAGTTATTCCTTCTAACAGCCCCAAGGGTCTCTCAATGTGGCCATTGGCCATCTATAATTTTATTTTCATTGGCCTAAGTGCTAGCTTGCCTCAATGCTTCTATATGGAAATGATAGCAATAGCACCTCTTGCACCCGAATCCGAAATTTCCTTGGTTGTGTAGCCTTGATGGGTAATGGGAAGATAGGTGTTTCCTTCCTCACCTTCACTCATGTCTTCTATCTTGTCCAAGGGTATTTCTGGCACTACTCTATGAGATCCTACCTCGGAACGAGGTTTTGCTACTTCCTGCACTTGATTGGCTACATGTTTCTATTGTTCTGGCCTAACCTTGAGTAGTTCTTCTAAAGTGAGATTGCACTACACTTTAGTAGTTTTCACCACCTCTATGTTCCTAGGGATGATCGAGTCTTTGATTGTTACCATGACCGTAAGTGCTCTCATGCAAGTAGACTTAGCTTCCCATGGGCCTATGAAATGGGGTAGTTCTTGTAGGGAATTAGACTCGAAGTCTAATCTCTCATGGGATTGGGTACTCTCCTTCTCCTTATAAATAGAAGGAATGTCTTGTGAGAAGTGATCATGCATGTCATCCAAAAGTTCAATGCGAGGAGGAACTTCACTTCTTAAGCCCATTTCTCTTCTTGAATCTTTCCCAAGAATTCTGATGAATACATATTCATAGAGGAAGAGGTGTTTGGTTCAGTGGAATCAGGCACATAAGCTTCGTGGGGAGGAATCCTTATTCTTTCACTTGTTTTGGCTCTTCCTTGGGATATGGCTTCCTTATTAGTCTTGAAATTATGCTCTCTAACTTCTCTAGTAGTCCATCAAAGTGCAACTGTGCCTTAGCTGAGCAAGAGTAGTTGAATAAGCGGCTGGCTTCAAATATGGTCTGAGCCAATGGTACCATAGCACAAAGCTTGGTTCTCTCTATCTCTAGATCAGCTCTAGGGAAACATTTGTCATGATTTGTCACATTTAGCCTTTCTTGGATTCTGGCCTGATCTGCTTTAAACATCATGTCATTGGGTGTTGATAGGGATGAAGGTGGTGATGGTATGTGAGAGTTTGTTTGAGAGGTGAGTTGAACAATTTTGGCTTTTGTTTCTCTTATGCTTTCTTCTAAGTCATTCATCTTCTTAGATAATTATCTTTTCATCCTTTCCCGACTATCTTTTCAGGCTCTTGTCCATTTCTTGGCTACGCTCTCAGTTTCACTAACCTCGACACTCGTTTCTTGGCCTAAACCTTGGTTCTGCTGCAATATCTGAGCTCTGGTGACCACTTGCACTGTCAAAGTAGAAGTCACATTGCTTGTAAAGTCTACTACTAACCCAATAACATTGATAAAAGTGGTTTTTGGCATGTTATTGGGGTTCTTATGACAATCTCGCAAGAGGTTCTCTCTGCCACAATTGAGACAAAAGCCTTGAATTGTTAGAGATTGGGTTTGTGTAGGTGCAATCCATAGGGAAATCACAGATGAGGTGATCTGCCTGACATCAATAACATGGTTCTCTAGGAAACGGGGGTCGTACCTAGCTAGGTTGAGGTCCAGAGTTGGGGTTTGTGTACATGACATTTGCATACTCTGGATCTCAACTAGGTTCACTCGATTCTTCACAATAGTAGGACTCTTTATCCATCAAGGAAGCTGTATACGTCCTTGCCTACTACTCTTTCTAATAGATGCTCAGTGATAGGGAGCAGATAATTATCTCGAATAGTGGCTGCATTAACCTTCTTCAAACTAATGCATACATGTAGCTTCCCATTCTTCTTGGGCACCACCACAATGGGGGATACCCATTCGGTGTGCTTGATTTCATAGATAAATCCAGCTTCAACCAAGGGATCTATCTCTTCTTTGATATTGGAAGCATAATTATCGTTATAAGTGTACGGCTTCTGCTTAGAAGTTTTGGCATATGAGGTCATGGGGATAGTGTGTGAGCATATGTCAGGATGTACACCTTTCAACTCTTTGTAGCTCCAAGCGAATACATCTTTGTATTCTCTTAGCAAAGCTATGAACTCTTGCTCTTCTTCTTCCGTTAGGTCATGTCCTATGTAAGTGCATCTTTCTTCTGTTTCTTCTATGGCTACCATAATTTTCTTGGTAGTTTCTTTATTGTCATGGGCCTCTCTTAGTTGGGCCTCACATTTAGGCATTCTTATCATGACTCTCCTATCTTCTATCTCATATTTCTTAAAATTTGCAGGGACCTCAAACATAGATTCTTCTTCTTTTGGTGTGACTTCTCTCTTCTTCCTTTTCTTACCTTCTTTTCTAGCAGTCACCTGTGTGGTTAACCTCACATCATTTGTAATTTCTCCATGTTTCTGAGGTTAAGTTTCTACTTCATAGAATTATTCTTCATCTGATGCAGAAGGTTCGGTCCATAATGATTGACTCTAGATAGGAGTCACTTGAATCCTCAAATGCATCAGTGCTAGGTTCGCATTCTTCCAGAACCAAATCACACATGATAGGTTCTATTGAGAAGACTGAAATGTCATAGCCATCCTCATCACAGTGGGGTGTCCATTGTTCTTTATTGATGGCTACATCCATTGTTGCTAGAATTTTTGCCCTCTCTTGAGGTTCAAATTCTTTGTCAAGAAATACTACAAGTGCATACGCTAGGTCTTGAATTGATCTATGGGTTTCCTTCGCACCTATCTCTCTGTCTTTTTCTCTCTTCTCCTCTTCTACTGCTACTTTACACATCCACAAGTGAGTGTCTTCATGCAACCATTAGGATCCTGATCCTATCAAATGCACTGACTCTGTATCATCCTTGGCTCTATGGATGGGATTCCATTGGATGGGATGGACATCTCTATGAGAGTAATCCTTGAGATTAACTTTGTTCATAACACCTAAATGTTGCAAGTACAGAGAATTGGTTCCCCAATCTTGTACCACTTGCAACTGCGGAATAAATGGCCTTCCAAAATCATCTCATAGGCATGATTTTTGCTAAAGTCACATATAGCAAAAGTATGCTCAAACTCTACACCACAAGTAGTGAGAGTTATTCCTTCTAATAGCCCCAAGGGTCTCTCAATGTGGCCATCGGTCATCTACAATTTCATTTTCATTGGCCTGAGTGCTAGCTTGCCCCAACGCTTCCATAGGGAAGTGGTAGCAATAGCGACTCCTGCACCCGAATCCAGAATTGTCTTGGTTGTGTAGCCTTGATGGGTAATGGGAAGATAGGTGTTTCCTTCCTCACCTTCACTCATGTCTCCTTTCTTGTCCAAGGGTATTTCTGGCACTGTTCTATGAGATCCTACTTGGGAACGAGGTTTTGCCACTTCTGGCACTTGATTGGCTACATGTTTCCATAGTTCTGGCTTATGCTTGAGTAGTTATTCTAAAGTGAGATTGCACTACACTTTAGTATTTTTCACCACGTTTGTGTCCTAGGGATGACCGAGTCTTCGTTTGTGACCATGACCGTAGGTTCTCTCATGCAAGTAGACTTAGCTTCCCATGGGCCTGTGAAATGGGGTAGTTCCTACAAGGAATTAGACTCCAAGTCTAATCTCTCATGGGATTGGGTACTCTCCTGCTCCTCATCAATAAAAGGAATGTTTTGTTGGAAAATATCATGTGTGTCATCCACAAGCTCAATGGGAGGAGGAACTTCACTTTCTTTAGCCCATTTCTCTTCTTGAATCTCTCACACAAATTCTGGTGAATACCTATTCATAGAGGAAGAGGTGTCTGGTTCAGTGGAATTAGGCACATAAGCTTCTTGGGGAGGAATTCTTATTCTTTCACTTGCCTTGGCTCTTCATTGGGATATGGCTTCCTTATTAGATCTTGCAATTATGCTCTCCAACTTCTCCAGAAGTCCATCAAAGTGCAATTGTGCCTTAGTTGATCAAGATTAGTTGAATAGGTGGCTGGCCTCAAACATAGTTTGACGCAATGCTACCATTTTAGCACGAAGCTTGGTTCTCTCTATCTCTAGATCAGCTCTAGGGTAACATCTGTCATGATCTATTACATTTTGCCTTTCTTGGATTCTGGTCTTATATGCTTTAAGCATCATGTCTATGTCCTCTAGAGTAGGGTCAGCTAATACTGATCCTACTATAGGGGGTGGTGGAATGGTATGAGGTGCATTGGAGGGTGGTGGATTGGGTGTTGATAGAGATGAGGGTGGTGGTGGTATGTGAGAGTTTGTTTGAAAAGTGAGTCTAACAATTTTGTCTTTTGTTTCTCTTATGCTTTCTTCTAAGTTACTCATCTTCTTAGAGCATTGTCTTTTCATCCTTTCCCGACTACCTTTCCAGGCTGTCATCCGTTTCTTGGCTACACTCTGAGTTTCACTAACCTAGACACTCTTTTCTTGGCTTAAACCTTGGTTTTGCTACAATACCTGAGCTCTTGTGACCACTTGCACATGCACAGTAGAAGTCACACTACCTGTAGAGTCTACTACTAACCCAATTTTCGGCATGTTATTGGGGTTCTTACGACAATCTCACAAGAGGTGCTCTTTGTCACAATCAGGACAAGAACCTTGAATTGTCATAGATTGGGTTTGTGTAGGTGCAGGCATAGGGCAATCACGGATGAGGTGATCTCCCTGACATCGATAACATGGTCCTCTAGGAAATGGGGGTCGTACCTACCTAGGTTCACGTCTAGAGTTGGGGTTTGTGTACATGACATTTGCATACTCTAGCTCTCAACTAGGTTCACTCGATTCTTCACAATAATAGGACTCATTATGTTTAGGTGACTGCATGCAGTAAGCCTCGGGGCTATCAACATGACTTGAGTAAAAACTATGATCACTAGGGTCACTTTCTGAAAGTAGTGGAGTTACTAGTAGTATGGCCCTATTGTGATTCTCTTCTGTAGCGGCGTATATTATTGGAATTACATTAGCTGGAGTTGGAGGTTGTTGAGCTAACATGGGCTGAGGCCTTTGCTGGGTTTGGTAGGGTTCTGCCATACTATTGTGGTATCTTCCTTGTTGAACATATAGCTGTGGATGAGTTTGCCTAACTGCTTGCTTATTGTATGGGAAATCTTGCACAATGTGATTAGTGTATCTGCATTCTATGGTGCAGTATTGGCTACTAGGATTCACTTGGGGATGGGCCATAATGGGACATACATTCACCATATGGTTGCCTCCACAAGTATAGCATCTTGTCATTGGGGAAAACCTTGGTATTTATTTGGTTGAGACTCCTAACTTCTAAGCTTCTTTCTCGGCGAGTTCCTCAATGGATGTGGATTCTGTGGAAGTGAGGCTAGTAGAACTATCTGAATCTTTTTAGATTTTTGAAAGCTCCAATTCTTCCCCTAGGTTATCTTCAATGTCTATGCACATGCATACACATTCTTCTATGGTTCTAGGGTCCTCCCAGTACACATATGATCTCAACTTTGTACTCACCAGTCCATCTAAGAAAAAAGCCACCTGTTTGGTTGGTGTGAGTAACTCAAGAATAGGACATCTCTTTAGAGATTGCCAAAACCTTCTTCCTGCCAATCTAAGTGTCTCTTGAGGTATCTGCTTAAAGCTATGAATAAGTGAGGAAGTGTTATGCCTTATGCCACTTTTAGAGAATTCAATAACGAATGACTCTAGAAGCTGGACTATGTTCCTAAACTCCCTCTCATTCAGTGGTTGAACTCATGTAAGGGCAATATTCCTAAGGGTTAGACAAAAAGCATTGTACTGTGTGAATAGGTCCCCAACTTGTTCCGCTCTCAAGACTTGCCTAAACTCGTCTGCATGATCATATGGGTCTCCAGTGCCATCGAAGTAATTCTTCATGCTTAACCAACTAGGTTGGCCTCAAGGTTTTGGTGTGTTCTCTAGGATTAGGCAAAGGAAAATCATCAGCATTTCTTTGGTTCCTTGGGGCTCTAGGTCTCTCAGTTTCCACTCCATCCATCTACGTTCTCGTCCTTTCTCTTCCCAAGGTGTTGGCAAAGCTTACCTATGGCCTATCTCTACTTCTGTCCCTTTGAGCTCCATGAGCTTGGAATGTTCCAGCTCCTTGGTGGCCATAAGAGACATTAGATCTTGGTTGGGGAAAAATAAATTCACCCTTCCAAGTGTAGGCATGCCTACCGTACTCTAAGACCACAAAGATTCTCTCTGAAGTATTCTCTAAATAGGTCACTTTGTCTGGGCTATCAGGACCTTTGAACTCATAGATTTTGATCGTTCCTACTTCATTCACCCGATCAAGCTTATACCTCAAAAAAGCTTCATCGATCTCTACATTTAAGAGCAGATCTATGATCTTTTTGTCCTAGGGCACGCACTCTGGCATGAGGATTCTCGTCAAAACTGATTTACCTCAAGGGTCTTGGGCTCTCTTCCTATGTTCCCTTGCTCTAGGTCACCTACGTTTACTTCTAGGATCACATTACCAATTTCTTCTGTCCTATGTGGGTACGTGGTGACCACATACATGGTTCCTTCCTTGTCGAGGTATGATCCATTTTCAAACTTGACTCCTGGATACTCTTGTGCAATGGGTTGATCTGGGTTTTTGATCTAGACAACAGATCTTCGTAGACCATCCTCATAGATGCAAGCACCCCGGTTAGTCCTAAGGTATTCAATTTGAATCTTGTAAGGGCCTTTGACCCTTTGTAAGTATGCCACGCATGAACTTCCTATGGGTCTCTCCATACCATAAGACATTTCGGACTCCCTAGTTTCAGAGCTAGGGTAGTGCGAATAATGGCCCAACTGCTGGGCCCAAGCCCTAGTAGTATGATTCACACTAGCCTCTAAAGACCTAAGACTCTCTCTATCTCTCCCTAGGTGTGGTATTGATGTAAGGTCCATATGCCCAATTGAAGAGCCCTAATTTTCCCAAGTACAAACTCATTGCAGATCAATTTGTATTAATCACTTCTTTTTTTTAATTTTCTTAAGATGTCACATCTTGTCCAATCAATCTTCATCACAAGGAACACTTAGGTTTTATCCTTGAGTTTGGTCGCTTGATTTAAATTCTTTTCCCTTAGATTGTTTCACAAATGTAGTCTCTTTGTACTTGCACTTGAGTGATTAGAGTTCTTAGACTTGATTGTGCTTAATGTAACCCTAATGAATCGAAACCTCTATCCATACTTAGCCTAAGCTAGGAATTGAGAGAGGGTGTTGAGAATTGTTGAAGATTTTCTATGCTGTGATACCGATTATTGGGGATCTCACGACTCTGAGATCACCCCTTGATGGCCGTTACGGCAAAGGCTTGAACCTTGTCAAGTGTATGGAAATTGTCGTGCCACCGAAAATTGGTTGCCAAGCTAGAGTGATATTAGAACACCTCTATAATCAGCAGTAGCTCAACATGGTTACTATTACTCAACATATAAAACTGTGCTTTGAATTTACTGGAAAAAATTCCACCGGAACTTCACTAGACTATTACTGGACTGTCACTGGAATTATACCGGAATCTTACCGGAATCAACTCCTATTCTGTTTGTAATTACTTCAAGTGAATATACAAGAAGTAAGGAAGTGATTTGTGAACTTCCTTCACTGAAAGAACACTTCCTGAAGTTTAAGAAAAAACTTCTCCGGTTCAGAATGTCTCTTTCCGGTTAGACTTTGTATTGTGTGTACATATCCAATTTCACCGAAATCTTTGATGAACTGATAGTAGAGATGTCTAGCTATAAGATAAGCTATCTCTCATACAAAACTTTAATTTACTATGCGAGATATACTTCGTTGTTCTACCGAAAAACTCGTTTTTTGTGAAAACTGTAATTGACCGAAAATGCGTTTACTGAGATAGTTGTAATTGACCAAAAATTAACTATTAACGAACTTTCTACCGTAACACGAAAATACTCAGAGTTCTTCACATACGAGCAGTGGGTGCAAACTTCCACATGAACATGTGTTTTCTATTAGAGAAGATGTGTACAAATTAGCTTGGCCTCTTCTTGCTCAAGCTATGGAAACTCTCCTACACTGAGTAGTTTCTCTTTACCATCTCTCTCAGATGAATACCTGACATTTCAGGTTTTTGTTATTCATCTTTACATACGCGATCTCTGGCGTCTTCTGAGAACTTCTCTCTCTCTCTCTCTCTCTCTCTGTCTCTCTGTGCATACACGATCTCTGGCATCTTCTGAAAAACTTCTCACTACTTCTGACCTCTATATGCACTCTATTTAAACTACGCACTCTTCTCATGCATGTTCTAGCTCGCACTTCCTTCTCTTTTATCCTTATGCACGTTCTCTCCTTATATATAGTTTGATTCGATGTAACGAACTCTATCAACCTCTGATTCTGCAAGATTCTACGCTGTACATAACGTCGTGAATTTGTCCCTTCATTAAGGCTTTAATTTTTTGGATATTTTGATTCTGCTTTCCGTTACCTTCCTTTGTCTGTACGTCAAATTCGTGAGTGATTCTTCAATAGCTCCCCCTCAATCACTAATTTGACTTTTCCTATCTTCATATATTTTTCTTTCTTTTATACCTACCATTTCTTTGAATCTGCTTGTCTTTGTTCCATCCAAGCTCTTTGTCAAAATATCTGCAATCTGATCTTTTGTTGGAGTGTATATTATTTCTATCTCCTTCTTCATTACCTTTTCCCTCAGGAAATGATACTAAATTTCTATGTGCTTTGTTCTTGAATGAAATACTAGATTTGCTACAAGATACAGCGAGCTCATATTGTCTCCATGTATGATAGGTATACCTTGATCAATACCCATGCTTTTGAACAAGATCTGCATCCATATCACTTCTTTGGCTGCTTCTACAAGTCCTTTATATTCTGCTTCTGTTGACGATAAAGACACTGTGTGTTGTTTCTTCGAACACCACCTTACTAGGTTATCTCCTAGGTATATCATATACCCATGTGTTGATCTTCTGTCATCTTGACTTCGTGCCCAGTCTGAGTCACTGTATGCTCTCAGCTTTATATCTGACGTAAAAGGATAATATAATCCTTCTTTTATAGTTCTTTTGATATATCTAAGAACTCTTTGTCCTGCAACCCAATGTTGATCCTTTGGACAATGCATGTACTGTGAGAGAACTCCCACTGCATAGCTAAGATCCGTTCGTGTTAGTGTAGCGTAGATTAATCTTCCCACTAACGACTGATATTTCCTCATATCTTTAAACTCTGCACCACTGTATTTGCTGAGTTTATGATTTGCTTCAAGCGGTGTTGAAGCTTCTCTGCAATTCTCCATATTAAACTTCTTCAGTAAGTTTAGGAGATACCTTTCTTGCATAATATATACACCATGATCTGTGTATGTGATTTCCATTCCTAGAAAGTATGACAACTTTCCAAGGTCACTGATCTGAAACTCTTTTTCGAGTAATCTCTTTACTTCTTTAATTCCTTCATCTGAGGTACCTGTGATTATGATGTCGTCTACATAAATGCAAATGTAGATCATACCTTCTTCTGTTCTCTTGATGAGTAGACTTGCATCTGCTTTCGAACTTTGGTATCCAAGTTCATTAAGATATTTCACAAGCCTGTAATTCCAAGCTCTTGGAGCCTGCTTCAGTCCGTAAAGTGCTTTTCTTAATCTGCAAACAAAGTTTGGGTATCTAGAACTTACAAACCCTTCCGGTTGTTCCATGTAGACTTCATCTGATATATATCCATTCAGAAATGCGTTCTTTATATCTAGCTGACTTAGCTTCCATCCTTTTGATGCTGCTATAGCAATCAATCTCCTTATGGTTGACATCTTTGCCACCAGACTAAATGTCTCGTCATAATCTATGCCATGCCTCTGAGCATAGCCCTTGATAACCAATCTAGCCTTGTGTCTGGCTATCCTTCCATCTGCAAGTTTCTTATCTTTGAAAACCCATTTATTTCTGATTAGTTTCTTACAATTTGCATTAGGAACAAGTTCCCATGTCTTGTTCTCTTCCGGTGTGCTGAACTCTTCTTCCATTGCTTCTTCCCATTTCTTCTTACCTTTAGCTTCATCATAGTTCTGAGGTTCTTCATCATCTTTGACCATATATGCATAATTTTTCTGAGTTATATATGAGGTATCATAAGAATACCTTTTTGGTTGTCTTCTATTCCTGTTTGACCTTCTTGGTTCAAACTCTTCATGTGTATCTGAATACACATCTTCATCAAATCCCTGCTCATCTTCATTTCTCATACCTGATCCGATCCTGGACGTACTTGCCTGCATATGATCTTCATCTCTGTTCACCTGCACAATTGATTTCCCTTTCTCTTTTCTTCTTACCTCTTCTTCAAATTCTTCCGTTGTATGATTTTGATCTGTATACCAGCTTTTCTGTTCATCAAATGTAACACCTCTGGAAACAGTAAACTATTTTGTTAGAGGACTCCATAACCTGTAACCCATTTGCTTTTCATCATATCCGACGAACACATATTTCTCTGCTTTTGGTTCAAGCTTATGTCTGAGTTGTGATGGTACATAAGCATAAGCTACTGATCCAAACACTTTGCAATGATCAAGTGTTGGTTTCTTTCCCCACCAAGATTCATACGGGGTCATTCCATCTAATGCTGTACACGGTAGTCTGTTTACCAAGTATGTAGCTGTATTTACGACTTCAGCCCAAAGATAGTTTGGACAATCTTTTTCTTTTAGCATAGCTCGTGCAAACTCAACTAGAGTTCGGTTCCTTCTTTCTGCTACACCGTTTTGTTGCGGTGTATACATGCAGGTTATTTCTCTCTTAATACCTGCATTCCAAAGATAGTCATTGAACTCTCGGGAGAAGTATTCTCCCCCTCCATCAGACCTCAGTCTCTTCAGCTTTCAACCTGTGAGTCTTTTAGCATATGCATGAAAATGTCTGAAAGCTCCAAACACTTTTGATTTTTCTTTCAGAACATAAAGAGTTATCCATCTTGTAGCATCATCAATGAATAGAACATAATACCTCGATCCGCTGATTGATCCTTCTTTTGTTGGACCCCATACATCTGTATGAATGAGTTCAAGTACTCCGTCATGTTTGAATCCTTTGTTCTAGAAAGGTAACCTGTGGGCTTTTCCCATCTGACATGCTTCGCACTTGTGTCATGTGTTGGTTCTGTACATTCGGTAATCCCAGTACTGACTGATTTGAAATCATAGCTTTAATTCCTTTTCCATTGAAATGACCTAATCTCTTATGCCAGAGATCAAGTTCTGTAATCACCTTTTCACCATGTGTGAGCAACGCTTGGCCAATGTTCCCTTGTACTCTTAAAGTAAAGAGTCTGCCTTCTTTCTTACCAGAGACAATCTGATTATATATGTTCTCAGGATCTTCTACAAATACTCCTTCATTTGTAAATCTGACCTGAAAACCTTTCTCAACTATCTGTCCTACACTAATTAAATTTTTCCGTATTGTCGGAACATACAAAACATTGGTTAGAAAATCTGCTCCACTCTTACACTTCACTTTTCCAATTGAACGTACACTATGCCTCGTATTGTCACCTGTTTGAACAGTATGACTGGAACTACCTTTTTCCAATTCTGACATCAGTTTTATATTTTCTGAGAAGTGATTAGAACATCTAGAATCAATGTAAAATACCTTTAGGTCTTCGTTATCTGATGTGCTGATTGAGTTCATCATCAATGATGTATGAATTTCATTCTGTGTGTCATTTGCGTAGTTGTTGTAGGTGGTGTTGTAGGATTGATTCTGTCCCCAACTTCTTGCTCCACCTCTACCATAGCCTTCATCTGATGCAAAAGGTGGGTCCATAATGATTGACTCTAGATCGGAGTCACTTGCATTCTCAAATGCATCAGTGTTAGGTTCACATTCTTCCAAAACCGAATCACACATGATAGGTTCTATTGAGAAGACTGAAATTCATAGCCATCCTCATCACAGTGGGTTGTCCATTGTTCTTTATTGATGGCTACATCCATTGTTGCTAGAATTTCCACCCGGCCGTGAGGTTTGAATTCTTCATCAGGAAATACTACAGGTGCATAGGCTAGGTCTTGAATTGATCTATGGGTTTCATTCACACTTATCTCTCTGGCTTTTTCTCTCTTCTCCTCTTCTACTACTACTTTACACATTCACAAGTGAGTGTCTTCATGCATCCATGAGGATCCTGATCCTATGGAATGCACTGACTCTATATCATCCTTGGCTCTATGGATGCGATTCCATTGGATGGGAGGGACATCTCTATGAGAGTAATCCTTGAGGTTAACTTTGGTATAACACTTAAATGTTGCAAGTACAATGAGTTGGTTCCCCAATCTTGTACCACTTGCAACTACCGCATAAATGGTCTTCCCAAAATCATCTCATAAGCATGATTTTTGCTAAAGTCACATATATCAAAAGTATGCTCAAACTCTACACCACAAGTAGTGAGAGTTATTCCTTCTAATAGCCCCAAGGGTCTCTCAATGTGGCCATCGGCCATCTGCAATTTCATTTACGTTGGCGTGAGTGTTGGCTTGCCCCAACGCTTCCATAGGGAAGTGATAGCAATAGCGACTCCTGCAACCGAATCGAGAATTGCCTTGGGTGTGTAGCCTTGATGGGTAATGGGAAGATAGGTGTTTCCTTCCTCACCTTTACTCATGTCTCTTATCATGTCCAAGGGTATTTCTGGCACTGTTCTATGAGATCCTACCTAGGAACGAGGTTTTGCTACTGGCACTTGATTGGCTACATGTTTCCATAGTTCTGGTCTATCCTTTAGTAGTTCTTCTAAAGTGTGATTGCACTACACTTTAGTATTTTTCACCATCTCTGTGTTCCTAGGGATGACTGAGTCTTCGTTTGTCGCCATGACCATAGGTGCTCTCATGCAAGTAGACTTAGCTTTCCTTGGGCCTGTAAAATGGGGTAGTTCCTACAAGGAATTAGACTCGAAGTCTAATCTCTCATGGGATGGGGTACTCTCTTGTGCTCATAAATAGAAGGAAACTCTTGTGGGAATTGATCATGTGTGTCATCCACAAGTTCAATGGGAGGAGGAGATTAAATTTCTTTAGCCCATTTCTCTTCTTGAATCTCTCATAGGAAGTCTGGTGAATAGCTATTCATAGAGGAAGAGGTGTCTGGTTCAAAAGGAATTAGGCACATAAGCTTGCTAGGGAGGAATGCTTATTCCTTCACTTGCCTTGGCTCTTCCTTGGGATATGGCTTCCTTATCAGAACTTGCAATTATGCTCTCCAAGTTCTCTTGCAGTCCATCAAAGTGCAACTATTCCTTAGCTGAGCAAGAGTAGTTGAATAGGCAGCTTGCTTCCAACATGGTATGAGCCAATCCTACCATTTTAGCACAAATCTTGCTTCTCTCTATCTCTAGATCATCTCTAGGGTAACACTTTTCATGATTTGTCACATTTTCCCTTTCTTGGATTCTAGCCTGATATGCTTTAAGCATCAGGTCTGTGTCCTCTAGAGTGGGGTCAGCTAATAGTGCTCCTACTCTAGGGAGTGGTGGAATGGTATGAGGTCGGTTGGAGGGTGGTGGATTGGGTGTTGATAGGGATGAAGGTGGTGGTGGTATGTGAGAGTTTGTTCGAGAGGTGATTTCAACAATTTTGGCTTTTGTTTCTCTTATGCTTTCTTGTAAGTCCCTCATCTTCTTACACCATTGTTTTTTCATCCTTTCCTGACTATCTTTCCAGGATCCCATCCTTTTCCTCGCTACGCTCTCAGTTTCACTAATCTCAACACTCTTTTCCTGGCCTAAACCTTGGTTTTGCTGCAATGCCTGAGCTGGTGACCACTTGCACTGGCGCAGTAGAAGTAACACTGCGTGTAGAGTCTACTACTAACCCAATAAGGTTGGTGGGAGTGATTTTCGGCATGTTATTGGGGTTCTTAGGACAATCTCGCAAGAGGTGCTCTTTTCCACAATCGGGACAAAAACCTTGAATCCTCATAGTGTGCGTTTGTGTAGGTGCAGGCATAGGGCAATCTAGGAAATGGGGGTCATACCTACCTAGGTTAGCATCTAGAGTTTCGCTTTGTGTATGACATTTGCGTACTCTAGCTCCCAACTAGGTTCACTCAATTCTTCACAATAGTAGGACTCATTATGTTTAGGTGACTGCATGTAGTAAGCTTGGGGGTTGTCAACATGAGTAGAGTCAAAACTATGATCACTAGGGTCACTTTCGGGAACAGTGGAGTTACTGTCACTATGAACCTATTCAGATTCTCTTCTGCAACGGTGTATTTAAGTGGAATTACGTTAGTGCGAGTTGGAGGTTATTGAGCTAACACAGGCTGAGGCCTTTGTTGGGTTCGGTAGGGTTGTTATGTTCTGCCATATTGTTGTGGTAGGTACTGGTTCTGGTATCTTCCTTGTTGAGCAAATGGCTATGGATAAGTTTGCCTAACTGCTTGCTTATTGTATGGGTAATCTTGTGCGCTGTGATTAGTATATGTCTGTTCTATGGTGCAATATTGGCTACTAGGATTCACTTGGCATTGAGCCATAATGGTACATACATTCGCCATATGGTGGCGTCCACAAGTATAGCATTTTTTCACTAGGGTAGACCATGGTATTTGTTTGCTTGAGACTCCTAACTTCTGAGCTACTTTCTCAATGAGTTCCTCAATAGATGTGGATTACATGGAAGTGAGACTAGAGAACTATCTGAATCTTTGTAAATTTTTGAAAGCTCCAATTCCTCCATTAGGTTATCTTCAATGTCTATGCACATGCGTACACATTCTTCTATGGTTCAAGGGGCCTTCAAGTACACATATGATCTCAACTTTGTACTCAGCAGTCCATCTAGGAATAAAGCCACCTATTTGGCTAGTGTGGGTAACTCAGGAATAGGACATCTCTCTAGATAATACGTAAAGCTTCTTCTTGCATGTCTAACTATCTCTTGAGGTGTCTTCTTAAAGCTGTGAATCAGTGAGGAATTGTTATGCCTTATGCCACTTTTAGAGAGTTCGATAATGAATGCCTCTAAAAGATAGTCTATGTTTGTGAACTGCTTCTCATTGAGTGGTTGAAACCATGTAAGGGTTGTGTTCCTAAGGGTTAGACCAAAAGCATTGTACTACATGAATAGGGCCTCAACTTGTTCCGCTCTCAAGACTTGCCTAAAGTCAGCCACATGATCATATGGGTCTCCAGTGCCATGGAAGTAATTCTTAATGGACTTAGCCAACTGGGTTCGCCTCAAGGTTTTGGTTTTTTCTCTAGGCCTTGGCAAAGGAAAATCATCATCATTTCTTTGGTTCCTTGGGGCTCTAGGTCTCTTAGTTTCCACTCCATCCATCTCTATTCTCATCCTTTCTCTTCCCAAGGGGTTGGCAAAGCTTACTTTGGACTGTCTCTACTTCTGTCCATTTGAGCTCCATGAGCTTGGGATGTTCCAGCTCCTTGGTCGCCATAAGAGACATTAGATCTTGGTTGGGGAAAAATAAATTCACCCTTCCAAGTGTAGGCATGCCTACCATTCTCTGAGACCACAAAGATTCTCTCTAAAGTATTGTCTAAAGAGGTTACTTTGCCTTGGCTATCAGGATCTTTGAACTCATAGATCCTGATCGTTCCTACTTCATTCGGCTGATCACGCTTATACCTACAAAAAGCTTCATCGGTCTCTCGGTTTAAGAGCATATCTATGCTATTATTGTCCTAGGGCACCCACTCTAGCATGAGGATTCGTGTCAGAACTAATTTACCTCGAGGAGTCATGGGCTCTCTTCCTATGTTCCCTTGCTCTAGGTCACCTATGTCCGCTTATGGAATCAGATTACCAAATTCATCTGTCCTATCTGGGTAGGTGGTGACCACATACATGGTTCCTTTCTTGTCGATGTATGCTTCATTTTCAAACTTGACTACCCGATGCTCTAGTCCAATGGATTGATCTAGGTTTTTGATCTGGACCACAGATCTTCCTAGACCATGCTCATAGATGCAAGAACCTAATCGGTTGGTCGTAAGGTATTCGAATTGCATCTTGTAAAGGCTCAACCTTTTTTAAGTATGACATGCCTGAACTTCCTGTGAGGCTCTCCTTACGATAAGACATCTCGCACTCGCTAGTTTCAGAGCTAGGGTAGTGCTAATAATGGCTCAACATTTGGGCCCAACACCGAGCAGTATGATTGACACTAGCCTCTGAAGACGTATGACTCTATCTATCTCTCCGTAGGTGTCGTCTTGATCTAAGGTTCATATGCCCAATTGAATAGCCCTAATTTTCCCAAGTACAATGTCGTTGCGGATCAATTTGTATTAATCACTTGTTGTTTTTAATTTTCTTACGATGTCACTTCTTGTCCAATCAATCTTCATCACAAGGAACACTTAGGTTTTATCGTACTTGAGTTTGGTCGCTTGATTTAAATTCTTTTCCCTTAGATTATTTTGCAAATGTAATATCTTTGTACTTGCACTTGAGTGATTAGAGTTCTTAGACTTGATCATGCTTAACGTAACCCTAATGAATCGAAACCTCTATCTGTACTTAGCCTAAGCTAAGAATTGACAGAGGGTGTTGGGAATTTTTAATCTTTAGTTTCTCTCCTTGGTTGCCCTTGTGTGCCCATGAAGCATGTTCCCAAGCTTGCACTTACTCTTGCTTAGAATGCCCCTCGATGCTCTCAGTGGATCTATAACAGCCCCTCAATGCTCTCAAATTGTCCTTTGGTTTTTATGGAAAAAATCCTAAAAACCCCTCGGTTTTCTTCCAATCTAGTGCACTCAAGATTGGTGGTGAACATAATCAATGTTTAACCTCATTGAAGGAGTTCTCACATTCTATAGTCCACTCAAAATTAGTCAAAAATCCATACAGAGGCTTTGCAATGATGCCATACACGTGTGTTGAAGCTCAAGGTCAAGGACAAAGCATGGAAGCACATCAAAGAAGTGGACATAGAAGAAGAGGGAGCAAGTAGGGAGCTCCAAGAAGTGTATGTCAAATCTTCAGAAGAATCCCCTACAAAAATAGTGATTTTCATCACTAGAAACCATTGTAAATACCATTATCTATTTTTAGTAACTCCATTTTGTTCAAGCCGAGGAGTCCTCGAGCTTGAGGAGTATTAGAAGTACCATCGTACTAATTTTCATAATTTTTAGACTTCGTTTGAGCCCTCAAATAAGCCCTGGAACCTAATTTTTAACTAGGCCGGACACTAGGTCTGGACAGGGCCAAAACTAGTCAAAAAACTATAAAAAGAGCTAGAGAGCTCATTTTTCGGGTTAGCTTGTTAGAGAATAGAACTTTTGTAAGAGAACTCTTTTGCAATCTAAGCTTTCCATTGTTCCTCTCTTTGATCTTACTTTGTGCTCGTGTGTGTGTATGTGTGTGCATGTTTGTGTGCTTTCACTCACGCACTTGTGCTTTCACTTGCTCGTGGTCTTCATACCGGTCCTCACGTCTCCGCGGATTGACAAGTAAAGGAGGTGGTGCTTACGCTTGAGCTACACCAAATTTTGGCGCCGTTGCCGGGGAGAGAGCTTCGAGGACGAGCGTTGTGATGGTAAGATCGTAGATTTGCGACGTTGGAAGGTAAAAAAACTATCATTTCAGTTCATTTTCTGTTTTTTTCCTCTTCATCTTCATCATCATCATCATCTCCACCTTCTTCCATCTTCTTCTTCATAGAAATTTCTTGTTTTTAGTGCATTTTCACCATTTTCATACCATTTTTCATGCATTATTGTGTGGGAAGGAGTTAGGAGGTGCAAGGGAGAGCAAGCGCTGCATTTTTTTTATGAATTTCTGCTCATACGGAGCTCGCCATAGCCGGCGCTCAGAAATTTGAATTTCCCGCCAAAAAACGCGATTCTGTGATGAAAATCGCGATTCTGTGAAAATTCAAAATTTTTTGAAAAATCACGATTTTCAGTTTTCCCGCCTAAAAGTTGGTTGAAAAAAATCGCGATTCTGTGTTTTTCTCAAAAAAACACGATTCTCTGCTCAAAATCGCGATTCTCAAAAAAACACGATTTTCTGCTCAAAATCGCGATTCTCACCAATCACGATTTTCAGCAAAAAACACGATTTTGTGAAAAAGGCGATTCTGTGAAAACACGACTTTTTGCTCAAAATCGCGATTCTCAAAAACACGATTTTGTGCTCAACATCGCGATTTTCATGTGAAAAATACGATTCTGAGAAAACACGATTTTCAGTCAAAAACACGATTTTGTGAATCACGATTCTCTGAGTCAAAATCGCGATTCTCTGAAACACGATTTTGTGATCAACATCGCGATTTTCAGAAACACGATTTTGTGATCAACATCGCGATTTTCAGAAACACGATTTTGTGATCAACATCGCGATTCTCTGAAACACGATTTTGTGATCAACATCGCGATTTTCAGAAACACGATTTTGTGATCAACATCGCGATTCTCTGAAACACGATTTTGTGATCAACATCGCGATTTTCAGAAACACGATTTTGTGATCAACATCGCGATTCTCTGAAACACGATTTTGTGATCAACATCGCGATTTTCAGAAACACGATTTTGTGATCAACATCGCGATTCTCTGAAACACGATTTTGTGATCAACATCGCGATTCTCTGAAACACGATTTTGTGATCAACATCGCGATTTTCAAATCACGATTTTCTGCTCAAAATCGCGATTTTCAAAAACACGATTTTGTGCTCAACATCGCGATTTTTTTGACTTCACAGCATCGCGATTTTCAGAAAGTTCACAAAATCGCGATTTTCTCCAAAGGTCCTGTTTGCCTGTTTTGACCCCCAAGAGCCTGATTTGACATAACTTTCTCATCCAAAGTCCATTTTTTGAGCTCTATAGCTTGTTGGAAAGCTCGTTTCAAATCCTACACGATCTCAACTGTTTTTTTCAAGAATAATGCGTTGATTTTGAGATAGGATAATTTGAAGTTGACCCTCAGGTGGGACTAGGGAACCAAGGGGGCTCTAAAGAATTGTGAACCATACCAAAGGGAAAATTTGGACTCTTGACTAAAGCTTATGAACCTGAGATCTGGTAGACACTTAGGCAAGGATAAACAAAGCATTAGATCTTCTGAGGCTAGTGTCAACCATACATCCAAGTCTTGGGCACAACAACTAAGTGGTCATCTTTTACTCAGATCAGACACAAGTGATTCAGAAATGTCTTTTAGTATGGGAAAACCTGCAGGTGGCTCAGGGACTGCCCATCTACAAACACCGGAAGGTCCCTATAAGACACAGTTGGAATATATTCGGACCAACCAATTAGGTGCTCGCATCTATGAGGATGGTCTGAGGCGATCAGTGGTCCAACTCAAAAATCCAGATCAATCCTTTGGACTTGAACACCCGGTGGTCAAGTTCGAAGAGGGTTCATACATTGATAAGGAAGGAACCATGTATGTGGTTACCAACCAACCAGATAGGACCGATGAGTTTGGAAATATCATTCATGAGAATGAGATAGGAGACCTAGAACAAGGAAACGTAGGACAAGCACCCCAGACTCCTAGAGGTAAGTCAGTTTTGACCCGAGTGATCACTCCGGACTGGATCCCTCAAGACAACAAAAGCATAGAACTATTTTTGAATAGAGAAACAGAGGAAGCCTTTTGGAGGTTCAAGCCAGATCAACCTAGCCAATTGGGCATAGTGATCATCTATGAATTCAAAGATCCTGAGATACCAGGCAAAGTTGTCTACCTGGATAACACATCAGAGAAAATTTTCTTGGTAACGGAACATGATAGACATGCATATACATGGAAGAATGACATGATTTTCCCCCCACCAAGATCCAATGTTTCCCATGGCCTCCAAGGGGTAGGATCATCCCAGGCTCATGAAGCCCAGAGAGAAAGAACTAGAGAGAGACCTGAGGTAAGTTTTGCACACACCGTGGGCAGGAATAGGTTAGGATTTGAAAATGAAAGACCTGAAAGAGAGAGACATCAAGCACATAGGCAACAAAGAGATGAACAGGATTTTCCATTGCTTAGACCCCGGGAGTACCCAAGAACCATTAAACCCAGTCACGTGATCAAGGCAATGAAGAACTATTTCGATGGGACAGGGGATCCTTATGATCATGTGGCCGAGTACAAACAAGTGCTGAGAGCCGAACAAATTGAGGACTGGTTCACCCAGTACGAGGCATTTGGTTTGACCCTTAAAGGCACTGCCTTAGCTTGGTTTCAACCATTGAGTAGAAGAAGCTATCGCGATATAGGTCAACTGTTAGACGAATTCATTGTAGAATTTTCCAAGAGTGGTATCAGGCATAATACATCGTCCCTGATCCATAGTTTCAAGCAGACACCCCAAGAAACAGTGCGACTAGCAGGTAGAAGGTTCAGACAGTACCTAGAAAGATGCCCTGCTCCAGAGCTACCCACACCAGCCAAACAAGTGGCTTTGTTTTTAGATGGCTTACTGAGCACAAAGTTAAGATCCTATGTATACTTGAAAGATCCTAGATCTATAGAAGAGTGTGTGCGGACGTGCATAGACATAGAAGATAACTTGGGTGAGGAGTTAGGATTGGCCAAACTCTACAAAGATTCGGATAGTTCTACTAGTCATACTTCAAAGATCTCCACAGAAATAGAAGAGATAGCTGAGCAAGTTGCCAAGAAGCTGGGAGTCCAAAATAAACAAACACAGGGAGTCACTTCATTGAATCGGTGCTATACTTGCGGAGGTGACCACATGGCTAACGTATGCCCAATGCAAAACCAAAACATTAGAGAAAGGAATGCCCCATATTGCACTATTGAGAGAAAATACACAAACCACACGGCTCAAGATTGTCCCTACAATAGGCAGGCTGTTAGACAAAATTATCAGCAACCTTACCCACAAGGTAGGTATCAGAATCAATACCAATAGCCATATTACAGACCACAACAGCAATATCAGGTACCATATAGGCCACAACCTGTCTTGGTAAACCAACCACCAGCTCCAGCCAACGTGATTCCAGTCAAGTATGCTGTGGGAGAGGAAAATCCACATAGAGCTTTGGTGCCACTAACCCCATTGATACCAGATAACGACTCTCATGCTCATAGTTCAGACTACTCCCATGAAGGTAGTCCACATGCTTATTACACAGAGTCACCTGAACATAGTGAGATTTACTCGTATCAATATGAGGCACCGCCTATGGAGCAAAATTGGGAGCCAGAATACTCCAATGTCATGTACACAAATCCTAACCCTAGGCCCCAGTTGAGACAAATGAGACCACAAGCCCCTAGAGGATCTTGTTTCAGATGTCATGGTGACCATTTCATTCGTGACTGTCCCCACCCACCATCTCCGAGTCAAGGACAGGCTATCACAATACAGGCTTTTTGTCCTGATTGTGGCAAAGACCATCTCCCCAGAGATTGTCCAAGAAACCCCTCTAGTGCACCCAAGATTACACCCATTAATGTGGTAGGCTTAGTGGCAGATCCAAGTTCAAGTAGTAGCAATGTGGCTCCTATACAAGCTGTCACTAGAGCACAAGCCTTAAAACAGGATAAACCAATAGAACAACCAGAGTCGAGTGAATCGGGAGAGCCTAGTAAGAGGAAAACAAGAACATGGAAGGATACCAGAGAGAAGGCCAATCGCAAGTGGAATAAAAAGTTATCAGAACTAGAAGAAAGCTTAGAAGAAGCGAAAACAAAAATAGAAGACATTGCATCTCAAAGCCCCTCGCATGCCGAAACTCCATCCACTCCACCTCATCCCACCCCACCACCCATTGTAAATAGACCGCAACCAGGGTCTGTTCTTGCAGATCCAACCCCAGAAGGCTTGGACATGATGTTCAAGGCCTACCAGGCTCGACTTCAAGAAGGGCCTACAGCGGCAAACCTAGACAAGAGTTACCCTAGAGCAGATTTAGAGATTGAACGGATGAAAATGTGCATGAAAATGGTAGAACAAGCTCAAGCCATACTTGAGACTAGTCAAAAGTTCAATCAGACAAACTCTATCAAATCGGATTTGCATTTTCAGGGCTTACTAGAACGATTAGAGCAGTTGGTAAACAAACCACAAGTTTCTCTACCTCCACAGGCTCAACCAGTTATTGAAAGAGGAAGCTCACCACCAAGGGGAGCTTATGTTCCTAATTCCACGGATGCTGGAATACCTCCTTCTATTCAACAGTACTCTCAAGAGTTCTTGCGGGAAATACAAGAGGAGAAATGGGCCAAGGAGAAGGGTAATTCCCCTCCTATTCCTGAGATTGATGATCTTCATGATCAATTTCCCCAAGACATTCCATCTATTTACGAAGATGAAGCAGAACAAGAAGACGAAAGATTAGATTTTGAATCTAATACCTTAGAAGAACTGCCTCAATTTCCAGGCCCATGGGAATCTGAATCACTCCAGATTAGAGCTCCCACAATACTAGTAAGAAATGAAGACTCAGTGGTCCCAAGGAACACGGATGTCGTGAAGAACACTAAGGTGCAGTGTCATCTCACTGTAGAAGAGTTGCTCAAAGCAAAACCTGAGTTATGGAATCATGTGAAGGATCAGGTCCCAGAACTTGAGTCCAATATGCCAAAAGTAGGCTCTAAGCAAAGGGTACCAGAGATACCTCTAGACAAAATAGGGGACATGTGTGAGGGTGAAGAAGGTAATACTTATCTTCCAATCACCTACCAAGGTTACACAACCAAAGCAATCATAGATTCAGGTGCTGGTGTTGCTATTGCGACCACCTCCTTGTGGAAGCAATGGGGCAAGCCCACATTAAGACCAACTAGAATGAAGCTTCAAATGGCTGATGGTCATTTTGAAAGACCTCTAGGATTGCTAGAAGGGATCACTCTAACCACTTGTGGTGTAGAGTTTGAGCACACATTTGCTATATGTGACTTTGAGAAAAATAATGTCTTTGAGATGATCCTAGGAAGACCCTTCCTACGACAATTGCAAATAGTACAGGATTGGGGAACTAACTCCTTGTACTTACAGCACTTAGGGGTCACCACTAAGGTCAATTTGAAGGATTACACCTTCAGAGATGTACCACCCCTACAGTGGAATTCTATCCACAAAGCAAAAGAAGATTCCATCTCTGTGCATTCTGAAAGTTCACCTGATCCAACATGGCTTTATGAAGATACTCATTTGTGGATGTGCAAGGTCGCAAAGGAAGAGGAAAAACGTTTAAAGGCAAGAGAAGAAGGAACTTCGCTAGGAGATAGACCAGTTAGGGACCCAGCCTACACACCGATGATCTTTCCAGATGAGGAGTTTGAGCCTCATGGCTGGCCAGAAATCTTAGCCACCATGGACATTGCTGTCAATGAGGAACAATGGACACCTCATTGTGATGAGGAGGGTTATGATATCTCAGTGTTCATGTGTCAACCCCTGCTAGAAGAATGTGACCCTAGTGATGTCATAGAAGAAGAAGAGAATGACGATGATTTGGAGTCTATTGTGATGGATAGTTGCTTTAACTCAGAGCAGCACTATCTAGAAGATATAGGAGTGTTCACCCAGAAAGAAGAAGAACCTCTCACAAGTATTAAAACAGTAAACTCAAAGGATGGAAGTGAGAGTAGTCAAAAGAAAAAGAAAAGAAAAGCAGTGAAACAAGAAAAGGAGGAATCATTGTTTGAAGTACCAGAAAACTTCAAGAAATATGAAGTTGACGACCGCAAAATTCTGGTACGAATGCCTAAGAGAGAGGCCATCATAGGAGAATCATATGATAATAAAGAAAAGACCAAGAAGGTTGTAGTGACCATTGAAGAGAACGAAGAGAGATGCACATATATAGGAGATGATCTAAGTGCAAGAGAAGAAATGGAGCTCATAGCTCTATTAAGGGAATATAGGGATGTGTTTGCATGGCACTATAGAGACTTGAAAGGGGTAGATCCAAGAATTTGTTCTCATACTATCCCCATGACTGCTGATGCTAAGCCCACCAAACAGAAGCCCTACACATATAATGATACCTATGCAGCCAAAATCAAAGAAGAAATTGATAGGTTGATTGAGGCTGGATTCATCTATGAGATTGAGCATACCGAATGGGTGTCCCCCATTGTTGTGGTACCCAAGAAGAACGGGAAGTTGCGAGTGTGTATTAACCTTAAAAAAGTTAATGCCGCTACGATTAGAGATAGTTATCCACTTCCAATCACAGAACACCTATTGGAGCGTGTTGCAGGCAAGGAAGTTTATAGCTTCCTTGATGGATTTTCAGGTTACAATCAAGTAGCCATTGCCCCAGAAGATCAACACAAAACAGCTTTTGCTACAGAGTGGGGAATCTTTGCATTTCGGGTGATGCCATTTGGGCTCACCAATGCACCTGCAACATTCCAAAGGCTCATGTGTCATGTCTTCAAAGAGTTCTTGCGAAAGAGCTTAGAAGTGTATGTGGATGATTTATGTGCTCATTCCCAAGAAAGACGGGTTCACATCCCTGAACTCAGACAAATCTTCAACAAGTGTAGAGAATATCGAGTGTGTCTGAACCCAGAAAAGTGTGTGTTCATGGTGCGTCAAGGTAAAATCCTCGGTCATATTGTTTCTAAGAATGGAATCTCAACGGATGAAGATAAGGTACGAGCCATAGCGGAGCTGCCAAGGCCAAGGAATGTTAAAGAGGTACAAGCCTTTATGGGCCATTGTGGATATTACCGTAGGTTTATCCACATGTACGCGATCATAGCTAGACCCCTTTATGCCTTGTTGTCTAATTTTGAGTGGAACGACGAATGCGAGAATTCTTTCAATGAACTGAAGAAACGCTTGTGCACAGCACCAATACTGACCACTCCTGATTGGAATAAACCATTCCATGTCCATGTGGATGCATCCAATCATGCCATAGGATGTGTGCTAGCACAACCCACAGGTGAAGGGAATTTAGATTTGCCCATAGCATATGCTAGCAGACAACTAAACCCAGCCGAAAGAAATTATACCACAACCGAGCGAGAAGGGTTAGGCATGGTATATGCTGTAAACAAGTTTAGACACTATTTATTGGCCAACAAGTTCAAGTTCTTCACTGATCATCAAGCTTTGTTATATTTGGTCAATAAACCTTGCAACACTGGACGCTTAGTAAGATGGTTCCTCTTACTAATGGAGTATGACTTTGAAGTTGTTGTCAGGAAAGGTAGAACCCACCTTCGGGCAGATCACCTTTCTCGCATTACTTCAGGAGAGTCACCACAAGGAGTGTCTGATGAACTACCTGATGCTTATCTGTTCAATTTGGAAGTTGTTCCTAAATGGGCAAATAAGTTGGTACCAGTCCTAACCTTCGGCCCTGCAAATAAGAATGTGAAAACATCACAAGAAGAAATTGTAAAATCACAAAAATATCACATATTGGCAGGAAGCATGTACAAACAAGATACTGAGGGTGTATTAGCTTGTTGTGTCGAGGATGATGAACATAGTAGTTGGTTGCAGCAAGCTCATGAGGGATTGCTAGGAAATCACTATTCTAAACAACGAACATTGCAGAATTTGAAACGTTTAGGAGTGTATTGGCCTAGCATGGACAAAGAAATACATGAGTGGATCAAGAATTGTCCAATGTGTAGAGAGAAACCACCAGTGGAGCATGCGACCCTTTATCAAGTATCATTAATTCCAGATTGGAGTACTCCATTGGTAGAGTTTATGAGATCGGGAAGATTACCCAAAGAGGCCAGTCTAGCAAGAAGACGAAATATGGAGCAAGAGGCTCAAGGCTATGCCTTAGTAGGAGAAAACCTATACCGAAGAGGTAAAGATGGTTACTTAAGACTGTGCGTTCATGAATCAGACTATTTAAGGGTCTTAGAGACTGCACACAGTGGTGTTGCAGGTGGACATTTTGGCCCTGACCGAGTGATTAAAACCATTCTATTCTCAGGACTTTGGTGGCCCACTCTTCATATGGATGCACATACCTATGTGAAGAAATGTGACACTTGCCAACGTGCACAATATCCAGTGAGAAAAGACGAGATGCCCTTGAGACCAATGATGGGAGGACGTGCATTTTCGAAGTGGGGCATAGACTTCATAGGTCCTATTAACCCCCCAGCTAGAAACTCCCATGCAGAGTACATCATTGTAGCCACAGATTACCTTACAAAGTGGGTAGAAGTCAAAGCCACAACAAAGAATGATGCTCAGACTACGGCTAAGTTTTTATTCGAGAATGTGTTCACGAGATATGGACTACCAATAGAGTTGGTGAGCGATAGAGGCACACACTTCTTGAATGAAGTCATTGAAAATCTTCTCCAAGAATTCTTGGTGATACATAAGAAATCCGCCCCCTATCATCCACAAGCCAACGGACAAGCCGAGAGTACCAATAAGATCCTCTGTAACGTATTGACAAAATTGGTAAATAATAAACGCTCTGATTGGGACAAACAACTTCATCATGCTGTTTGGGCTTATCGAGTTGCCTACAAAACGGTACTCAACGCCACCCCATTTCAGATGGTCTTCGGACAGAACGCTGTGCTACCATTAGATTTCTTAATCCCTGCCTTAAAAGTAGCACAAGAGTATGAGTGGAATGGGCATGAATTGTCCTCTAGGATCTTTGATCTCGAACGCTTGGGTGAAACGAGACTACGAGCGGCAGCAGGCATCTACGCTGCAAAGAAGAGGCAAAAGGCATACTTTGATGCACACATCAAGGATAAGGGATTGAAAGAGGGAGATCTAGTGTTGGTATACACACTAAAACAACATGCCCGTAAGTTGGAAAAAAGAGGTTATGGACCCATGATCATTAATAGAATTTCCACTAGTGGTGCAGTTCAGTTGGCCACTCTAGAAGGAGATATCTTGCCAAACTATATTAGTGGCTGTAGAGTCAAGCTATATCAAGAACCTCTTACTGAGGATATGCTAATGAGACTCAACACTGCGAAGAAGCGAAAAGAAGAAGAGTTAAGAGTGAGAGAAGAAGCACAGGAAGAGGCCAGAGAGCGTATTAGGCAAAATAAGTTAAGGCGATTAGGCCTAGATGTCAACTCAAAAGCCCCAAAATATCACATGGATATGTGTCAAAAGTCAGGCATTGCGACTTCTCAGGTCATTGACCGAAGACCCTTTGTGACCATAGAGATAGGACAAGGGAAGGGTGCAAGGACGGTGAAAGCATTGATTGACTCAGGTGCAGCAAGTAGTGCAGTTAAACTTTCCTACTGCCAAGACTTGGGGTTGAACATCAATCCCATAGAAGCTTATCTCATAGGATTGGGAGGTGTGGAAACCCCTTGTTTGGGCGAGGTGGAACATCCCATCTACCTTCAAGATGTTCCAATGAAAGTCAAAGCGCTAGTATGTCAAGATGAGAACCTTACAGAACCACTTGTCTTGGGTCAAGATTGGATCTATGACCATGCAGTTAACTTAAACCTAAGAAGTCAAATTCTTCAAGTTTGGGTACATGAACAATGCATTACATTAGAATTAGAGAACTGCATGCTCCTAGATCATGGCACCACACACTCTCTTAGTTCTTCCAAGACTAATCATATGAAAGAAGATGTTGTATGTGTCAAAAGCTCTATGATGCAGAAGGAGTCAGTCGTGGAAGACCAGGTTCGAAGGCGGGTGGATCTTTCTTCTTCTCCAAAGACTCAAGTAGCCACAGTAGTGAGCCCACCACACAAGCAAACACCACCGTTCACGACAACTGCTACATCAAATAGACAGACACCATTCGGTAAAAAAGCGGTTCCGGGCATGAAGCAGATCTGGGTACGCAAAGGAGAGCAACCACCAGCCTTACCCCCACAAATCCCATCCATGCACACTAACCAAGCCAGAAGACGAAGGAAGCAGCTCAGACAAGCTCCGTCACAAGATATCCAACAAGTTTGGGTGCCTAAGAAGTTAGCTGCAGCTCAACAAGGGCAATTACAGATGTGGGTACCTAAGAAGGTCCTACACCCACAACAACCTTTGTTCTCCCACATGCAAAAGGTTTCAACGAAGAGGCCAAAAAGAGAAAAGGGTAAGAACCACGTACAGAGACCAAAGGAAGATCAAATCAGCTCTTCAACATTAGTAGGAAGACATGCAAAAAGGATATGGGTTTGGAAGCCAAAAGTGCCAGTAGCCTCCACCGAACCAAAGCATCAACCACACTGGATACCACAGTTCAGAAAGCATCCAAAGAGAAAGACGCCTGAAGTGACCTCTACAGTGCCAAATGATGTTCTAAAATGGACTCCAATAAGGAGGATTACATCAGTTCGAGACTCCATGGATACCTCCACTAAGGCCGGCATCAACCTCCACAAATAACATCGAAAGCCTTGAACGAGCAACAACCATGTGCTCCTTGCACAACCCTGTCTTTTGCACCATTCAGGTCATGCATTTCCCAAGTATGCATTAATATAGGGCCACATTACACGGCCGTGCATAGACACACTTGAGAATCCCATGCACAAGAGCACAGTGACATATGTCGAACATTTCTATTGATACTAACTTTTGTGTTCTTGTTTTGTGATATCATGTTCCTCAAAAAAAAAAAAAAAAAAAAAAAAAAAAAAAAAAAAGAGAGAAGTGGGAGAGAGCTTGTTCCCAGTGTGTCTCAGCCAGCAGTGAGATTATTGCTGCCTTATCTGGTAGAGGACAAGCATTTGGCATGAACATGGCATCTACAGCTATGATTTTCTCTTACCATTGAAGAGCTTGAAGGTCCGCAACTTGCGTGATGCTTAACTACTTCATGTACCAGAGCATCCAAGGAGATATCTGCAAAAGGTAGTTCTGGAGGAGAAGACTCCTGCATATGGTGAGCTAAAGAGCATATGTCAAACACAGCTTGGTGTAGTTACCCGATGTTGCTTGCCAAGGAATATAAAGCAATTCAATTCTCAGTATTTCCTGAACCAGTATGGAACAGTAGCACTGGTGAATGGTCTATGTCAATCAGCATGGTAATCTCTTAGAAACCGGCACGTGTCCAATATTCCTCTGAGTGTCAATATAGGGAAGTGAACGTGCATGAGCCCAAGCTCAGAAATGCACATTGTTAGTGACAAATGTTGCTTTGAAAAGAGGAGAGGGGATCCACCACTCAAAAGATCTCATCAGTGGACAATCAACATGGACATTCATCAACAAGGTTCCATCCCAAAGGCCGAGTGTACAACACGAAGAGGCAAACATCCATCAACCTTCGCCATGGTAAGTATCCTTACTCTGGAAACACCATAACCATGATCGTTTAGGAAACCTCTTCGTCAGCATACCCTTGAGCACTTAGCTCAAGACCCGCAATTTTTGCACCATACTTCTTCCAATGCATTTTCCAAGTAAGCATGCGTAGGGCTACATTACAAGGCCGTGCACAAGGCACATACTTTTTTCAACCCATGCACGAACACACTTACCCATCACTCAATCTGGGTTATGAGTACTTGGCTTGACTACTATGAAGATCAACTTTGGAAGGTCTAGAGAACATCAACGGAGACTCACAACGACACAGTCATGCTGGAATACAAGGCAGAAGCACATACCAAGAGACTACAACCTGCAAAGACTCACAGTGATAGGTGAAGAACGTCGGACGACTTGTGTTCATACAGAAGGGACACTCCCTCTCAAGGCACTACTTGGAACAACCACTACAACAAGGGTCTGTCAGGGACGACAGACTCGAGAGGGGGGGGAGTGTTGAAGCTCAAGGTCAAGGACAAAGCATGGAAGCACATCAAAGAAGTGGACATAGAAGAAGAGGGAGCAAGTAGGGAGCTCCAAGAAGTGTATGTCAAATCTTCAGAAGAATCCCCTACAAAAATAGTGATTTTCATCACTAGAAACCATTGTAAATACCATTATCTATTTTTAGTAACTCCATTTTGTTCAAGCCGAGGAGTCCTCGAGCTTGAGGAGTATTAGAAGTACCATCGTACTAATTTTCATAATTTTTAGACTTCGTTTGAGCCCTCAAATAAGCCCTGGAACCTAATTTTTAACTAGGCCGGACACTAGGTCTGGACAGGGCCAAAACTAGTCAAAAAACTATAAAAAGAGCTAGAGAGCTCATTTTTCGGGTTAGCTTGTTAGAGAATAGAACTTTTGTAAGAGAACTCTTTTGCAATCTAAGCTTTCCATTGTTCCTCTCTTTGATCTTACTTTGTGCTCGTGTGTGTGTATGTGTGTGCATGTTTGTGTGCTTTCACTCACGCACTTGTGCTTTCACTTGCTCGTGGTCTTCATACCGGTCCTCACGTCTCCGCGGATTGACAAGTAAAGGAGGTGGTGCTTACGCTTGAGCTACAACGTGTATGAAACGTCGGTAATTACCACAATGCCCCATGAAAGCTTGTACTTCCTTGACATTCTTTGGCCTAGGGAGTTCTACGCATGTTCATATGGGTCTCTAGTGCCATCGAAGTAATTCTTCATGGACTTAACCAAGTGGGTTGGCCTCAAGGTTCTGGTGTGTTCTCTAGGCCTTGGCAAAGGAAAATAATCAGCATTTCTTTGGTTCCTTGGGGCTCTAAGTCTCTCAGTTTCCACTCTATCCATCTTTGTTCTCATCCTTTCTCTTCCCAAGGGGTTGGCAAATCTTACCTCTGGCCTGTCTCTAGTTTTGTCCCTTTGAGCTCCATGAGCTTAGGATGTTCCAGCTCCTTGGTGGACATAAGAGACATTAGATCTTGGTTGAGGAAAAATAAATTCACCCTTCCAAGTGTAGGCATGCCTACCATGCTCTGAGACCACAAAGATTCTCTCTGAAGTATTTATTAAATAGGTCACTTTGCTGGGGGCCTGGGCTCTCTTCCTATGTTCTCTTGCTCTAGGTCACCTAAGTCTGCTTCTGGGATCACATTACCAAATTCATCTGTCCTATCTGGGTAGGTGATGACCACATACATGGTTCCTTCCTTCTCGAGGTATGCTCGATTTTGAAACTTGACTATTGGATATTCTAGTCCAATGGGTTAATCTGGGTTTTTGATCTAGACCACAAATCTTCCTAGGCCCTCCTCATAGATGCAATCACCTAATCGGTTGGTCCTAAGGTATTCAACTTAGGTTTTATCGTACTTGCATTTGGTCGCTTGATTTAGATTCTTTTCCCTTAGATTGTTTCAAAAATGTAATCTCTTTGTACTTGCACTTGAGTGACTAGAATTCTTAGACTTGGTCATGCTTAACGTAACCCTAATGAATTGATACCTCTATCCATACTTAGCCTAAGCTAGGAATTGACAGAGGGTGTTGAAAATTTCCAATATTTAGTTTCTCTCCTTGGTTGCCCTTGTGTACCCAAGAAGCGTGTTCCCAAGCTTGCACTTACTCTTTTCTAGAATTCCCTTCGATGATCGTGCTGCATCAGTGAACCTGTAAGAGTCCCAAAGTAATCTCAAGATTTAAATTCAATTGACAGAACAGACCATGTTCATTCATGCAATTCAAATATCAAATTGTCCTTTGGTCTTTATGGAAAACAATCCTAAAGACCCCTCACTATTCATTAAACCTAGTGTAGTCAAGATTGGTGCTGAACATAATCAACGTTTAAGCTCGTTGAAGGAGTTCTCACATTATTCAATCCACTCAAAGTTAGTCAAAAGTCCATATAGAGGCTTTGCAATGATGGCATACATGTGTATGAAACGTCAGTAATAACCACAATGCCCCATGAAAGCCTGTACTTCCTTTACATTCATTGGCCTAGGGATTTCTATGATGGCTCTCACTTTCTCTTCGTCAGTGGTTATGCCATTCTTTGACACTATGTGTCCTAGAATCTTGCCTTGCCTAACCATGAAAACACACTTGTTTGGGTTCAAGCAGACTTGATACTCCCTACATTTATCAAAGATTTGCTTGAGTTCAGGTATATGTGTCTATCTAATGTTTGAATGAGCACAAAGATCATCAACATAGACTTCTAAATTCTTCCTCAGGAATTCCTTAAACACATGGCACATCAGTCTCTAAAAGGTGGCTGGTGCATTGGTTGGACCAAATGGCATTACTTGAAAAGCAAATATGCCCCATTCTGTGGCAAAAGCCATCTTATGCTGATCTTCAAGAGCAATGTACACTTGGTTGTAGCCAGAGAACCCATCAAGGAAGCTGTATACTTCCTTGCATGTTACTCTTATTAATACATGCTCAGTGATAGGAAGCGGATAGTTATCTCCAATAGTGGCTGCATTAACCTTCTTCAAGTTAATACATACACGTAGCTTCCCATTCTTCTTGGGCACCACCACAATGGGGGATACCCATTCGGTGTGCTCAATTTCATAGATAAATCCAGCTTCAACCAAACGATATAGTTCTTCTTTGATCTTGGCAGCATAATTATCGTTATAAGTGTATGGTTTCTACTTAGAAGGTTTGGCATATGAGGTCATGGGGTAGTGTGTGAGCATTTGTCAGGATCTACACCTTTCAAGTCTTTGTAGCTCCAAGCGAATACATCTCTATATTCTCTTAGCAAAGCTATCAACTCTTGCTCTTCTTCTTCCGTCAGGTCATGTCCTATGTAAGTCAATTTTTCTTCTCCTTCCTCTATGGCTACCACAATTTTCTTGGTAGTTTCTTTGTTTTCATAGACCTCTCTTGCTTGAGCCTCGCGTTTAGGCATTCTTATCATGACTCTCTTGTCTTCTATCTCATATTTCTAAAATTTTCGGGGACCTCAAACAAAGATTCTTCCTCTTTTGGTGTGACTTCTCTCTTCTTCCTTTTCTAACCTTCACTTCTCACGGTCACCTATGTGGTTAACCTGACATCATTCGTAATTTCTCCATGTTTCTGAGGGTAAGTTTCTACTTCATAAAAGTATTCTTCACTTGATGCAAAAGGTGGGTCCATAATGATTAACTCTAGATCAGAGTCACTTGCATCCTCAAATGCATCAGTGCTAGGTTCACATTCTTCCATAACCGAATCACACATGATAGCTTCTATTGAGAAGACTCAAATGTTGTAGCCATCCTCGTCACAGTGGGGTGTCCATTGTTCTTCATTGATGGCTACATCCATTGTTGCTAGAATTTCCACCCAGCTTTGAGGTTCAAATTCTTCATCAAGAAATACTACAGGTGCATAGGCGTGGCCTTGAATTGATCTATGGGTTTCCTTCCCACCTATCTCTCTGGCTTTTTCTCTCTTCTCCTCTTCTACTCCTACTTTACACATCTACAAGTGAGTGTCTTGATGCATCCATGAGGATCCTGATCCTATGGATTGCACTAATGTTGTATCATCCTTGGCTCTATGGATGGGATTCCATTGGATGGGAGGGATATCTCTATGAGATTAATCCTTGAGATTAACTTTGTTCGTAACACCTAAATGTTGCAAGTACAAAGAATTGGTTCACCAATCTTGTACCACTTGCAACTGCTGCATAAATGGTCTTCCCAAAATCATAGCATAGGCATGATTTTTGCTAAAGTCACATATAGCAAAAGTATGCTCAAACTCTACACCACAAGTAGTGAGATTATTGCTTCTAACATCCCCAAGGGTCTCTCAATGTGGCCATCAGCCATCTGCAATTTAATTTTCGTTGGCTTGAGCACTGGCTTGCCGCAATGCTTCCATAGGGAGGTGGTGGCAATAGCAACTCGTGCACCCGAATCCAGAATTGCCTTTGTTGTGTAGCCTTGATGAGTAATGGGAAGATAGGTGTTTCCTTCCTCACCTTCACTCATGTCTCCTATCTTGTCCAAGGGTATTTATGGCACTGTTCTATGAGATCCTACCTGGGAATGAGGGTTTGCTACTTCTGGCACTTGATTGGCTACATGTTTACATAGTTCTGGCCTAACCTTGAGTAGTTCTTCTAAAGTGAGATTCTAGTCCACTTAAGTATTTTTCACCACCTCTGGGATCCTTGGGATGACCGAGTCTTCGTTTGTTACCATGACCATAGGTGCTCTCATGCAAGTAGACTTAGCTTCCCATGGGCCTGTGAAATGGGGTAGTTCCTGCAAGGAATTAGGGATGAAGGTGGTTGTGGTATATGAGAGTTTGTTTGAGAGATGAGTTCAACAATTTTGGCTTTTTTTTCTCTTATGCTTTCTTCTAAGTCGCTCATCTTCTTATACCATTGTATTTTCATCCTTTCCCGACTATCTTTCCAGGCTCTCATCCATTTCTTGACTATGTCCTCAGTTTCACTAACCTTGACACTCTTTTCTTGGCCTAAACCTTGGTTCTGCTGCAATGTTTGAGCTCTGGTGACCACTTGCACTGGCATAGTAGAAGTCACACTACTTGTAGAGTCTACTACTAACCCAATAACGTTGATAGGAGTGATTTTCAGCATGTTATTGGGGTTCTTAGGAAAATCTCGCAAGAGGTGCTCTTTGCCACAATCGGGACAAAAACCTTGAATTATCACATATTGGGTTTGTGTAGGTGCAGGCATAGGGCAATTACAGATGAGGTGATCTCTGACATTGATAGCATGGTCCTCTAGGAAATGGGGGTTGTACCTGCCTAGGTTGAGGTCTAGAGTTGGGGTTTAAGTACATGAAATTTTCATACTATGGCTTCCAAATAGATTCACTCGATTCTTAACAATAGTAGGACTCATTATGTTCAAATAACTGCATGTAGTAAGCCTGGGGGCTGTCAACATGAGTAGAGTCAAAACTATGATCACTAGGGTGAAAGTAGTGGAGTTACTAGCACTATGGCCCTATTCAGATTCTCTTTTGCAACGACGTATTTTACTAGAATTACATTAGCTGGCGTTGGAGGTTGTTGAGCTTACACAGGCTGAGGCCTTTGCTCGGTTTGGTAGGGTTGGTGATAGGGTTGTTGTGGTCTGCCATATTGTTGTGGTGGGTATTTGTTCTGGTATCTTCCTTGTTGAGCATATGGTTGTGGATAAGTTTGCGTATCTACTTGCTTATTGTATAGGCAATCTTGTGCGGTGTGATTACTAGTGTATCTCCATTCTATGGTGTAGTATTGGCTACCAGGATTCACTTGGGGTCGAGCCCTAATGGGACATACATTCGCCATAGGGTCACCTCCATAAGTATAGCATCTTTTCACTGGGGCAAACCTTGGTATTTGTTTGCTTGAGACTCCTAACTTTTGACCTACTTTCTCGGTTAGTTCCTCAATAAATGTGGATTGCATGGAAGCGAGGCTAGTAGAACTATCTGAATCTTTGTAGATTTTTGAAAGCTCCAATTCCTCCCCTAGGTTATCTTCAATGTCTATGCACATGCGTACACATTCTTCTATGGTTCTAGGGTCCTTTAAGTACACATATGATCTTAAATTTGTACTCAACAATCCATCTAGGAATAAAGCCACCTGTTTGGCTAGTGTAGATAACTCAGGAATAGGATATCTCTCTAGATATTGCATAAGCCTTCTTCCTATCAGTCTAACCGTCTCTTTAGGTGTCTGCTTAAAGTTGTGACTCATTGACGAAGTGTTATGCCTTATGCCACTTTTAAAGAATTCGATAATGAATACCTCTAGAAGCTGGTCTATGTTCCTGAACTGCCTCTCATTCAGTGATTGAAACCATGTAAGGGTAGTGTTCCTAAGTGTTAGACTGAAAGCATTGTACTGTGTGAATAGGTCCTCAACTTGTTCCGCTCTCAAGACTTGCCTAAACTCAGCCACATGATCATATGGGTCTCTAGTGCCATCGAAGCAATTCTTCATGGGCTTAACCAACTAGGTTGGCCTCAAGGTTTTGGTGTGTTCTCTAGACCTTGGCAAAGGAAAATCATCAGCATTTCTTTGGTTCCTTGGGGCTCTAGGTCTCTTAGTTTTCACTCCATCCATCTTTGTTCTCATCCTTTCTCTTCCCAAGGGGTTGGCAAAGCTTACCTTTGGCCTGTCTCTAATTCTATCCCTTTGAGCTCCATGAGCTTAGGATGTTCGAGGTCCTTGGTGGCCATAAGAGACATTAGATCTTGGTTGGGGAAAAATGAATTCGCCCTTCCAAGTGTAGGCATGCCTGCCTACCATACTCTGAGACCACAAAGATTTTCTCTGAAGTATTGTCTAAATAGGTCACTTTGCCTGGGCTATCATGATCCTTGAACTCATAGATCGTGAACGTTCCTACTTCATTCGGCGGATGAGGCTTATACCTCCAACAAGCTTCATCGGTCTCTCGATTTAAGAATAGATGTATGTGCTTGTTGTCCTAGGGCACCCACTCTCGCGTGAGGATTCGCATCAGAACTGATTTACCTCAAGGGGTCCTGGGCTCTCTTCCTATGTTCCCTTGCTCTAGGTCACTTACATTCGCTTCTGGGATCAGAGTACCAAATTCATCTGTCCTATCTGGGTAGGTGGTGACCACATACATGGTTCCTTCCTTGTCGAGGTATGCTCCATTTTCAAACTTGACTGGTAGATGCTCTAGTCCAACGGGTTGATTTGGGTTTTTGATCTGGACCATAGATCTTCCTAGGCCGTGCTCATAGATGCAAGCACCTAATTGGTTGGTCCTAAGATATTTGAGTTGTGTCTTGTAAGGGCCTTCGACCCTTTGTAAGTATGGCATGCCTGAACTTCCTGTGGCTCTCTCCATACCATGAGACAAATCGAACTCGCTAGTTTCAAAGCTACGGTAGTGCGAATAATAGCTCAACTACTGGGCCCAAGACCTAGCAGTATGATTGACACTAGCCTCTGAAGACCTATGACTCTGTCTATCTCTCCCTAGGTGTCGTCCTAATATAAGGTTCATATGCCCAATTGAATAGCCCTAATTTTCCAAAGTACAACCTTGTTGCGGATCAATTTGTATTAATCACTTGTTCTTTTTAATTTTCTTAGGATGTCACTTCTTGTCCAATCAATCTTCGTCACAAGGAACACTAAGGTTTTATCGTACTTGAGATTGATTGCTTGATTTAAATTCTTTTCCCTTAGATTGTTCGCAAATGTAATCTCTTTGTACTTGCACTTAAGTGATTAGAGTTTTTAGACTTGATCGTGCTTAATATTAATAACCCTAATGAATCGAAACCTCTACTTGTACTTAGCCTAAGCTAGGAATTGAAATACGGTGTTGAGAATTTCCAACCTTTACTTTCTCTCCTTGGTTGTTGTTGTGTGCCCAGGAAGTGTGTTCCCAAACTTGCACTTACTCTTGCTTAGAATGCCCTTCGACGCTCTCGGTGGACTTGTAACAGTACCAAAGTTAGCTCAAGATTTAAAATCAATTGACACAACAGACCATGTTTATTCATGCAATCTAGAGATCAAATTGTCCTTTGGTCTTTATGGAAAACAATCCTAAAGACCCCTCAGTTTCCTTCCAATCTAGTGTAGTCAAGATTGGTGTTGAACATTATCACTATTTAAGCTCATTGAAGGAGTTCTCACATTCTCCAGTCCACTCAAAGTTAGTAAAAAGTCCGTACAGAGGCTTTGCAATGATAGCATACATGTGTATGAAACGTCGATAATAACCACAATGCCCCATGGAATCTTGTATTTCCTTGACATTCTTTGGCCTAGGGAGTTCTATGAATGCTCTCACTTTCTCTTTGTCGGTGGATATGCCATTCCTTGACACTATGTGTCCTAGAATCTTGCCTTGCCAGACCATGAAAACACACTTTTTTGGGTTCAAGTAGACTTTATATTCTCTACATTTGTCAAACATTTTCTTGAGTTCAGGTATGTCTCTGTCTGATGTCGGAATGAGCACAAAGATCATCAACATAGACTTCTAAATTCTTCCTCAGGAATTCCTTAAACACATGGCACATCATTCTCTAAAAGGTGGCTAGTGCATTGGTTAGACCAAATGGCATTACGCAAAAAGAAAATATGCCACACTCTATGGCAGAAGCCGCTTATGCTGATCTTGAGGAGCAATGGCCACTTGATTGTAGCCACAGAATCCATCAAGGAAGTTGTATACTTGCTTGCTACTCTTTCTAATAGATGCTTAGTGATAGGAATCGGATAGTTATCTCGAATAGTGGTTGCATTAACCTTCTTCAAATTAATCCGTACACGTAGCTTCCCATTCTTCTTGGGTACCACCACAATGGGGGATACCCATTCGGTGTGCTCGATTTCATAGATAAATCCAGCTTCAACCAAGCGATCTATCTCTTCTTTGATCTTGGTAGCATAATTATCGTTATAAGTGTATGGCTTCTGCTTAGAAGGTTTGGCATCTGAGGTCATGGGATAGTGTGTGAGCATATGTCAGGATCTACACCTTTCAAGTCTTTGTAGCTCCAAGCGAATACATCTCTATATTCTCTTAGAAAAGCTTTCAACTCTTGCTCTTCTTCTTCCGTCAGGTCATGTCCTATGTAAGTGCATCTTTCTTCTCCTTCCTCTATGGCTACCACAATTTTCTTGGTAGTTTCTTTATTTTCATAGCCCTCTTCTTCTTGGGCCTTGTTTTTAGGCATTGTTATCATGACTCTCCTATCTTCTATCTCATATTTCTGAAAATTTATAAGCACCTCAAACAAAGATTCTTCCTCTTTTGGTGTGAGTTCTCTCTTCTTCCTTTTCTTACCTTCACTTCTAGCGGTAACCTGTGTGGTTACCCTCACACCATTCATAATTTCTCCATGTTTTTGAGGGTAAGTTTCTACCTCATAGAAGTATTCTTCATCTGATGCAAAAGGTGGGTCCATAATGATTGACTCTAGATCGAAGTCACTTGGATCCTCAAATGCATCACTGCTAGGTTCCCATTCTTCTAGAACCAAATCACACATGATAGGTTCTATTGAGAAGACTAAAATGTCATAGCCATCCTGATCACAGTGGGGCGTCCATTGTTCTTCATTGATGGCTATATCCATTGTTGCTAGCATTTTTGAATAGCCGTGAGGTTCAAAATCTCTGTCAAGAAATACTACAAGTGCATAGGCTAGGTCTTGAATTGATCTATGGGTTTCCTTCACACCTATCTCTCTGGATTTTTCTCTCTTCTCCTCTTCTACTGCTACTTTACACATCCACAAGTGAGTGTCTTCATGCATCCATGAGGATTTTGATCCAATCAAATGCACTGACTCTATATCATCCTTGGCTCTATGGATGGGATTTCATTGGATGGGAACGACATCTCTATGAGAGTAATTATTGAGATTAACTTTGTTCGTAACATCTAAATGTTGCAAGTACAAAGAATTGGTTCCCTAATCTTTTACCACTTGCAACTGCCACATAAAGGGTCTTCCCAAAATCATCTCATAAGCATGATTTTTGCTAACATCACATATAGAAAAAGTATGCTCAAACTCTACACCACAAGTAGTGCAAGATATTCCTTCTAATAGCCCCAAGGGTCTCTCAATGTGGCCATCGATCATCTGCAATTTCATTTTTGTTGGCCTGAGTGATGGCTTGCCCCAATGCTTCCATAGGGAAGTGGTAGCAATACCGACTCCTACCCCCAAATCCAAAATTGCCTTGGTTGTGTAGCCTTGATTGGTAATTGGAAGATAGGTGTTTCCTTCCTAACCTTCACTCATGTCTCCTATGTTGTCCAAAGGTATTTCTGGCACTTGATTGGCTACATGTTTCCATAGTTCTAGCCTAGCCTTGAGTAGTTCTTCTAAAGTGAGATTAAACTGACTTTAGTATTTTCCACCACCTTTGTGTTCCTAGGGATGACTGAGTCTTCATTTGTTACCATGACCATAGGTGCTCTGATGCAAGTAGACTTAGCTTCCCATGGGCCTGTGAAATGGGGTAGTTCCTGCAAGGAATTAGAGTCGAAGTCTAATCTATCATGGGATGGGGTACTCTAATGCTCCTCATAAATAGAAGGAATGTCTTGTGGGAATTGATCATGCATGTCATCCACAAGTTCAATGGGAGGAGGAACTTCACTTTCTTTAGCCTATTTCTCTTCTTGAATCTCTCATAGGAATTCCGGTGAATACCTATTCATAGAGGAAGAGGTGTTTGCTTCAGTGGAATTAGGCACATAAGCTTCCTAGGGAGAAATGCTTATTATTACACTTGCCTTGGCTCTTCCTTGGGATATTGCTTCCTTATCAGATCTTGCAATTATGCTCTTCAACTTCTCCAGCAGTCCATCAAAGTGCAACTGTGCCTTAGCTGAGCAAGAGTAGTTGAATAGGCGGATGACTTCAACATTGTCTGTGCCAATGCTACCATTTTAGCACAAAGCTTGGTTCTCTCTATCTCTAGATCTTCTCTAGGGTAACATTTGTCATGATCTGTCACATTTGGCCTTTCTTGGATTCTGGCTTGATATGCTTTAAGCATCATGTCTATGTCCTCTAGAGAGGGGTCAGCTAATATTGATCCTACTATAGGGGGTGGTGGAATGGTATGAGGTGGGTTGGAGGGTGGTGGATTGGGTGTTTATAGGGATGAAGGTGGTAATGGTATGGGAGACGGCCAAAACATGTACACTTTTTACCACTTTCTCACTGAAAACACCACACAAAAATCATAAAATCAATCAACTTTGTAAAAAAATTAGTGCACACTCCCTGCGGGATTTCATCCCGACATTTGCCCCCACTAAACCTACACATCGTCCCGATGGGCTAACCTAAAAGATTCAACAGAAGCGTATCAGGGTTGTTTTTAAACTCTTTTTACTTTTTATGTTTTTCTTCTCAAAATCAAAGCGTGACTTCATGCAGTACATGTAATTTTTATAAAGATTAGTATAAATTTTAAAAAATTATGCAGATTCAAGCTTTACAAACATCATACTATGTTTTTGCATCTGCAATCTGACAAGTAATCACATGAATAAATTATTGGCTTTCTAGATCTTCTGCTTGTTTAACTGGTTCAGGTCCAGCAACTCATTCTAAGTACTAGCATATACATATGTTTCTACTAACTCAGTTTGTAGAATATACCTCGATTCCCACTATCTACCTCCTACTTGTCCAACTCTCCATTAGATCTTTTCTTTTTCTTTTCCTTTTTCATTTTTCTTTTTCATTTTATTTTTCTTTTTCTCTTCATCTCAGCTCAGCATTTCTTTTTATCTTTCATTTTCACAAATGAGCCTATGTCGAAATCGGGTGCGACTCATGGACTTTCCGCCCGGTCAAGTTTACCCCACCTGTCGGCCGACTCGACACAATGCATGACATACACAATGTCAGCCCTACATGAAATCGACATCAGCTCGTGGCTCTGACCACTCGGCCAGAGTGACTCCACCTGCGTACCGACCCATGCAGGCGCATGACAACAAATAGGTCAGGCCTACGACGAAACTAGCTACAACTCGTGGCCTTGATCACCCGACCAAGGTGGTTCCACCCGCCTACTAGCCCATCGTAGTGCACTAACAACATACACACACATATATAGCTAGCTTGAGTATGAATATTTTTCTATAAATCATGATCCATAGGGAGGTAAGATCTCGCAGGAAGCAAATAGTAGGACCCAAAGAATCCCACTCACTAAGTGTTCAAATCGATCAACATATACATGCACTCAGTCTAAGCATGCCATCGCATTCCCAAGATTTCACTCCCAAAAGTCTCTAGTCTACTAACTAATGGAGAGTGTTAATCTCCAAAAGAATAACCTACTCTTGTGATTAGAGCACCTCTATACCAAGAGTAAGTCAAAAACTTCACAACACAAAAAGTCTGTTGCACAATTTCTTCAAATTAATCTATCAAACACGTAAATGTTTTTATGAAACTTTGTATGGAGTGTCGCCTAGAGATTGCGCACCTCCTTCAAGTGAAATTACTCTAAAAGCTTTAGTATAACTTGAGAAATCAACTTCACAAGTTACCTATGTCTGAAACTGTCATTCTGAACAGTCTATTTTACACCTGTAACTTCTAAGACTTAGTTCTCCTTGAATAGAACCCGTTTAAGCAAATGCTTCTGGTTACGAGTAGCTTATCTTCTAACTTAAAGATTAAGCCCTCACTCATGCAAAACTTTGAAGTATGCACTGAGAAATGATCAAAACATTGATCACTGGAAATGCGCCTGTTTCAGTAAACTTTGAACACTCAACACATATGAATGTTCCTACTAACAATTCTCCTAGCCTGTTTGCAATTAGACTATGAAACTCAGGTCACAGACACATTAACTACTAACTTAGATATCCTCAAAAGGATTTCACAAATCATCTATCACAGATGAAGAATACACAGAAATTTCGGCGCAATATTTCTTCGATTACTCAGAAAGTTACAGTTGAGTGATGAGAGGAAAACTCAACTAACTTTTCATATGTCTCATGACATCTAACTTCTCATTCTTCTCATACTTCTCACGTCTCTTCTCATTTTCTCATATATGCCTCTCTTCTTCTGCCCCGACAGTTTCTAAGGTATTTATAGATAAATTTGTACAACCTTATGACGATGACTATACTACTGTACATATGTGTACATCTTTTTTCCGGTTCTTCTTCCAAGCTCCAAGAATTTGTATTTTCTTCATTCTTTCATCTTTCAACTCTTCATAAACAGAAAACTATAAAAGTGATCATTTCCGGTAACATTCCGGTGACTTTACTGTGAGTTTCCGGTACTGTTCCGGTACTGTTCCGGTGACCTTCCGGTGACTTTTTTAAGGAAATTTTTGATGAAGTTTCTGTGGTCTTAAAGACCTTCAATTGTTGATTGTCTTGCACCAACAGCTCCCCCTCAATCATCAATTGAGGTATTCTCTGTCTTCTTTATTCCTGCCATATCTTTAAACCTTTGTAACTTTGGTCCATCCAAACTTTTTGTAAGCATATCAGCTATCTGATCTTTTGTTGAAGTATGGATTACTTCAATCTCTTTATCCATCACCTTCTCTCTTAGAAAGTGATACTGAATCTCAATGTGTTTAGTTCTGGCATGAAAAACAGGATTAGCAGCTAAATATAATGAACTCATGTTATCTCCAAATATAATTGGTGTCCTCTGTATAGTGTCAAAATTCTTCATTAAAGTCTTTAGCCAAATCACTTCCTTTGCAGCTTCAACCATGCCTTTGTACTCAGCTTCAGTAGAAGACAAAGCAACTGTATGTTGCTTCTTGGAACACCATGAGATTAGCTTATCTCCCACATAACACATGTATCCATAGGTTGACCTTCTGTCATCTGGATTACCTGCCCAATCTGCATCACTGTATATTTTGATATTTGTATCTGATGTAAAACCATAATACAAACCTTCTTTGAGTGTACCCTTAATGTACCTCAACACCCTTTGTCCTGCAATCCAATGTTCTTTCCTTGGACAGTGCATGAATTGAGACAATACTCCTACTGCATATGATAAATCAGGTCTGGTTAAAGTAGCATAGATAAGACTACCAACCAAACTCTGATATTGTCTCACGTCCTTGAATTCTTCACCTCCAAACTTACTCAATTTGTGATTCACCTCCATTGGAGTAGGTGCTATCCGGCAATCATTCATTTTAAACTTGATTAACAAGTTCTTCAAATATCTTTCTTGGGTCACGAATACTCCATGCTGAGTATATGTGATCTCCATACCCAAGAAGTATGACAAGTCTCCCAAGTCACTTATCTTGAACTCCTTTTCCATTTGCTTCTTGAGTCTTTGTATTCCTTCTTCATCTGTTCCTGTAAGAATTATATCATCAACATATATGCACATGTATATGAAACCATTATCATTTGCTTTTATAAGCAGACTACTATCTGCTTCAGACACCTGAAAACCAAGTTCTTTCAAGAACTTTACAAGTCTATAGTTCCATGCTCTTGGGGCCTGTTTCAAGCCATACAAAGCTCTCTTGAGCTTGCACACATGATCTGGATACCTTTTATCTCTGAACCCTTGAGGTTGCTCCATGAACACATCATCTGAAATATAACCATTCAGAAAAGCATTTTTCACATCTAACTGACATAACTTCCAACCTTTACACGCAGCAACAGCTATGAGTGTTCTGATGGTTGTCATCTTTGCCACTGGACTACAAGTCTCATCATAATCAACCCCATATGTTTGAGCAAACCCTTTAACAACAAGTCTAGCTTTGTATCTAGACACACTTCCATCTGCAAATCTCTTGGTCTTGTAGACCCACTTGCATCCAATAATCTTCTGGCTATTTGGTTTAGGAACTAAATCCCATGTTTGATTTTCCACCAATGCATCATGTTCTTCTTGCATAGCTTTCTCCCATTTTTCCTTACCTTTTGCCTCTTCATATGTAGAAGGGTCTTCATCTGCTTTCATTATGTAAGCATAATCTTTCGTAGCCAAAAATGAAGTATCATAACTGTACCTTGTAGGTTGCCATCTATTTCTTGATGACCTTCTGAGTTCTCCAGTCCTTGAGGTTTCTGGTTCTTCACACTCAGGATCAAATCTTGACCTTTCTTCAACTTCTTCCTGCACTTCATAATTTTCTTCTTCATCAATTATTTGAACCTTTGATTTACCTTTCTTCTGACTCACTTCTTCTTCATCACCTGTATTGCTATTAACCGTTCCTGCATACCAAGAACTTTGCTCATCAAACGTAACATCTTTCGAAACCAGAAAATGTTTTGTGGATGGATTCCACAACCTGTATCCCATCTGTCTGTCATCATAACCAATGAAAACATATTTTTCAGCTTTAGGTTCCAATTTGTGTCTTAATTGTGATGGCACATATGCATATGCCACACATCCAAATACTCTGCAATGATCCAGGGTAGGTCTCTTACCCCACCAAGCCTCATATGGTGTCATACCCTGCAAGGCTTTACATGGTAACCTATTAACCAAATAAGTAGCTGTATTTACAGCTTCAGCCCACAAATAATTAGGACAATTTTTCTCATTCATCATGGACCTTGCAAACTCAACAAGAGTCCTATTCCTCCTTTCTGCTACACCATTTTGTTGAGGAGAGTACCTGCAAGTAACTTCCCTTTTTATACCTGCATTCCATAAGTAATCACTGAATTCGTTGGAGAAATACTCTCCCCCTCCATCTGATCTTAGTCTCTTCAATTTATGAACTGTAGTTCTTTCTGCATATGCATGATAATGTTTGAATGTATTGAATACTTCTGACTTATCCTTGATCACATAGATAGTGATCCATCTAGTAGCATCATCAACATAAATCACATAATATCTTGACCCATTTATACTGAAGTCTTTTGAGGGTCCCCACACATCTGTGTGTACCAATTCAAACTTCTCTGAGTACATAAAACCATGCTTGGAGTAAGAATTCTTATGAGCCTTACCTAATTGACATGCCTCACATTTGTATGTCATATGTTGACCTGCAACATTAGGCAATCCAAGCACTGAACCATTGTTAATCATATCTTTAATACCTCTTTCATTGAAATGTCCAAACCTCTTGTGCCAAAGATCTAACTCAGAAATTTTATGTCCTGCATATGTAAACATGGCCTGACCAATGTTGCCTTGAATCTTCAGTGTAAACAGTCTTCCTTCTTTCTTTCCTGAAACAATCTGTTTATACCCTTGACTGGGATCTTCCACATATACTCCTTCATTAGTGAATCTTACTTCATATCCCTTTTCAACAATTTGTCCTACACTTATCAAATTCTTAGGAATTGTAGGAACATACAGAACCTTACCCAATAAGGTACTACCGTCTTTAGCTTTCACTGATCCAATCGACTTCACTTTATGCTTTGTGTTGTCAGCTGTTTGAACAACATGATTAGAAACTTTATTCTCCAAATCAGTCATCAATGATATGTTACCACTCAGGTGATTGCTACACCCTGAGTCGATGTAGAAGACTCTTTGATCTTCACTCTGCCTTTCACAAGTAGCATTCAATATCAATGTTGAATCCTCCTTCTGTTCTGAAGCATAATTGTAGTAGGTATTGTTATATTGTTGACTTTGGAATCCTCTACCTGTATTTCTTCCAAAGTAACTCCTACCACCTCTGCCTCTGAAATTACCTTTTCGATTTCTGCCACCTCTTCCTCTTGCATTGTAACTTTGACTGTATCCATTATTACTTTGAGCATTGTGCCAACAATCATTAGCTAAATGATTTGTCTTACCACAAATCCAGCAAGCTTTACCTCCATCCTTGTTGTTTCTGCCTCTTCCTCTACCTTTGCCACCTCCTCTTCCTCTTAGGAAGTTGACTTGAGTAGTTGTTCCTTCATCTTCACCTGCTTGTTGCTTTCCTTTGCTATTCTTCTTCTTATCTTTTGAGTACATTGCATGACCTGCACTCTTGTCACCATCTCCTTTAACATCCTGCTCAAATGTTAGCATATGACCTAGCAACTGATTTAAATCAGGAGTGAAATGGTCAAGTGATAACTCTGTAGACAAAATGAATGGCTTCCATTTGTCATCACCTCTCAAACCTGTAAGGATTTGCATTACCAATTTATCCTCCTCAATGTCTTCATCAACAGCTCCTAATGCATCTGCAATGTCTTTCATCCTTGTCACATAGTCTGAAATGGACTGAGAAGCCTTCTTCTTAAAGGTGGTAAATTCTGCCCATAAGGATGCCTTCCTTGACTTAGTAGTATTCTGGAAATTCTCCTCCAAAGCATTCCAAATGTCAGTTGCACTTTCAAGACCTCGAATATGAGGTAACAAGTAATCATTGACTGCCATATAGATAATGCTCCTAGCTTGAGCATCTTTCTTCATCCAGTTTTTCAAATCTGCTAACTCTTCCCTAGTCGGAACACTAGGATCTCTGAACTGTGGCTTTTCTTCTTCTCCTGTGATATAAGCTATCAAATCTTTGCTCATAAGATGAGCTTCCATCCTCATTGACCACGCAGGATAGTTTTCCCTATCCAGTTTCTCTATCTGTAGAGAATCTCCCATCTTGTGTCTATCCGTGTATTTGAAATCTTCAACCTTTATGAATAATATATGTACCTTTGCTTCAAATTAGACTCCGTTTGTCTTTCTTGATATCGTATGATCTCTTCCTCAGGTTTTGCCTTCAAGCTTTCACCTTTTAGTTCTTCAGTTGTTGAATTCTTTGTAACCGCAGCAATCGGGATCCTCCTTTCTTTGATTTTGATGTCTCTTGCTCTGAATACCACTGATGGAGAGTGTTAATCTCCAAAAGAATAACCTACTCTTGTGATTAGAGCACCTCTATACCAAGAGTAAGTCAAAAACTTCACAACACAAAAAGTCTGCTGCACAATTTCTTCAAATTAATCTATCAAACACGTAAATGTTTTTATGAAACTTTGTATGGAGTGTCGCCTAGAGATTGCGCACCTCCTTCAAGTGAAATTACTCTAAAAGCTTTAGTATAACTTGAGAAATCAACTTCACAAGTTACCTATGTCTGAAACTGTCATTCTGAACAGTCTATTTTACACCTGTAACTTCTAAGACTTAGTTCTCCTTGAATAGAACCCGTTTAAGCAAATGCTTCTCGTTACGAGTAGCTTATCTTCTAACTTAAAGATTAAGCCCTCACTCATGCAAAACTTTAAAGTATGCACTGAGAAATGATCAAAACATTGATCACTGGAAATGTGCCTGTTTCAGTAAACTTTGAACACTCAACACATATGAATGTTCCTACTAACAATTCTCCTAGCCTGTTTGCAATTAGACTATGAAACTCAGGTCACAGACACATTAACTACTAACTTAGATATCCTCAAAAGGATTTCACAAATCATCTATCACAGATGAAGAATACACAGAAATTTCGGCGCAATATTTCTTCGATTACTCAGAAAGTTACAGTTGAGTGATGAGAGGAAAACTCAACTAACTTTCCATATGTCTCATGACATCTAACTTCTCATTCTTCTCATACTTCTCACATCTCTTCTCATTTTCTCATATATGCCTCTCTTCTTCTGCCCCGACAGTTTCTAAGGTATTTATAGATAAATTTGTACAACCTTATGACGATGACTATACTACTGTACATATGTGTACATCTTTTTTCCGGTTCTTCTTCCAAGCTCCAAGAATTTGTATTTTCTTCATTCTTTCATCTTTCAACTCTTCATAAACAGAAAAATATAAAAGTGATCATTTCCGGTAACATTCCGGTGACTTTACTGTGAGTTTCCGGTACTGTTCCGGTACTGTTACGGTGACCTTCCGGTGACTTTTTTAAGGAAATTTTTGATAAAGTTTCTGCGGTCTTAAAGACCTTCAATTGTTGATTGTCTTGCACCAACACTAGCTGACTCCATTCATATAATTTCTAGTCGCTCATGCTTATGCAAACCCATAATAGATATTTGCTATCTTCATTCTACATTATTTTCTTAAATTCATACATATCTTTATCACACATATCAATGTAATGCATATGCTCTATCAAAAAGAAAACAAATTTCAAATTAGAAACATTTCACCTAGTCATTTTTCTTCATTTTCATCATTGTTTGATCCAGTTTTTCTTCAACTTCATGGTCTATCATTCTTCATCAGCATCAGCCTCAATATCATCAACATCCTTCAGAAGTTCCTCCTCAATCTCATAGTCTGCTTCATTTCTTTTCTTAAACAATTTTATCCTCTTTCTTGCAATCAAAGATCTCAAAGGAGTACTGTCTAACTTGCGAAGTGCATACGTTCCATTTTGAAACACAGACCTAACCACATACAGCTCAAACCATTGTTTCATCAATTTCTTTCTAGCATCGTATTGGGTATCAAATGTACTATCGTACACCAACACCCAATCATCTACCTCAATCCTACGTGGTCTGAGTCGATGGGTTTTGTCAAAATAGATCTTATTCTTTAGCCTTGACTCCTTTAACTTTTGGACTACTTCTTTCAATTTTTCATTTCCTTGTTCTAACTGCTTTATTCTTAATGATAAAATTTCCTCTCTTGTCATACCATCATTCCACGGGAGTGTCAACCATGTCACTATCTGAGTTTGGATGGGGAAGACTAGCTTTTGACAATACATCAATTCAGCAGGCATGAAACCTGTGGATTGACCTATCAGCCCATAATACAAATGGAAGAAATCTAGGCCACTACTTGATGTCATCTCTATAAGCCTTAGAGATCCCCTTCACAATGGAAGGGTGACCTCTCTCAATCTTCCCGTTTGCCTCTGGGTTATAGGCAGTAGTGAGAGACAATCGAATTCCATGACGATCAAAGAACTCTTTTGCCTCTCTCGCATCCAACTCTCCCCTGTCCGCAACCACTTTCTCAACATATCCGAATATCAAGATCACTTATTCTAAAAGGAATTTGCATACATTATAAGTAGTATTCGTACAAAGAGCTCGACCTTCCACATGGTTGGTCAAGTCCTCTCTGGCAAGTACAATGTATCTCATCTTATCTATCCCTTTGGGCATGGTTACTAGGTCGACCACCCACTTGTAATGGATACAAGGAGGGTAAGTGGGATGTAATGGGTCTCTATGTCTAACTGATGAATGCACCTGGCATGTAGCACAAGTGTCTACAAAACCTCTCACACTCACATAAATCCTTGGCCACCAATAGGCTTCCCTAATCTTCTCATATGTAGCATAAAATCCTTTGTGACCAGCCCATAAGGTCTCGTGCATTTCTCTCATCACTTTGCTCTAAAGACTTCTCAAACTTAATACTCTCTGTGGACTCTTTACCTTGTTGTTAGCATGCCGCGAAATAAGCCCACCCTTCAAGAAAAAGTTGTACGACTTTTTCTTGATGGATCTATACTTATTTGTAGACCAGCTTGGGGAAGGCTTTAGAGTACTCAGATATCTTCCTATATCTCTCCACTCACCATCACACTCACTCTCACAGAACTGATCATAAACATACACTAATGGATCATATCTCATCATATGTGTATCTCTCTCTATCTCATCATCATCATCATCAGACTCATCATCAAATTTTGCTCTCGAAAGTTTAATGAGCCACTGTATTCAACTTCCCAGCTATGTGTACAAAGGCAAGATTTATAAACTTTACATAAGAGATCCATCTAAGCATAGCAATGCCTGGAGATGAACAATTTGCAATCATGCCAATTAGTGGAAGACAATCGGTCTCAACTAGCACATTCGCCCCAATGAAATACTCTTTATCGGTTTTTAAAGCAGTCACCAATCCCCATAGCTCTCTCTTAATCTGTGGATATTCTCTTTGAGTATCATGTAGGATCTTAGCACCAAAGGGCACTGCATATCTCTGTCCCTCATCATCATCTTTCCCTATGACCCAACCTATACCAATAGGACTGGTATCAACAGTCAAAATGATAGGCTTCAGTCTATGCATAGCTCTCGACTGTTTCTTTGTCCACACAAACTTCTTTCTCTTTCTCAGAAGGTCATATAAAGGGTTCGCAACATGAGCAAAGTGAGGAATCCATATCACATAGAATACACAGGCTCCCAGAAACCTTCTCACCTCACTAACATTACGGCACACCTTGGAGATCCTGCTAATGGCCTCAACTTTCTGCGGGTATGGCTTGCAGCCATAATGTCCACACAGATGTCCTACAATGAGGACCTCATCAATGCCAAAAACAGATTTTTCTAAAGAAAGTGTTAGCCCTACATCTTCAAATCTCTCAAATATCTTCTCATAGTCAGTAATATGATCACTCACAAATTTTCTGCTCCCAAAAACATCTAAACTCTCATCCTTCACTCTTTCCTCGCATCCCTTTATAGGAACATCATCAATAAATGGCATAGTCATAGATGGTATAAAGTCTTGTAAAACTAGGTTCATGGCATTCATCATGTGAGCCACAGAATTCGTCGCTCCCTGCAGCAAGGTACACATGCGTACAAGGCCTAGTGGAGTCTTCATGGTCGTGATATCTCTTCTCTCCATAGCCAACTGAAATTGGTCATACCCTGAATACAGATCACCCATAGAGTAGATGGAATGCCCAACAAATGCCTCAACAAACTCATCAACTAAGGTCCTGTTCCTACATTTCTAATTGTGACTTTATTCACAGGTTGCAGATCTTGAATGAAACGAAGTTTCCCATTTTTTTTAGGCATTGTAAACCACCTATTCGAATATGGAGCCAAGGATGGTTCCAATATCCGCATGGAAGTCTTTTCCTTTAGTAGCCTCATTAGCTCAGGTAAGTGAGCCTTTGGGACTGGTATAGGCCAGATATTCCATGGTATATGTGGCACTGTAAATATAATCATGGGAGGTACTTGTTTCGAGTCTGCGCAACCTATCTCATGTGGGAAAAGTGCAAATGCTTTTTCATGTTTCTTGATGACTTCAATGAACTTCTTTTTCTCTTCTTCTCTCAGGAATGGTTTCTCTCCAAACTTGATCTCTTTAATAGTCTCATCAGTAAAATGATGCCCTATGAGCTCTCGACGTCTCAGCATAGGGTCCTCTGACACTCGTAGATACTTCTCATGACTATCTTCTAGCAATGGCTGAGCTATAGGCTTCACTTTCTTATCCACAGTCTTATACTTCGTGTTTACATTTACTTCATGCTCTCTCATAAACTCATCAATCATCTCATACTCTTGGATAGAGCTGAGCATAATGATTTTTTATTTTTCACTTCTCTCAAATGCCTACTCAAGCTCTTCCAGAGTAGTCAAACTCCTCTCCAACTAGATCACATCTTCAATCCTCTCGTCAGGTAACATGATTCCTAGATCTTTAGAGTATCTTTCATGAACTTTTTGAATTTATTTGAAACATTCTCTTTCTATAAGCACAACAACTTAAATGTAGATGAGTAAATGGAAAAACTCTCAAAACTATGTACAGAGTCATGCGAGACATCAAAACAACTCCCACTTGTCTCACTCAATAGTGGATCCTAGCATAAATTTTGCTCAGTAGAAGCACCATACTCTCCAACGGGCATACACTCATCATCGTCATTGGAGTTAATAGGTCTCTTTCTTATATTCTTTCTGTTTCTTGAGTGATTCGGACACACAATCATAACTTGTAGAGAATGAAGGCCAGATATAGAATGGATTCGTGCATAGGCAGATCCGTCATCCATCACCTTGGTCTCCATTCGCACCTCAGCTATAAAGGGCTGCCCAAGGATAGCCTCATATGAATGTTGGTCCTGGACGAAGAAGTGGAATTCCTCAGAAATCCCTCCTATGGTCACAGGCACAAATGCACATGCCCGAAGCACTGCTCCTAAGCCATTACTTGTTGTCCTTATCCTCCATCCATGGTCCTTATCTATTGGCCACCTAAACTGATCATAAGGCTTCTTTGAAATCACATTGATTTCTGACCTTGAGCTAATCAAGGCCAAAGCAAAGCATGACTCTTCATTGCTTCCTAACTTCACCTTTATCTCTGGTGTCCCTCTTGCCCAAAAAGTCTTGCTAAACTCACTTTCCGTTCTCATCTCATCATCAGGTATGATAGGACCTAGAGAATTCTTATGACACCTGGAAACCTCATCATCCTCGTCATCAGAAGTATCAATCAATTTAACTAATTCATTTGTCACTTGGATATCTTCAGTCACCTCTTCCATCTCTACATCTTCAGGTAGTGGAAACCTCTTTCTCTTGATCAACTTTATAAAGTTGTCCTTGAACTCAGGCTTCGCTAGGGAGAATACCTGCTCCAAGGACATGGTCACTTGGCTCTTCAGCAGAATGTCATTTAATATCTCTCTTGCATCATTTTTCTTTTCCAACTCATAGATCAAAACCGCCTTTGGGCCCTTCTTCTTTTTCTTCCTCTTCTCTTTATCTTTCTCCTGAACATTTTCTTGAATTTCATCAATCTTCTGAATGGGTTTTGGTTCTTTCTCTTTCTCTTTAGTCAGTTCTTGAATCTTAATCGGCCCAGTTGGCCTCTTTCCCTCCTTTATTTCCTTCTTCTTTGTCTCTTCCTTTGTAGCAAGAGGCTCTTTAAATTGTACTTTCTTTTCAGGCTCTTTAGCCTTCTCTTCAGCCTCTTGGCTTTGCTTCCTAGTCACTCTCCTTTCTGGCCCAGTCTCTTCCTGACTCTCATCCCTCTTCCTCTTTTCTTCTACATTGGCTATATGCAAATAGGCCGAGGATTCATCAACAGGAGACTTCAAGGTAGTCTTCTACATAATCGTATCCCTAGCCCTCACTAAAGCCTCTA
>CM035436.1:101847498-101852498 GCA_020310875.1 Ceratopteris richardii
AGGAAAAAATAAGAGGCAAAATTTACAGGTTCGCGGGCAGCTAAATCTAAGGCGGAGTAGAAGGGGCGCGAGATGCCGTATGTTCGTTTTTGCAAGTTAAGGATGGCTACAAGGAACTGTAGGGCGGATCGCTCGGGTTCTGGGCGGCATAGGATGGCGTATTCGTTTGATGAGGAGCGGGGAAAGAGTTCGGACATACGGGCGAAAGGGATGCTAGGACCGGTTTCGCGGCCTTGCGGGGTGAGGCGGTAGGCGTCGGCGAAGGCTTGGAAGGTGATGACGGTTCTATGTGGGAGGGAAAGGAAGATCCACTGTCGTTCGGTGGCGGAGCTTTGGGCAATGGCTTGGATGATCTGTGCGGAGAAGGGATGGGCTTCCACTGAGTGCCAAGGCAACTCAGCGAAGTTGGCCAACCCTCTGCATCGTAGGTATTCGCCTACGTCTGTAGGGATACCGTCGCGGAAAGAAGCGTAGTTGGCTAACGCTTCCATGGTGTTCACAATGCACACTTACAGAAAACACAGAATACTGAGATAACACACACAATCACGAAAACACAATAGCGGTTTTTGGCGCAACTCAGGGGGTTAAATATGGAGAACACGGTGTGGGGGTGAGTATCATTGTGTGGTGCGGGAATGATACGGTTTGCATGCTATCGTGCGTACTGAGTGACCGGTAGGGAGAGGCGGCTGGTATCATAAAGATTTGTACAAAAGACGGCTAAAAGCAAAACATAAAAATTTATACAAAACGTGGCTCGTCGCCGGATAATTAAGGCGTACTGGTAGTGGGATAATACGGCCGCAACTTCGATCCATTAATTACTTTTGGAAGTGGAATTTCGGTCAATGTAGTCAACCGAAAAGTCGTCGGACCTACTTGTGCTGAGATCTTGAAAGGGCCGAACCATCGTAGTTTGAATTTTCCTGCTGCTCTGTCCGATTTTGCGTTATAGAAGAGTACAAGCTGTCCTACCGAAAAGATTGGCGTCTTTAAATATCGATCGTGTGTCTTAGCTTGCCTTAATTGAACTTCGCGCATAGTTAAAAAACTGAGCCATCGGTGCTCATCAAGTTCTCTGAGTGCGTCCATTCGTGCTGTCAGTGAAGATTCCGGTAGCATCTTCTGAGTGATTGCTACCCACAAACTTGGGATGACTACTTCCATGGGAGCGATTGCTTCTAAGCCATAAGCTAGCTTGAAAGGTGTCAAGCCTGTTGTTACTTTATATGTAGTTCGGTATGCCCATAATACTGCAGGTAGTAGTTGATCCCATCTTTCCGGTGTTTCCATGATCAATTTCCGGAGGATGTTTAACAGTGCTTTGTTTGTACTTTCAGCCAATCCATTGGCACGTGGATAATAAGGAGAGCTAAATTTATGTGTGACTTGGAAGGACTGTGTGAGTGCCTTCATTAAATTGTTTACAAAATGAGTGCCTTGATCTGAGACAATTTCCAGTGGTAAACCAAATCGTGGGAAGACATCCATGAGTAGACATTTTGCTACCGTAACTGCTGTAGCAGACCGCAAAGCCCAAGCTTCTGCCCATCTAGTTGCGTAATCTGTGCAAGTGAGTATGTATCGATTGTTAATGGATACTGCTCGAGGTGTAATTGGACCGATAAAATCTAAACCCCATTTCTGAAAAGGTTCTAATGGTAAGATGGGTTGCAGGGGAAAAAGATGCCGTTGTAACGGCTGACCAGTTCTTTGGCAAGCATCGCATTGTTTTACAAACTGTGAGATATCTCTGTACATAGTTGGCCACCAGAGTCCTCCTTGCAGAATTTTCCGGTGAGTTAAGTCTGCTGCAAAATGGCCACCGGGAGGAATTGAGTGAGCCAAAGTGATAACTGAGTTAACTTCATGTGGTGGAATACAGCGAAGTAGGATTCCGGTATGATCTGTATAATATAGTTCTCCAGCAACTAACCGAAATCGACGGCTAAAAACTGCGATTTTTCTTCGAACCGCCTTGGCAGTCTCAGCTGGAAAGCGTCCTTCGGTGAGAAAAGTTAGAATCTGATCATAGTATGTAGGTGGTGTTTGTAAGTTGGGCGTCTCATCAGGTAGTGGTTCAGCATTATAAATCGCAGGAGTTGTGTCATCTATCCCTACCGGAGCTTCACCGAAATCTAGGCGTGATAAGAAATCTGCTAAGGCATGTGCATTCCCGGGTCGGTGAATGACATCATAGTCGAATTCTTGTAAAAGTAGCACCCATCGTGCTAATCGTCCTCCTAAGTGCTGCTGTCTTACTAGATAAACAAGGGCAGCATGATCCACATGAAAGGTAAATTTCCGGCCTAGTAGATAATGTCTGAACTTTTTGATTGAGTAGATCAATCCTAGACATTCTCTTTCAGTGGTGGAATAGTTCTTTTCTGCCGGTGCAAGTCTTCTACTGGCGTAATAAACAGGGCAAAACCACTTATCTGTTTGCTGCATCAGAATACTGCCGATTGCAATATCTGAAGCGTCAACAAAAACGTGGAACGGATTGTCCCAGTCCGGTGGTTGTAAAATTGGAGCGTGCGTCAGGAGATACTTGAGTCGATCAAATGTAGTTTGACATTCTTCAGTCCATTCAAACTGTCGGGGAGTTTTTGTGATTAGCTTGTTCAGTGGCACTGCTAGGTGAGCAAGCCACCGTAAGTGTCTGCCATGCCACCGTATTTGACCCATAAAACGCATTACTTCCTTCGGAGTTGTGGGTATCGGGGCTTCTAAAATCGCTGAAATCTTATCCGGGTCCACTCGAATGCCTTGACCCGATACAATATGCCCAAGTAGTTTGCCACACGAAACTGCAAACACGGATTTGTTGGGATTAAGGCAGAGTCTATATTCTCTACACTTCTGGAAACAGCATCGTAAATGAAACAAATGGGCTATCATCTTCCCAAAGATTGAGAAGTCGTCGAGATATACTTGCATGAATGAAGTGAGATAAGGAGAAAATATCTCCTGCATACATCTTTGAAATGTGCTTGGTGCATTTCTCAATCCGAACCACATTACCGTGCAGGCAAAGACACCCCAATTGGTAATGAAGGCAGTTTTTGGTATATCCTCTTCGGCCATTCTAACCTGGTTGTACCCGCTGTATCCATCTAAAAATGAATACATTTCATGTCCTGCGACTCTATCAAGCATGGTATCCAAAAAGGGGATCGGGAAAGGATCTGGTACCGTTGCTGCATTTAATTTCCGGTAATCCACACAGATTCGTAACTGCTTGTTTTTCTTTGGCACGATCACAATGGGTGAGATCCATTCAGCGTGTTCTACTGGTACAATGAATCCGACTTTTAATAGTCTATCAAGTTCGGCTTTTACCTGTGATGCATAATGGGGGTTCATTCTGTAGCTGGGTTGTCTTTTTGGTTTCACTTCCGGTTTCAACATGACCCTGTGTTGATAGATGCGCGGATCTAATCCTTTCATGTCTTTGTAATCCCATGCAAAGACGTCTGTGAATTCGCGAAGAAGTTTAATCAAATCCTCCTTAAATGTTTCCGGTAAGTTCTGCCTCATCTTCACAGGTCGTGGGTGGTCTCTATCTCCTAGATTATACGTGATCAGCTGGTCTTCTGGGACATAAAATTGTTGAGGTTTCTCTGTATCATCTGTTGGCTTGAACAGTGGTTGTAATTCGTCGTCATGGGTTGAGGGCGTATTTCCCTGGACCGACTTTCCGGTGATAGCTACTGCTGTACATACTGACGTGTTCCAGTTATCTATGATGGATTGTAGGTCAACAATTCCTAGCGACATTAAATCGGCATTACTCTTCAGAAATTGCTCTTCTTCATCATCTGACAGTCCATCTAACATATGAACTGGTTCAGCAAAGTACGGTCTGGCGTGAGGTTTGCAAGATTGCATAGCATCTAGTTTCACCACATATTTACGATGGGCATCCTTGAATGTAAGCTCTTGTGCAGACCAGTCCTGTATTACCTTCGCATGCTTCAGCCAAGGTCGGCCGAAAAGAAGATTGTAATCCAGAGTGGATTCGGGTAGATCTAGTATGACAAAAGTCATCTTGAAAGTCGTTCCTTGTAGAGTGATGGGTACATTCCGCACAAGTCCTACAGGATGGACTCTCGATTGATCTGCCATTCGAACAAAGAATTGAACTGGTTCAATTTCGGTCCAGCCTAGCTTTTTGCATAATGCTGCGGTCGCAATGTTTACGCCTGAGCCTCCATCAATTAAAACCTGCGTGATCTTCTGATTCTTATACCATACTGTGATCAAGGGCACTGCGTGATCAATCGCAGCATCAGGTTCCGGTTGAACTGCGGCTGTTGTCGGTATGCAAGAATGTACTGGGCTGAATTGTTGCTGAAACTGTTGTCGGATCCCGGGCACTAAGGCCAGAAGTTGGCCTAGAGGCAGCGTGATGGATGCCTTGGACAAAATTTCCCAGGCCTGTCGAGCTTGATTGTCTTGTTCTTTTGGACTTGAAGTTTCTACTGACGCAGAAGTGTCTGCTGTTGTCTCTACTGATGATGATGGCCCTACTGATGCATCCTTTTGTGTTGTTTCGTCCTTTGATGAAGAAGCCTGAGTCACCGGAATAGGTTCGGGGAACACTGGTGGTTCTGTTGTGGTCCAGTGACTAGCCTTGTTATACATCCTGCGTTGTTCTTGTATCCCTGGTTCAAAGATTTCTGCTGCCGGCTGAAGTTGTTTACCGGAACGGGTCTAGACTGTAGCAGTCTGTGTCTCGATCGGTGTAATTTTTACCATGTTGGCCATTGGATTTTGGCGTTCCTTCTTTCTTTGATCATACTCCATTGCGTCTTTACAAAACCTTCTAATGTGACCGAATTCGCCACAGAAATGACAGCGTGGGGGTGGTAACTCAGGGTTTTCCGGTGATGGTCCATTCTGCCATCGGTTGGCATTATAAGTGTTGTTTCTCTGTCCTCGGTAGTTCCGATATCCTTGTTGTTGATTGTTTCTCAGTTGCGGCGGCACATAGT